>JARWLC010000016.1:63614309-64151809 GCA_033318265.1 Phyllotis vaccarum | reverse complement strand
CTGGGTCTTCTGCAGTGACAATGAATGCTCTTGACTGCTGAGCCATCTCTCTAGTGCCAAGTTTTTATATTTTAAACAGAATTAGTATCTTCAGTTTTGAAGTCTATAGCACTGATAAAAATCAAAACATAAGAACTCTTTTATAAATAAGGAGGTCTAGTGACCCTTCCTCACCAAATCCATCTTTAGGTCCATACCTGAGGGGTGTCTCTTAGTTTAAAATACTTCTTCACGCCAGGCAGCTGCAGGGTCTACAATCATATTTTCAGCATCTGGGACATTGTGTCCCTTTTGTGTTCACACACAAGTGGCTCTCAAGCTCTGTCTTGAGACCAAAGATACCAGTGTGGTCCCCAAATTGTGTGGCTCCCAAATTCGCTTCCTGCTGATGCCTGAGAAGATCTGGAAAGAGGAGCTGCAGTCTATCCTTGTTCATCCAATTTCTCTGCCTCTCCTCTCCCCCAGCTTCCCTCTCCTTCACCTCTCACCTCGAACACAAGTTTGGAGGTTGGAACACATCTCTCTTGTCCTTTGCAGGCCACAAGAGGACTGCAGACTCTCCCACATTCTCATCCCACTTCGGATGAACACTAATCTCAGGGTGTGGTCATATCAAGGAAGTGCCTTGGATTTGGGGGCTGCAGGGATCTGTGTGGAATGGGGGGAAACACACACAGCTTTCACGGGCCCTAAATATTCTTGGACCATTTAATTCACATATAACAAGAAAGTGCATGCCAATTAATGACCAAAATAAATAGTAATCAATTATGATGATGGTGATTATGCTTTTGAAATTAGCCTGGGAAAGGATGACCAAGGCAATTTTTTATTCCAGTTCAGGAAAAGTGGGACGCCAGCTGGGGCTAATAAGACCTTTCATTACAGCCTTGAGCCTCACCCAGCTGCAAAGAAAGCCCTCTCTGTCTGCGGCCCTACGAGCCCAGCCATAGCTTCTGCTTTCAACAAGAGCTGAAAGGTGGCAAGACAGACAGCTCTTGCCTTGGCACCAGGGCAAAGTCAGCCTCTGAAAAGGCAGTGATTACATCCATGGCATCTCGTGGCTTCATTTCCTTTGTTCTGGTCTCATGCCTTCCAAGTCCAGCCTGGGCTACGGGAGCCATTTGTGAGCAGTGGGTGACCTGGGGCAGAGCATCTGGGCAGGGAAGGATTCCCAGGGCAGTGTGTAGTGACTGGCAGGGAAAGGAAGATTCAGGGAGTGGGCATGCAGTTTCTGTTCAGGAGCTAAATATCCTGCATTTCAGTCACAGCATCTGTGGTGATGCCACCGATAAACTGCCCACACATCTTTGGGTCCCAGAGATTTATTTACCCAAGCACAGAATGGCCCTCACAGTCTCTTCTTTCTGCTCCAGCGTGACCTTTTCTGACAAGTTCATCAAAGTCATTTGTCGCTAGCTAGCTCCTGCCTCGGTTTCCCCTCTCACCTGCCTTTTTCTGTGTCTCTGTCTTTTTTTTCTGTAGAGAAAATGAGGAAGGCCTCTTGTTTAGCCTTTGCTGAGACAGTCAGAACAGTGCAAGGGTTGATGGGAGAAGAAACTCTCTTCTCTCTCTTCCAAGTTCTGACAGACAGGAAGCTGAGGGCCTAAAACATACACCAGTCTCAGCAGAGTCCAGTTATTCAAAGTGCCAAGTTTAGTGATATCTGGAGGTGGTTTGGGTTGTCACTCCTGGGGTGGAAGATGATGGATATCCCACATCCTACACCAGGGATTAGCCCTTCGCAAATATCAAAAGCACAAATGTCGGAGAGCTTGGTTTCCCTGACTAAGCAAGCATCTAAACACCTCCCACATGTTGGCCTACAAAATAAGTAACCCACTGTATCCCCATTAGCTACTTCAGAGAAACTGAGGCAAGAGACGGAGTTGAGTTTCTCCAGAAGCTGAGACAGGAAGTATTAAAGTGTAGCGTGAGAGCCTGAGAGCCTGCCTAGCTGGTAGGAAGGCTCCTGTCTCACCTAACCTACAACACAGCATAAAACCAGGCAGTGGGTACACAAACACACTCAAAAGGCAGAGGCAGGAGATCAGAAAGTTCAAGGTCAACTCAGTTAAATTCAGGGCTAGCCCGGGCTACACAATATAAGATCCAAACTTACAGACAGAACAAAGCAACCAACCAGCAAAGCAAAAACAGAGGAATGCAGAACCTCCCCGGTTTCCTTAAGAATGTCAAGAAGGAGCTTGGAGAGTAGTGGGATTATCTGATAAAGCCTCCATGGTCTCTTGGGCTCAGAACTGTAAACCCACAAGAAACCAGAACCACCTCAGCTGATGATGCCCTGAATCCACTGCACCTGCCGAGCACCTCAGCTGAGCCACACAGAGCCAGCAGCGGGCCGTGTCTGGTTTTGCCCCTCACAGTCAGGGACTGGCTCTGCAGCCCTGCCGCATTGCCTACTGCTAGCCCAGGAGGGGATCAAAATGCCAAGTCTGAGATATGGATCCTATCAAAGGCCTTAGTAGTTTTGCACCCTTGGAAAATAAGATAAGTAAATAAAAATGTCAAAAGTAAAGGGAACCTTTGTGTTTGGGAAGCCAGCCACACTCTCAGGGGCCCGGAGCGAAGAGCCCCCTCCACTTCGTTCCCTGGGCTCTGAGCCAGGTGCTTTGCATAATCTAATTCCAAGCATACCACAGAGCCCGGAGGCCTTCATTCCCACTTTATGGGCGAGGAAAACAGGGCTCAACGAGATTAAGGGACCTGGCTGAAGCCACAGAGGAAGTCAGTAGAGGGAGAGGTTGGAAGCCAGCTTGATCTAAGAATCTGGAATCTGTATCTAGATGGACAAGTGACCTAGATGGGCTGAACCCATTCATAACATTGACTGGATTGGCCCAAGGGGACAGCAAGGGACCCCTGCTTTTGAGGGTCTTATATATTTTGGTCTAGGGCTGGGTTGGGCAGACTGACGGGCCTGGGGTATACTTCCAGAGGTGGGAGAGGGTGAATGTGGGCTCTCTAGCCACCATCCCCTCCACAGCTGTAAGTAGCACCCTTTACTCTGACTATGTTCAGCAGAATAACCAAGCAGGATTCATCAACTCAAAATCAGGTCCTACATCTCTGAGAACCTGGGGTTTGTTGAGACTTGTGTGGATCTAGAGACTGGGAAGTAACTATCAGCCACCAAGTGTACGGCAGGCCTTCTTGAGAACCACTGAACTGACGCCAAAGCCTTCTCTATAGATCCCGACTCTGATTCAGGGTTAGCCCAGTGTTTTGTTGACTTGGTTCTTTGAGGCACCGAGGATGGAAGCCTTGGCTTCATGCAGCTCAGACAGGCACACTATTAACTCAGCATTATAGACCAGGAAACTGAACCTCACTGAAGTTTATTTGTCCATCCAAACATACAGTGCCCAGTGCTTGTTAAGACCTGTCATTATTTAGTGGTGAAGGGCTACTGTGAAGGTATTATCTCTCCAGCACTGTGGTCCAGGCTGATTCTCCCAGGGTCCCCACATCCTTTCCCAGCTGCCCTGGCAGTATCAGAGACACAGTCCAGAGGGCAACACCCCCAGTGAGCCCATTGGCAAAGCAGACACTGGCCTCTCCAAAGCCTACACAAAAGACAACTGGGTTTTCCATTTACATCCTTTGTTTTGTGTTTTGGTTTTTTCTGCCCAGACCCACATTCCAAGACCAGGAAATCCTCTCATACAGATGCCCTCAGGCTGTTGCTGAGCCAAATTTCCTTCTCTCTCATCCAGATGAGATGAGGAACAGCTGGGGTCACCATCTAGCAAAATTCTCCAATGAACCTGAAGAGCCATTACATAACCAGCCTTCTCCAGCTGACATCACCCGAACTGATTTCAGCTTTCTCTCCAGATCATTTCTTCTCTGTTTCCTTTGCAAATAGTCCTCAGAAGCCCCCTATTTCCTGATACAAAGCTAAGGTCTCGGTTAGGCACAGCACAGCACTGCAGGACAAGGATCTTTCTTCTCAAGAATGCCGTCAGAGCTCTAGGTGTCAGCAGCATGGAGGAAAGAGTAAGAACCTCAGCCAGGCCTGAGTTCAAATCCCCTCCCCATCCCTTTCTCCTATATGCTGTGTGCAGTCAGACAAGTCACTGTGGCCTGCTATACTTTCTTCACTCCAAAGCAGAAGGAACGGTCTTCCCATGAAGCACCAGTAGGACAACCCATCTATTACCCTTCCTCACTCCCCACTGTGAGGTGTGGACACGGCCCTTTCTTCTGAATTAAGCAAGCACATGAACGTTCCCTCTCAGTGGCCCGGTCTGCATTCTGAAGGAGTGAGCTCATCATCTTGACAATTGTCTTCACCTTCTTCTTACACGGCTTCATGATTATTCTCCAGCACCAAGGGCCTCTGTTCTCTCCCCCAAAATAATGCCAACGAAGGTTTATATTTAAGAATGTTTTCCTTTGCTTGTTTCTCTTGGCTCCATGATGCTTTAGATCTGGACATACATCTAATAGAGCTAGGCTGCAGTACCACAAATGCCCTATAGGTGGCACCAGCTCACACACTTCAATAAGCTTGTTAGGATGATAGTTTTCAGACTGTGTGGAAGGAATTTGCTGCATACTTCTGGCTTGGAGATGCTCAAAGATTTGTGAATAGCCTTTCAAAAGAGGGGACCTAGACTGTCTTTTCCAAGGCTTTCATTGGAAAAACTAAACTCTCAAAGTCGATTTACAATGAGGAGTTCTCGAAAGATTTTGTTGTCCGAGGTATAATTTAGCTTCCTCATATTGCTGCTAGGCTGTAGTGAGCAAGCATGTCTAGCTCCTCTTGGGTGATACATCAGTAAAACTTCAAGAGCCTTTGAGACAAAAGTTTTCTCCTTCTTCCTCCTCCTTCTCCTCTTCTTCTTCACCTTCTTGTTTTTAATTAAGAGGCAAGTGCATCTTCCCTGGAAAGAGCTTGGCACCCTGCCTCAGAACGCAGCGTGATTCCTTTTTAGCTAGGACACAACCACCTAAGCTGAATGGACATTGCCCACCAGGGCTGTCCAGGCAGGCAAATCCTGTATTCTTATAAATTCTCCTTCCGCAGACAGAATCTTTTAGCCTCAATTGTCAAGCAGTTCAGAATCAAAAGGAAGTGGTGTTGGATGGTGTTTGGGAAACCACCTTGGCCCCAACATTGCCTCCAACCATGACCACCGTTATTTGAGGGGGACAACATCTGAAGTTTTTCCTTGTGTTTGCAGCTGGACAAGATATGGGGCTGGTGAGTTAGAATGGTTGCTGATGGCTTTTGCAGGACACTTTCAGGAGCGGCCTCGTGAGGTTCCTGTGCAGGATATTGTTTTGGTAGAAAATAAGTGGTAAGTTTAGTGAACGGCAGAGGCCGGAGCATGCCAGTTTCCTTCCTGCACACCCACCCCTTCCCATTTGCTTCCAGCTCCATCAAATTTGCTAGCCGAGCTAGAGTATTTTGTCAGAGAGGAAATCACATCAGCGGCTCTCAAAAGGAGGTACCAATTCCTAGTTCTTGAGGCTTCGGACTCCATGGAAACACTGGTGCTCTCTGTGCTGGAGATGACGAAGGGCTGGAAGGGAGTCCAAGCTGGCACTCGTGAACATGCTCGTGTATTCCATTATCATTTCACCTTCTCTGCCTCACTAATTCAGTTTCTTCAGCTCTGCTCCCGTAAGACCATGCTCTCACAGCAAACTGCCTTGACACTCAGCTGCTTCAGGAGGCCATCTCCTCAACTTCCTATGACACTTGGGATCAGCAAGTCAGACAAGTTACTCAGGGCTGGCTTCCAGATGGCCGTGATCCTGTCTGTGGAGACCCAAAGCCAGAAGGTCACTTGATTTGTTTAGCAGTCAGCACTGGGGTGACATGACAATCAGGCATTTCTTGCAGGAGTCGGGTCTCCCTTGTGGGATTAGTAGATCAGAACATCTGCCCACTGTCACTCCTGTGGCTTGGCTCTCTCACAGCATCAGGGCCCCTCTGTCTTTCATATGTGTCTCAGTCTATCTTTGATTGCTATTAAAAAAAATATCCAAGGCTATGCGATTATATGAAAATCATTTCATTTTGGCTCACAGTTTCAAGAGCACAATGTCAATGCTTGGAGCAACTTGCTTCAACTCTGTGAAAAGTGGAAGGGTGGGGTCATAGAGAGGGTGACAGAGCTTCCTGAGTAAACATGATGGTCTGAGATGGGGACCCAGAAAGATGGTGGAAAGAAAGGACTTTTTACTCTCCATATGCTCACAGTAGTAAATATGTACCATAGTCTCTCTCTCTCTCTCTCTCTCTCTCTCTCTCTCTCTCTCTCTCACACACACACACACACACACACACACACACACACACACACACAGAGAGAGAGAGAGAGAGAGAGAGAGAGAGAGAGAGAGAGAGAGAGAGAATAATAACAATTTAAAAAGAAATGTGGGAGTAGTAAGTGGCACATATGGAGGAGACCGAACTTGGTTTCTATTGAATTCTTTCACACTAATTCCACAAGGGAGACCCCAATCCTGCAATCCTCTTACTGGTCTGGTTGACTCTCTGAAGCCCCACCTCCGGCACTGTCAAAACGACAGTCAATTTTCAACATGGATTTTGGAGAAGAAAGCACATTCACATCATAGCTGCATGGCAGCTTGAAGCTTGAAGTTTGAGCATTGTGGGAAATAGGGAGGACCTGGCAGTGCCCGTGGGGTCCAGCCTCAGCTGTAACGTGGCCTTGCTTCATCACATCTTATTGGCCAAAGTCATCAGAAGCCCACACATAATATGAGGGCATATAGACCTGTCCCTGCAGAAAAAGGCAAGAGATAAGAAGAGCGTGTATAGTGGAATGCCTTTGTGCAGCCCACCTTCCGGAATACAATTCCTTAGGCACTGTTCACAGACACAGTGAAAAGTGACCTGGATGTCATACTGCTTCACTTCCATTCATTCATCACCAGTGGCTGGATCCCATCAGTTCTTAGTATTCTGGAGTTACTACCTCTTACCCACAGTGTCATGCTCCTTCTCAACATTTCCACACTGAGCTGCAATGTGCAGGCATGGGACTCTGTCCTGAGAGACAGAGGGAATTTATTCTTCATACCTCATGAGATCAGCTTGTCTGTCAGAAATGTCTGTCTTCTATTGTACTTTCCAACTTCCCTCCCAACATACATGTGTATGCAAAGCACACAAACACACACACAAAGCCTCTACACATAGACACACAAACCCTCTACACAGGACCCACAGGCACACACACACATAGAGCCTACACACACACACACACACACACACACACACACACACACAAAACCTCTACACACACACACATATACAGCCTCTACACACAGATACACAGGCACATACATACACACACAGACACACAAAAAGCCTCTATACACACATACACACATACATACAAACACAAAGCCTTTACACATACACTCACACACACAGCTTCTAGGGATTTCCTCTCTATTTCCTCAATTCCCACATGACTGACGGCTGGTAAGCTCCAACTCTCTTCACGGCAGCTTTCAGTACCCCTGTGTGCAGCCCAGCACCTGAGTGGGCAGGCGAATTTACCGGGTCCCGCTGGCTGATCTCTTCTCTGATGCACATTTATTTGGCTCCCACTCTGCTCCAGGAACAGGGTAATTCAAAAACATCCAGTTCTATTCCATGCCTCTCTGAATGACACCGGGAGACTGCTGCTGTCACTTTGTCACCAGGAAATTTTCTGGAAACCTCACTAAAGCTGTAGGGCTATATAGTCAAGGCTCAGGCTGTCCCAGAAAGAACTTTCTGATCTGAGTAGATCTGAGCTCTATACTCCATGTCAGTCATTTGGAAACTATCTTCGTGATTTTCGCTGAGTAGGCACCCCTGTGTTCTATATTGCTTCATGTAAGTCTTCAAAAATGACTCTTTTTTTAGTTACAATTTTTTACATTTTATATCACTCCCACAAATGGAAAACTATAATCATTTTCCCATAAATAGAAGGCAACCCTAAAATTAAATTCAGTTTCTAAACTACCCTGTGAATTTTTAGCTAACTACAGAAACTTGGGCCTGTTCCCACTCGGCCCAGGACCTCCTGAGCAAGGGGTAAAATTACCCCAGTTTCACACTGATTCCCTGGGCAGTCTGGATAATGACAAAAGAGAAGAGTGTTTTTCTAAAGGAGGGAGTAATTTAATGCCACCCCCTGTACTATCTACACTGATGCCACTAGTGATTTCCATTGAAATCAGTCAGGACAGCCAGGTTCTGCTGTGGTGACAAATAGTCTCCACAGTGTCTTAAAGCACAGGTCATTTTATGTTTACAGACACCGTGGCTCAGCAAGGCTTACTCTTGAGGCTCAGATTGACACAGGGTCCCTGTGTCAGAAAGGACAGGATAGCATGAATAAGCACTGGCTTATGACACTTCCACCCTGCGGTGATGGCTCAGTCGATACTCAGTCACTTGGCCAGCCCTGGCTTTACCTGAGCAGGACTTTACAATCCTGTCATGCCTTGAAAGAATGTGAGATTGTAATATATACGAACAGTCACACTAATCTACTCTATATGCTGAGAATCCCACTCGCAAGAGTTGGAACCTAACCTCTGTAGGCAGAGCTCTAGATGACCTCATCCACGTCTGCATTCCAGGCTTCCCCCTGTGCCCAGGACCCATTCCTGTGATCTTGCTCTCTGCTCTCAAGACTTCAATGCTCTCTCCATGCCTCCTGTTCTGCTAATCCTTCAAGGATATTCCTGTTCCTATGGCTTTGCCGGTCCTACAGATTGACATGGGATGTGTGTGTGTGCTCATACACTTAGGATGATGCTGTAGATGGCAGAGCTGGAGCAAAGACTCTTTGTTTTTCAGCTCAGCATCCCTGACATCGACAGCAGGAATTCTTTGCCCT
This sequence comes from Phyllotis vaccarum, assembly GCA_033318265.1. Classification (NCBI taxonomy): domain Eukaryota; kingdom Metazoa; phylum Chordata; class Mammalia; order Rodentia; family Cricetidae; genus Phyllotis; species Phyllotis vaccarum. The sequence continues at coordinate 64,142,906 of JARWLC010000016.1, read as the reverse complement.
TGGGGGGGGGGGCTGCCCTGGCACCCTTGACTTCACACTAGAGATATCAGCGTTCCCTCCATCCTCTAACTACAGCAATCAACAATGCTTGGGGTCGCAGATTGGTGAGAGGACAAGACGTTCCTTAGTTGAAAACTAGAATTTTATGATGAGTTTGAGGCAGAAGGAAGGTGGTGCATCCAGGCCCAGCATCCTATGGTCTGTGTTCTGGGTGCTGGTTTGTGGAAGACGGGATGGACACACAAATGGCCAGTTGATCAACCCATTGATTAAATCACATGCTCTCTTATTACAAACAAAACAAATAGCCCACTTCTTGGTCTGTCTTCTATTTAACCTTTGAAGGGAAGGACTTTTTTTGTTGTCCTGCAGGTCTATAAGCAAAAGGCTGAGGTAACCCATTGGTGCCATGTGACTGAAACTCTTAAGGGAGAGAGACACTGGAAGGGAGGGGACTGCCCACAACTGGAGAATATTTGCTCCATCTGCTGCCTCTGCCTTGCATCAAGTCAGAGGTTTTCAAAATAAGATGGCCTCAGTCTGTTCTCTGTGTCCATGACTTGTCACCACAGACAGAGACATCTCTAGAGTGGGGGTCCACAAAGCTTACTGTTCTGAAGGGCTGGAAGCCTCAGGATCAGGACGGGAAAGCTGCATACACTGAGGTCCCCTTTGCTGGTGTGGAGGTTCCACAAAGTCCCCAGGCAAAACAGGCACCAAGTGGTAATGGAATGTCCCAGGCAGATCTCTCCTAGTAACCACCAGGTTAGGCCCCTTTCCTTATGGCCTCATTTAACCTATTACCTCCCAGAAATCCCATCTCCAAACACTGTGTTCTGATTAAATCCACCCTTTTAATTCACTACAAAAGAAATTAATTGTATGAGTTTTAGGGGCCATTCAAACCACAGCAAAGAAGAAAGCTGGATTTGATAAGAGCTCTTAATTTTCAGAAGCTGGTTAAATCCCCACCCCCACCCCAGCCACTGCCTTGGCTGTTCAAGTCCACACTGTAGACCATACAGAATGTCAAGTTCAGCCCTTGGCCTTGCAGACTTGCCACCTTCCATTCCTCCGTGATGGGATGATAAACACCCGTGAGAGCTACAGCCCTGGGGACAATCTGTCCGAGGGCCTTCTAATACTCTAGAATCTCGGATTTTACCCAGACCTGTGGGACAGTCCCGGGGAGTCTCAGAGAGCTGAGATCCTGAAACTCTTCTGAAGGGACAAATCTCTTCATAGGCCTGGAAGCTCCTTTCTCCTCCCCTCCCCCATGAGGCTTCAAAGCACCCGGATGAGGAGAACTTTACACTATTTCCTATTCCCCTGGTGTAACCAGAGTACATGCTCTTCAGTGTTTTCTCCCTCAAATAAAGTAACTGGGAAGGGTGGAGGAGTCAGGGCTTCCAGGCTTTTATTCTGGATCACATCTTCAAAGTTCCCCTGATATTTGATGCAACCTTCTTGTTTGGACCCCACGGTTCTTTGGGAGGAAGATGGTAAAGGCAGGATGGGAGGTGGTGGTGGGCATGCCAATTTAAATGAATCAGGAAGGCTGCAGTCCCAGGAAGCAGCCCTAGCAGATCCCTCTCTGTGTTCCCCTTAGATCCTCAGAGGGCAAGTGGCAGGCACCTGCCTGGATTTGGCTCAGCACTGAATCAAGGTAATTGCAAATCTACTCAACTATCTCTGCTTTTCCACACTAGCACTGTGAGGACAAAGGTGAAGGGAGGAGGTCTGCAAGCATTGTCTGTAGCAGTGAGGTTCTGATGAGGCCCAAGTGTGTGACAACCAGACACAGGTGCAAATGGTTACAGTCTACCATGGGACCAGGGACCAGCAGCCTTTGCAAAATCAAGACTCACCAGGTCAGCCTATCACTGCCTCCCATGCCTGCCTGCTTCAGACTTTGCTACCATGGCGTTTGTCTCTTGCTGCTTCAACCCTGAGTGATAATTCTCCCAAGGCCACCTTGCACCCTTTGGGAACAGATCCATAATGCCAATACCAAGAGATGCTAATGACAGTGTTGGGGGACAGAGGCTGTTTGGCTTCTTGGAGCAAGTCAAAGATGCCCTCAGGGGTTCAAAAAGGCATAGTGGCTGTGTCAGGTGCAGACAGGCCGGATACTGGAACAGTGATAGGAAAGGCAACAGAACCTGAGAAACACTATGAGATGGTGAATCGGGAAGAACTGAGTTAGAGAAGGGCCAGCTAGGTAAGGCTTATGGCCTCAGTCAAGTTGGGCCTCTTTGGGGAGGTGGCACTGAGCCAGCCCCATGAAGAAGCACTAAATAGTTTGTACCTCTTCCCTTTCTGCCTATCTCCTGGAAACCATGAAAACAAGGTGCTGCCACCTGAGGGGATTGGTCTCCTGGACACAGAGCAGGCAAAGAAACAGAGTAGCTTAGGGCCAGCAGAGAGGGGCAGGCAAGGGCCATCAGAAGTGTGACTTGACCCCATTGATGTAACTAACTACTACTTACAAGTAGCTGTTTCCTGCCCATATAAAGTCACAGAGCAAGGTGCCTACCTTCAACGTCTTCTTCCACAGTGGAAGGTGGAGGGTGGAGTGTCAGGGTTAGGGGGGCTCTGCACTGAGCCCTTGGGTATCCAAGAGTCTTGAGTAGTGAGCAGGCACCTTAGCGATAGGAACTGTGGTCAGAGGAGTTTCAGAAGGAAGGGAACAGCCAAAGGAACAACCTTGAATACTTTTCCCTAGCAGGTTGGATGATGAGTGGATGGCGTTAGAGAAACAGGATCTGGCAGGAGTATGACCTAATGACACTATGCTGAGGGGTACTGAAAATTAAAAGTGTCCTCATCAGTTCTGTAGTTCTGGGCTCTGGAGGTGCCAAAATGAGGGTGTCTTTGCTGGCTGTGTCGGACGACAGCCCTGTCTCTGTAAAAAGCTCCAAGAACTGGGTGGAGAGAATGAAGAAGTCATGACCTGGAAGCCAGAGAGGCCACATGGGGACAGCCACATGGGCTATGGGCATGAGGGAAGGCAGGACCCCAGGCCAGATAGATAGGACAGTATAGGTCCTCAAAGGGCCTTGAACCTCAGGGTGGGAGAAGGAGGTTCTTTTCTGCTGGAGGACCCTGTGCTTCCGGAACCAGAAGGACAGAAGCTTCATTGCCAGCTCTGTCACTTGGCTGTGACCCTCGGCACCTCATCTTCTTTAATCATCAAAACAGACAGAGAACCCCACCTGCAGGCCTGCTGCAAGATGAAGCAGCAGATCCTCAACAGGTCAGTGGCATCATAGGCACTGTCACCGTGGGCCAAGCTCATGGGGGATGCTCAACTGGGATCTGAGGGCAAGTGAGGTAAAAGCCCCAGGGTCCCTCTCATTGGAGCCAGTGGTTGTTGTACATTCTATAGTCACACAGTGTCCCCCTTGCTGTAGCCAGCTGTCTGACAGCCTATAAACAGATGGCGGGCGGGGTGGCCAGTGAGACAGTGCAGACGGCACTGAGCAAATCCAGCCTCACTTTTGGGAAAATAAGTCATATGCAGGCTGTGCCAATGGGGACCCCATGGACATTTTTGCCTGTGACAGACAGCACACCCAGGGAGGCCTCTGAGGGAAATTCTGAGATGTACCAGACCATGTTGTTTCTTGCCAAGAACCTTCTCCACCCTCAATTCCATGGCACAGTGCCACGGAAACGTTGGAGATGTGCATGGTTACCCTGGCAGGCTTGCAGAGCAGGCTCTGCAGCCCTTGGAGGTCCAGAATCTCAAAAAAACTTCACATTCTCCACTCCCTCCCATAAGTCCTTGTCAGGCTTCTGGGTTCATTCACCCACGTGTTCCCTTCCCAAGGTTCTTGGAGGTGACACACAGCCTGGAGCACTTGAGGTTGTTTAGGTGAACTGGCTAGAAGGTGGAGGAAGGAGGAACCCCAAGGGGCACCAGGGGCCACGTTCTAGTTCTGAACTCACTCCCTGAACTAGCCAAGCTCTGCCAGGACTCTACCAGCTGTTCTCTCTCTTTTATCTGGGTGAGGTCTTTAGAAGAGGTCACATCACCTAAAGGACTTTAAAAACAAAGTTTAATCGTTCTTTGAGCTGCACCTGTTACAGAGCACTTACTATATTCTTCAGTTAGAGATTATTTGCAGCTCCAATACACACACACACACACACACACACACACACACACACACACACACACACACACACACACGGAATGACTGTTGATGGTTGGCAATCCCTGGGTGATAAAGGTAGGCTGGATTTCAGCAGTGTATGCTTCTGCATGTATTGAAAATATATACCAAATACCAGCTGTGCAGGTTAGTTAGTTAATTAGTTAGTTAGTTAGTTAGTCAGTCAGTCAGTCAGTCAGTCAGTTAGTTAGTTAGTTGTTATTTAGCTTTTTGTCAGCTTGATAGAGGCTAGTGTAGATAAATGTCAGTTGAGGAATTGTCTCCATAGTACTGGCCTGTGGAGGCATTTTCTTGATTGATGACTGACGGATATGGGAGTGCCCAGCCCACTGTGGGTGGCACCATTCCTGGGCAAGTGGTGTGGATCATATAGGAGGGTACGCCTATCAAATTATGAGATCAGGAGTGCCTTCCTCGTGGCCTCTGCTTCATTGTGTGTCTCCAGGTTCCTGCCTTGAGTGTTGCATGAACATGGGTATGTGGGCACCTCTTTTCCATACCGATTTGTCTTTGGGTACATTATAAGGACAGGACTTCTGGTTCACATGGCAGGCTTATTTTTAATTTTTTGAGGCACCCCATGATTTCCCAGAATGGCTATATTGATTTACATTCCCATAAAAACGACTAAAGTTCCTTTTCCTCCACATTTTCTCTGTGGGTGTGTGTTGTATGCATGTATACATCATTGTTATTGTTGCGAGTGACACCTCATTGTGACTCTAACTTGAAATCTCTTGATGATTACTGGTGCCCAGCAGTCTGTTGGCTATTTTTATATTTTCCTCAGAGAAAATATTCTACTTGGGTCCTCTGCCCATTTTTTAATCCGCTTGATTCTTTTCTTTTTCTAAAATTTATTTTTATGTGATTGGTGTTTTGCCTGCATGTATGTCTGTGAGAGGGTATCAGAAGCCCTGAAATTGGAGTTACAGAAAGGTAACTGTGAACTGCCAGATGGGTGCTGGGAATTGAACCCAGGTCCTCTAGAAGAACAGCTAGTACTTTTAACTACTGAACCTTACCTCCAGCCACTTGATTATTTTCTTGTTGTGAACTTGTCTGGGTTCTTATAGGGTTTCAATGAAACTGCTCATCACATGCCTGATTTGCAAAGTGTACAGGATTCTGAGGAGTGAGCCAGGAGCCTGACTCCTGGGCTGAAGCTCTGCCCTTATGTTCTTGAAGCCTTGGGCAAGTGTGTTCTCTCTAAGTTTTACCAGCTACCAGTTAGGATACTCATATAAACTATTTCTTGGGGTTATGAAAAAGGAGACTTTTAATGCAAAAATGTTAGCCTGGCCCCTGAAAGAGCAAATATCCACCAGATGCCACTTTATTGTATTCAAATGATAGAGTAAAGGTAGTCCCCAGATATAGGTTGGCAGAGACAGGACAAGACCTACAGGTGTCACATCAGTGTCAAGCTAGAAGGCTCTGGATGGAAGGCATTTACCAACCATAGGTGTAGAAGAGGCTCCCCACAGATGGCAGAAGTAGCTTCAGATAACATGAGCTATGAAGTCATAAAGACCTCTCAACCACGAGGCATTCATATGTCCTAATCCTTTGCAGGACTGCCACTCTGTCACTGGTAGGAACACTTGATGGGTCTGTTTCTTTTTTCACAAGAGGAAGAAGGAAGAAAAGAGGGAGTGTGTGTGTGTGTGTGTGTGTGTGTGTGTGTGTGTGTGTGTGTGTGTGTGTGTGTGTGTGTATGTGTGTGTGTGTAGGCAAAGGTCAGCCTTGGATGTTGGTCCTCAAGTATCCATACCTGGGTTTTGTTTTACTGTTTGTTTTTCCTGAGACAGTCTCTTGCTGGTCTAAACCTTACCAACTTGGCTAGGCTGCTTGGCCAGCAAATGCCAGATCCACCTGTCTTCCCTGATACTGAAATTACAAGTGTGCATCACCACACCAAGATTTACACACACACACACACACACACACACACACACACACACACACACACACACACACATTCTGGAGAGTGAATTTATGTCTTTGCTGTTGTTCAGCAAATACCTTCCTAGCTGAGCCATCCCCACACCACCCACAGAAAAGTTTCTCAGGGACTCTGCCATGGCATCTGGCATGTGCTTCAATCCATATAGCAGGTCCTTGAGTTGACTGGGCCATCACACCCATTTTGTAGGCAGAAAAACAAGAGTTGGGAAGGAAAGTTACACAGCCTTACCTAGAAGACACAGCGGGAACCAGATCCACTTTTGGCCTAACTCCAAGCCTCCCACAACTGCCCAAAGCATTAAAGACACACTGGTGAGATTTTAAAAGAACATCACGTTTCTTCTCCTAAGAGAGAGGAAAGCTGAGTTGGGCTGACAGTGGTGTTCATTTAGCTTGACACTCTCTCATGGCTCTGATCACCTTTGTTGTCAATAATCAATGAAGATATTGCACCGATGGAGCACTTTCATTGAGGCAAACAGCCATACTTCACTTTTAAGTTTTGTTTGAGAAGCTGAAATCCATCTATTAGCTTCTGTTTCTCCCCTTGCAGCTGATCTCTGGCTTGGACACAGAACTTGGGTACAGGCTATCAGACCTCTTCTTTGGCAGCATCTGCACTTTGCCCTTCCCAAGGTCCTTCTCACCCATCACCTGCCAAGCCAGAGTCATGCCCTCAAAGGAACAGAATTGACAGGTCAGCCAGACCCAGGTCAATAGAACTCAAAGCCCCAAGACTTAATTTAGGGCCCCCTCCCTGCCTCCATGTACCTTGGCGCTGTGTCTGTGGCTATCTCTCTGGCACAGGGCTCTCTGCCAAGGTTATTTTCAGGCTTACTGACACCCCTGTCTATTCTGGGAGACTATCTCTGGAGAGAAGCAGCCTGTGCCCAGGTCCCGGGGCCTCTGGAATGCAGTGTTGGTCCACAGCATGTTGGCTTTCTGGGTGGGGGCTTTGCTATTCATTGTGTACTCGGCAGAGACCTAGGACATTTCTCCCTGTGCATGTCAGAGGAACCTTGGCATTCTCAGCTTCAGCAGACCCACCTTTTTAAGTCAGTCAATCCATCAAACTCTAAAAATGAATACTACAGCATGGAGGAAATTTGACGAGGTGGAAGAAGCCAGACACAAAAGGGTACATAGCATGTGATTTCATAAAATATCCAGATTAGTTAAATCTCTATAGAAAGACAGAAGGCTGCTGGGATCCAGAGGGTAGCAGCGGGGGTGTCTGCTTACCTTTGTCCTTTTTCTGTGTTATTATAACATGATGCCCAAGACCAGATCATTCACAAAGGAACGTTTATTTAGTCACAGTTCTGGAGGCTGGATGCTTCTGTCAGGTGGCCACATCTGGTGAGGGGCTTAAGCTAGAAGAAGGGGCAGAAGATGCAAGACAGGGTCAGGCTTGCTTTATGATCAGCTGTCATGAGAACAAACTCCCTCCCACAAGAAATGACCTCTTCACCCTTCTGCCCCAGCTCCCAACAGAATGTGAACTGGAGTTCAGTGAGAGTTTCAGAAAGGACAAGACGCTGAAGTTGTACCGAAACCACAGCGCTGCATAAAGAGTGCAGAGTTTCCTTTTGGAACAAGGCAAATGTTTGGAATTAGATGGAGATGGTAGCTTGACTGTGTTGTGAGTACGCTAACTGCCCTGGATTGTGATTAACTATTACCCTGAACTCACAAACAAAGCCCAAAACACTAGGGAGGGACTTAATTGAGAAGACAATGCTTCCTTCACACTTTAAGATACATAAGTGCAGGAAGAAACCCAAGCCGAAGGTGGGGTGGACAAGGGTGAGCATCTTGCTGGGATTCTTCCATGCTCATTTGGTTGGAAGAGGTAACAAATCCAATTTGAGAGTCCCAGAAGCTTCGGAATAGCTGAAGGGCGAGCTCCTGCAGAATTCACCTTGTCAGATGGAATGCTAGTGTGCCGAGAGAGCTCTGTTAAGGGCTGGAAGCAATTTGCTAGACATCTCTAGGTGTCCCCTGTGGAATGTGGTGAGCTCTCATGCAGGGCTTCTCTGCCTAGCTGTGCTTACCACGTTAAAGATCAGCCTCTCTGGAGAGAAGCAGCTTGGCAAATCTCCCAGGCCTCTGCTTCCAGCACCACGAAGGAATCAATCCCATTCAGAAAAGTGTGGTGTTTATGAGCTTCCAAAATAAACTAGGGATGTCTAAACAATTCATCACACAGCCGCCCCTTTACCTAACATTTCTTGGTTATCTATTTCTCCCACATGGGCCCTAAGGACACAGTGTTAGCTAAGTGAATCTCATGAAGCTAAACACCTAAAAGGGGAGGCAGAAATTTTTTAATTATAAAAACATATTGTTGCTAATAGTATATGATAGATGAAAAAGCAAAGGGGGTTATATGCACGGGAAGCAGGAGAATAAATGATTACTCACTGTGGCAGAGCAAAGTGTCTCTTTTTTAAGGTGTGTGTGTGTGTGTATGTGTGTGTGTGTTGGTTTATTTACACAAATGCAATACCTGCAGAGGCTAGGAGAGGAGGTTGGATCCGCTGGACTGGAGCTACAGGCAGCTGTGAGCCATCTAAAATGGATTCTAGGAACTGAATTTGGGTCTTCTCTGCAGTATGCACTCTTAACTGCCAATTCTTCTCTCCAGCCCCAGAGGAAGGCTTCTCTTAACTATGAGATAGTTAGCCCAGCAAAAGTAAAGGAAGACACACACAGAGAAGAGAGGGACCCCCCACCCCCATCAAGGTGCCAGGAACTAAAGATTTGATGCCATTGAGACAGTGACAGAGTAGAGGACAAAATGCAAAGATAAAAAGGTTCAGAGCCACCAAGGATAAAGAGGGGACTTGGAGGGCCCGGTTACACTCTACTCTGTCAGGTAATGAAGATCTTGGAGAGATGGCCCTCAGGATGGAAATGGAGTCTAGCTTTGAGAATTGAATGTAGTTCATCCATCAGTCCCCAGCCACAGGAAGGAAGATTCCAAAATGGAAAAGGAGATGCTATTTTGGTGGGTAATGCTACTGGGTGAAGATTTCTAATCAGCTTTCATCTTCTTGAAGGACATAATTCATTTGAGAGACAAAATAGTTCAAGCAGAAGTTTGAATAAAAGAAAATCAGTGATAGTACTCCAGAGAGGGAAGGTAGGCTGGGCTGATGCAAAGGCGGTTCTTTGAGATTTATGTCATGAAGGTTTAAGTTTCTGTTAATGTTTATGGTGTGGGTGGTATATTCATGGGGGTAAAAGCAATCCTCTACCCCTCCCAAATTACTGTAGATCAGAAGATCTCTGTCTTTGATCATCTTGATAGCCCACAGGATGGGGGGTCAGAACCACCATGCAAACCTTCTGAGGATACAGGCCCTCTATCACCATATACAGGAAGCAAATGTGAATGTTCCCTGGTGCCTGGGTTTCTGGAGGTAACTGGAGACATATTTAAGGAGGTTTAACTACAGAGGAATGGTCTGACCATTGGGAGACACAGCTATCAAGATACAGCTGTAGTTTCCTTGTGGAGTCTCGGTAATGTGAGCTGGGTCATTCTGTCCTCCAGGAAGACTCCTGCTCATATCTCCACACATCTTAGGCATGCAATACTAATTTTCCTTCAGTGTTCACTTCTATTACCTGCAGGGTCTTTTCTCACATGCCAGGTACCCTGAAGAATTCTGTTGGCTCCCACAGTTACCATTTACTTATTACCTTTGATATACATTAGAGCCTACAGGCATTACAAGCATGGAGAGAGATAGGCATCGTTAGCCATAGTTTCAAGATGAGACCAGAAGCTGAGAAGGGCTGAGGAGTGCTTGCTTATGACTCAGATATTTGGAAGTTATAGAACTGAACTCAGCTCTTCTCCACCAGTTGGACTGTTGCCTTTTTAATCACAGTTCAAGGTCCAGTCTGTCGAAGGCTACATCTGTACCTCCAACCAGCTGGGAGATTTTAAAGAATGGCCTTGGATTACCTTTTTTTTCTTTTAAAATTATGAAATTGTTTGGTTCAGGGTTTTCAAACAGGCAGTCTTTGACCTCTAGTTTCTGCTGCTTCTCCATTAAAAAAAAAAAAAAAAAAAAAAAAAATGTGCCCAGTGGTCAAATCAGTACACTGCATCTCCATTTCCCTTCCGGTGGTCCTTGATGTGGTTAAGCTTCTGAGAAATCTGGTGATGGAGATATGTTTAACCTTCTACAGCCTGGAATTCTCCACAGCCATGTGACCACGGAATCTTTGACGTTTAGTTCCCAAGATTGTCCCGGGACACTGATGTTTCAAGGCCCAATTGCTATCTTTTATGTACCACACTGAGTTCTGGGGGTATGTGAGATGGATAAGTTAAATAAATCCTGCCACAAAAGAAATCTATACATCATCTTAAATGGACCATGCCAAGCACTTAAACTTGTGAAGCACAAATGTATTCAATGGGGTAAGGCCTGAAGAGAATGTTGAAGTAGAGATCTGGGGTTCACAGTGCACCCAAGGTCAGAGACATGTAGTGAACAGGAAAGAGCTGTCAGCGGAAGCCATCAAGTTAGGGCCTAGAGAAGAAGCCAACAGTGAGCATAGAAGAAGAGATGCTAAAACATGGGAAGTCGATGATGTGGTTTAACCAAGGCACAGAAAATGGTAGCAACTTGTCAAAGCTGAGTGGGAACCAGGGGAAAGAACATGAATCTTATGCTATCTCAGAGATTACCTTTTCCTAAAGATCATGAGTCTATGATATGGGGACTCTCTCCCCCTTCTTCCTTCTTGTATATGATGCATTTAAACTCCATGACCTGCATTTTCCTGCCATGCTCCCCCTACTCCACAGGGGGCTGCTTAGCCAAGTGTGAGAAACTGTCATCAAAGAGGCAAATCCAGCCCTCTCCACTAACCCTTCAGCTTTCACTTCTTTTTTTTTTTTTTTTAACCCAGGTTTTAAAAATTCACCTGGCACTCTGACATTTCAGTTGGTAATTCTTTAGGCTGATAGTCATTGTAAAGTCCAGCTTAAAAAAAAAAACAAAAATCCCTAAAACATGAATTTTACCCCTTTTGGGCAAAAAATGGTCCAGAGAGAGGGAGAAATAATTTGAAGGTTCCCACTTGCCTCACAGAATCCTCAGTTATTATTGACACTAAAGAATTTAGCTATCTGGTCAACCCAGCTTCTACTACAGTCTTCTCCCTATGGGAGGAAGTGGATTTTTTCCCCCCTCACACTAGGCTATAGCTGGAGCTAGATACCTCAGAAGCTCAATAGAGTCAGGGTTCTCTTTCTTTCTCTCTCCTTCACAAGATGACAATTATGGATCCATCCATCATGTCTATGCTCAGGGTAGAATCGAGGGTGAAAGTTCCCAAAGCTCTCTCATGTAAAAAATGTCATGGTGAGTACTCTCATTGCAAGGGCATCTTGGGAAAGTGTTACATCACCAGAAAATGAGTGCATCGCCTCTCTGAACAAAATCAGGGTGTTGGCATCAAGGAAGAAGGGTAAGGCTAGTACATCAGTCAAACTCAGTGTCTTCCATCCAGGGACAGTGTATTTCTGCTGCCTATTTGAGTGTAATTTTCCATGATATGGAGAAGACAAAAGTAAGCTCTTATAAAAACTATTGTTTCTCAGAAACTTCTGTAAGCAACTCATTTCCCTTACATGTGGTACAGATGGAATTTTACTGTTTAGATCATTTCAATGGACTCTGTGGTAATTAAGGATATTTTTAAAGCTCCAGTACAAAACATAACTTACTATGTGCCTTCAACATAACACACAAAAAACTCCAACGGGACAGACTGTGCTGTCAAGGATGTGACACTCCACCTTTCTAAGAAGCTGGGCACCCAAAGCCTTCTTGGTATCTCTCATGTTTCCCAGGGGGAGGGGTGGTGATAGGACTGTTTGTTTCATTCAAAAAAAAAAAAAAGCTGAGGCTATGTCAAAGGAAGTTTCAAAATAGATACACAGAGAAGAACACGAAGACCAAGGGGAGCCAGCTGGTACAAAATACAGTTCTATTGAGGTTCTGTCTTTCTGTTTCCTAAGATACTTTCATAATGAGGGTCTGGTTCCCTGCCCTTACCCTCACCTCTACCCATCGGCTCTGGAAGTGGTTTCTAAGCTTCATGGAGCCTCGTAACTGCTCTGGACAATGAGAACTCTCATGTACTCCATCCTGTAGATTAAAAAAAGCTGAGGATCCAACAGACATTTTAACTTGCCCAAGAACATCTCCTAGAGATGTCTCACCCTCCTACCACTCAGAGCTTTATAAGTTTGGGAGAATGAACTCTGTCAGAGTAGTGTGGAAAGCCCAAGGGCAGCCTACTTGTTGGCATGAGTGTGTGGGAGGAGCTGAGTCCACTGCTCTGCTACCAGTTCTGACCTGATGTGCCAGGACTGTGTTCACTTTATCCATCTTCTTTATTTTGAAAATAAGTATATAGCAAAATGAGACCATAGCTGTGCTCTGGGCTTCCATCACCAGCAGGGCCAGCTCAGCAGAAAGCTAAGACTGTTCTGTAGTGGTCAGACCTGCCTGCAGTCTGACAGTCTTTAACCTTGGCCAAAACCTCACCTTAAGTCAGTGCTCCAATCACCCGGTATCTCATTTCCCATTCTCTAAACAAAGTCTATGTCATAAATTTCTCTTTTTAAAAAAGAGACATGTATTTTCATTTTCTGTGTATGAGTACCTTGCCTGCATGTAAATATGTACACCACACACATCCTTGATGTCCACAGAGGCCAGAAGAGAGACTGGGATCCCCTGGAGCTAGAGTTAAGGATGATTGTGAGCCATTGTGTGGGTGCTGGGAATTGAACTCAGATCCTTAGGAAGAACAGCCAGTTCTCTTAATTACTGAGCCATCTCTCCAGCCCCTATCATGGGTTTTTTGAGAATACTAAACACATTTCTTCACACTAACAGCTTAGCCCACTGCCTAGTGTAACTTAAGTTCACGATCAACTAGCTCTTGGATCACCAGATGTTACTAGTTTAAGTGTCAAGAAAGTCAAGGTGCTTTGTCCAGACCACAGAGCTCAAAAGCAACAGAGCCTGAAGGGTAACCACACCTCACATTGGCTCTGTCTATGCCCAAGCTCATGGTTCTTCAATAGCAAGTGAACCAGGCCTTCTCTCTTGGCAGGAGCAACATCGGAGAGCAGTGTGTACTGCCAACAGAAGATCTGCACTTTCCTTTGGAGGCCAAAACCTCGAGGAATGGGGTCTGGGTGGGCCAGGCCCTGAGTAAAGGTGACTCTCAGTGTCCCTTTCTGCCCTGGACAGCAAGCACATGGGCAGCTGCATTCCTGGGCCACCGAGGGGAAAGTCGTAAACTTGGGTCCTCTTGAACAGGCACCCAGCACTCCCTGCAGTACCTCTTGGAGGTGTCAGCACATCATAAAGCATTCCTGCTTGGCTCGACAGCTGCTCCTAATTTTGTCAAAGGTTCAGAAACAACAAGACACATGGGCCTGCACTTACTATCCTGTGCAACTCTATGGAATTTCAACCTCCGAGGTCTCCATCAAAAAATATTCTGAGCCATTTTCCCAGGCCAACACAAACAGGCATTGAGGAGAAGTGGTCCAAGAGTTCCTACCTACTTCAAACAGGCAAGAGCTCCCACCCCTGCTTTGGGCACCAGAAAAGTACAGCGTGTATTGTACACATCGCAAACAGCACACTGAGGTGGGCAGAATGGTTTGGTGGGGGAAATATTCATGAGAACATTGAAATAGATGGGCAGGGCGCTGCCTTCAGAGGTAGTGGCCAGGGTCCCTGGCAACAGGTTCAGAGCCGGACGTGGTCAACATGGCTCTTTGCTGCTCCGGATACCGGCACTCCAGTGGAGAGACAGGGTGCTTAGCCAGGGTTTGTGGTAAGTTTTATAAATTCCCATTTGTGTGCACAAAGCAGAGAAATCTGCCACAGAGTCTGAGGGTCAGGGATGGTCATTTTCAGTGTGAAGTCAGGTGCCAAAAGAGCCAGGCAAGGGCCTGAAGCGATGGTTCTGATCCCATTTAGGGTGTGGAGAAGTGACTGATGAGTAGAGAGAGAATTCCAAATTTGGCAAAGAAGAGCTGTATCCACTCTTTTTTTTTCTCCATCCTCTAGTCCTGCAGCTTCAGCTAAGCTCCCTGTCCCCCTTGAACTTGATGTCTTCATGTGAAGAACTAGATTGGCCCAATAAGAAGATGCATATACGCACTTCACACTTGGCTTGTGACCAGCCTACAGGTCTTAATGAATGAGTGAACTAGCAACCAGATGTTACAATGGAAACCAAAGTTCTGACAGTGCACATACAATGCAAATCACTAAAGAGCAGGCTCATTTAAAGCCTCAGGAAGCCGTCGTCTATGAGTTTCTGAGCATGTAGATACGCCAGGGAGAACAACTGAAAACTAGACTATGCCACTCTGACTTAAAACCTCCCAAGTCTGCCAGAAGGTGGTGGCACATGTGTAGGGGTATTATGTTGTTTCTTGGTAAATAATTGTCCCACCCACTGGTTTAATAAAAAGCGCTGATTGGCCAAATGCAGGCAGGAAGTGTGGGCGGGGCTACCAGACTAAAAACTCTGAGAACAGGAAACACAGAGCAGAATACCAGAGAGAACACCAGAGAGAAGCCACAGGAAGCAGAGGAAAACTATGCTGCTCTAAGAAAAGGTACTGAGCCCCATGGCTGAACAGGAAGAATCATGGGTTAGATGAAGGGTACAGAGTTAGCAAGTGATACACCTGGGCTTGAGGCTGATCAGCCAAAAACTATTGAAAGCATCTGTGTGTCTCTGTGTCTCTGTGTGTCTGCGGGTCTGTGGGTCTGTGGTTCTGCGGGCCTAAACCTTGAGGCTAGGCCCGAAAAGTCGGGCCAGAAACCTTGTGCTACACACATGCCTCTAATCCCAGCACTTGGGAGGCAGAGGCAGGTGGGGCTCTGAGCTCAAGGCCAACCTGGTCTACAGACTGAGTTCCACGACAGCCAGGCCTACACAGAGAAACACAGATGCCTCTTCTGGCTGGATTGGACTGGGTTTGAGAAAGAGCAACAGAAGAGACATCATGTGCTTCCTAAAGCTGGACATCCTGGCCTTAGAGTTT
This sequence comes from Phyllotis vaccarum, assembly GCA_033318265.1. Lineage (NCBI taxonomy): Eukaryota > Metazoa > Chordata > Mammalia > Rodentia > Cricetidae > Phyllotis > Phyllotis vaccarum. Next base: position 64,127,648 of record JARWLC010000016.1, on the reverse strand, counting down.
CTTTCTAGTTAGCTGGATTGGTGAGAGAGAGAGAGAGATATAGATAGATGGATGGATGGATGGATGGATGGATGGATGGATGGATGGATGGATGGACAGACCAATAGATAGATAGATAGGTAAACAGACAAACAGATGACTTTTTAAAAGCCACAGTGGTTGGTCTGTAAAGAGAGCTGACACAAAAATTTCCCTTGGGAATAAGGGTAAGGTTTGTAATGATGAATGATGCTGGAGGATTAAGAAGGACTTCAGTCTGCTCTCAGTACTTGTGGTTTCACGTAGGTTTGTGTGCAACTGCTGGTTTCTGAAGGTGGAAACACAGGCCATCGATCTACGGCCTTTTCATCTAGGTTTTTATTTTCACAGTCCTGAAAATCAAGCCTCAAATATGCTGCAAATGTGCTCTACACTGACGTGTGATGTCTTTCTGTGTGCTGCGAATTATCATTGGATAATGAAGGAATTGTTTTGGCCTATGACAAGGCATCTTAGAAGCAGGCTAGAAATCTGAGCATGGATAAAGAAGGAGGGTGGAGTCAGCGAGAGTTGCTTCAAGCTGCTGCCCAAGAGAGCAAGATATAATGGAACGAGCCACATGGGAGACATAGATTAATAGAAATGAATTAAGTTGTAAGGGCTAGATGACAATGAGCCTAAGCCACACAGCTTGTAATCACAGCCTTTGTGTGATTATTTGAGGCTAATCAGCTGCGGGACTGCAGGTCTGGACCTTGGGCTGGACGGGTCAGAAACTTCTAACTCCACTATACTAAGCTATAAACTATATGTCCAGGCTTTGGCAGCCCATGCTGGCCTCAGAAATGCAGTGTTCCTGCCTGCCCTCCAGAATCTTGGTTGTAGGTGTGTACCCCCACACCTCCTCACCTTTCTTGCTTTGTAAGATCTGTACTCTAGTGCTATGATTTTTTTCTAAAACTGCTTCAGCCATTCCCATGGGTTTCATACATTATCTCTATTTCTCCCTCTGGCAGGAATACTTTTCAATGTTGCAAATACTTTGTTTTTTTTTGCTTCATAAGTTATTTGGAAGAATATCCTTTACATATTTATATATATCTTTTTATATTGATTTTTAACAATCCTATTGATGTTAGGGAATACACTTCATAATTTTCCATTTTTTAGTTTTTGGTAAATTGAGAGGATACCTCAATGACCGTTCCTTGTGATTGTAAAGAGAAGGTGACTTCAATGTCTCTGGATGTGTATAATCTAAAAGATACTCAGGGAGAGGCAGCTGGGCAACGGTGTTGCTTCCCAGAATCTTTGCATCTTCTGCTCCAGCTTGACTTCCTATGCCAATCCATCATTCCAGAGGTTCTCAGCTCCCTGGTTGGAAGGGTGGATATGCTCCATGTCCTGCATCCCTGTTTTTGTCTCATGCATCTTCTTCCAGTTTTTCATAAACATTCAAGTTTCTTATGTCCTTTTGACCAAACTGGCAGCACTTCCATCATTAGGAAGTGACCTATTCCATTTGGGGGCTGTTATCTTCTCTGAAATCTGTTAACTGTGTTAACATGGTCTTTCAGGTTTCCTTCCAATTAGGAATAGTGTAGTCCATCTGTTACTGTTCTTACTTTAACCGGTTTGTGTCACATTCATCGTGGGTTTGTGTGGTCAGTATAAAGCTGCCTTTAAATGTCAATGCTTAGACATTTAACGTCATGATCTGCTCAGGTTTCTAATATGATTGAGTTTTTAAATCTTGTTTATTTTTCCCATCTATTCTTTCTTCTCATTTTCCTCCCCTTTTTATATTGTCTTATTAGATTTGTTATCCCTATGATTAAAGGGATTTCTTACTTAGCATTTTTAGCAAATTCACTCTAGCTAGTTTAAAATAACTCTATAGTGTGTGACTCAGCATAAGACTCTTAGAACAAGTATACTTCATGTCTTCGTCTTGGCCTCTGCATTACAACCATCAACAGTTTTATTCTTCCAAGTGCCGTACACCAAATCATCTCTTAGAACCACAGCCTCTAAAGAGACTTCCCTAGTGAGGAAAATGGTCTTTCTTCCCACACACTTTATGCAGCCACTGTTCTCCAGGCTCTTTAGCTGATCTACATCTCCATCTTTTGACACTCACTGCTTTCATACAATAATCTTTTTTTTTCCAGTGTAGATTTGCTGGTAAATAATTACTTTACGTTTTTAATGCCTGGTAAATCTTTTAGCTTACTTTCTCATTGATAATATTTGGTACTCTCTATAATAATTCTTGTTATGACTTTTTTTTTTCCATATTGGGAAGTGAACTCAGCATCTTGCACAATCTAGACAAGAGCTCTACTGGGAAGCCACTGAGTAACATACACAACTCTTTGTTTTGTTGTTTGGAGACAAGGTTTCTCGGTGTAGTTTTGGAGCCTGTCTGGAACTCACTCTGTAGACCAGGCGGGCCTCAAACTCACAGAGATCCACCTGCCTCTGCCTCCCGATTGCTGGGATTAAAGGAGTGTGCCACCACAGCCAGGCAACTTTTTCTGTTTTTATTTTGAGAAGGGGTATCACAGAATTACTCTGGCTGGTCTCAGACTCACCACGTTGTTCAGACGGGTCTTGAACTTGTGATTTGCCAACCTCATCAGCTGGATAGCAGAGTTACAGGTCTATGCCATCAGATCTGGCTTCTGTTTTTTTCTTTTTATTTCCCTCTTTTTTTCCACAGATTTTAAGCAAATTAAGTAGCTTAGTGTAATTTTCTTTGTTCTTTTCGTGTTCAGATCTGCACGTTTGTAGAGTTTCTTAGAAAACCCGGAACCCTCCGTGCCCCCTTCCCCGGCCCCTTCCGGTGCTGCCTGTTGAATCTGCTCAACATTCTGGTGCTCTGCTCCATTGACTTTTCCCCAGTTTCACTTTGCTGTGTTTCCCTTAGGATCTCCCCATAGTTGGGCTCCAAGTGCATCAAGTTGCCGACCTATAGCCTCTGATCTGTTGATGCTCCCACACTGTACATCCTGCTGACTCATACTATGTCGTGTGTTCTGAGAGTCTCACCAACCACTGAGTACAAAACAAGCCACAGGAAGATTAGGGAAGAGCCATAACTCATAGCATCTGCAGCTGGGTCAGAATTCCCCACCAGTAGGCTGTTTAAACCACATTAATATTTCTGTCTCCTTTAGGTTCTGTGGGCCATAAACTGGGCAGTGGCTTAACTGGGTGGACCTGGCTCGAGTCATTTCTGAGTCTTGGAGCAGGATGCTGCCCATTCAGGTGTCGACTGAAACCTTTCCCGGGTTGTATGACTCACGAGCAGGTTAGTGCTGGGTAACATCAAGATGCCTGTTTCTTGAAGATATGTCCCCAGAGATGCCCAAGTGTCCTCACACATTGGCCACCTTCCCTCAGAGTAATAACTTGGCGTCTGAAGTGGAAGGGGTTATATCACCCAGCATCTCTTCCCTACTCTATGGTACCACAGAACAGTTCAGACCTAGTCTGAGAAGAGATTACCCACGTGCACGGATGCCAGGGGCTGAGGACTTTTTGTGCCCTTCTGAAATGCAAGTGGTTTAAATGAGGGCGATGGGAGATGGAGAAAACTGGTCAGATTTGACATGTAAGTATGGCTGACAGAATTACGAGTCAGGGCCTAAGTGAGTTTGGGAGAAAAAGAGGAGCCAAGAATGATGGCCAGGGTCTGCTCAGAATCAGTGAAAGGGTGAAGACGTATTTGTTGTGTGGCAATGACTAGGGAGAAAACTGAAGCTTCACTTCTTGATATGCTGAGGAGAAATATCAGGCAGGCAGCTGTCAGAAACCCTGAGTCCAGGAGACGAGCTATAAATAGCGTTAAGGCTCTGAAGGGAAATGAGAAACCTGAATCATAAATTAACTGAAAGAAGTAAGAAGAAATGGCTATGGGGACATTCTTCCAGAGCCTAGAAAGGGGCAGTTAGTGATGTGACAAAGTCCAGGAGTCTGAAGCCTTTGAAAGGAGGAAGGAAAAGTAGAATGAGCCTGTGGGGTGGCCCCAAGGGGACCATAGCTGGGGTAGCAGCATGGAGAGCATGGGTGAACGTGAGCAAAGCTATTCTGGAGTGTGGTGGATGCTCAGGGGAGACCGGCAGGAGCAGGCACGGTGGTACATGCTGTGATCCCAACACTCGGAATACGGAGGCAGAAGAGCAATATTTATATATAATTCTCAGTTCACAGTCAGCCTGGGATACATGAGACCCTGGAAAGAGAAAGTGGGGGTTGAGTTTTGTTGAATAGACGATCAAGAAAATGGAACGGTAAACAGAGAAAAAGAAGCCAAAACCCAGAGTACTTTGCTTCAAGATGGAAGAAAATGGCACCTGTGTACCAATAGTCATCATTACCGTCTTCATCTAAATTTGCTTAGCTGTGAACTCCACTGTTAAAAAATAGAATCCTTATCCTGTTGCCTTTGTTAACATCTCTTTATAGATATTTTTTGACTCTCACATAAATGATCAATATAGAACCCAATCCTACTACCTTTGCTCATCCTCTACCGTCCAAGCCTTCATGTTGAGCATTGTTTCTAGATGTTTCTGCATTTGGGTCTTTCTCCCACTGAGACAGGGTTTTATTATGTAACTCTGGCTGACATGGAATTCTCGGTGTAGACTGGGCTGTCCTCATAGAGATCTGCCTGTCTCTGCTTTTCCCCTTCCTGAGTGCTGGAACTAAATACATGAACAACCAACCCTGCCTGCCTCTGTATATGTCTTATCCGTCGACAGTGCCAGCTGAAACTAGCTCACAGACCTCAGTCTGTTGGTCCTTCAGTATTCATTTTGCTAACATGATTCTTTCAAAGTCTGGGCTGTTCACATTCTTCCTTTCCACACAATGTTGGCTTTGCTCCTTTAATGCTTAACATCGATTTCCTCTGCTTGTTCGTAGGCAGGATCAGATGGATTAGCATACATCTAGATTGCTGTGCTTAGATGAGTATTATTCATGTTGGACAATGCCATACGCTGGAAGTTATCTAAAGGTTACTCATCGGTTGTTGGTACATTTTAATTCATCCCACACCTGTTTACTAAGTGCCTATATCCTGTCAATCACTGTCCTAGCCTGTGGAGGTGCAGTGTGGGGAGGATGAGGAAGAATGAGAAAGAAGGATGGCATTGTCTGTGCAAGGAAGCAGGCATAGAACTCTGGGTGGAGAAAGCATTACAGAAGAAAGTGAGGTGTGGCAGGAGCTTGGATTACAGATACAGACAGTCCATACGAGGTCAGGGCTTCTGGGAAGACACCTGTGTGAAGAAACAGAGAACATGAAACAGCTGATCAACCTTATACCATGTCACATGAGTGACCAAGGAAAATTGCCTGAAAAATACTCGAGTGGATTGTTTTTCAGATGTCCAAGCCTCCCATCCCTTCCTTCTGTTTACCCCACACATTCTTGTGATGTGACATTTTAGATGACTTCCCCCCACCAGGTGATGTGGGATGTCTTTCTGTATGCTGTAAATATCATTGGTTAATAAAGGGACTGTTTTGGCCTATGGCAAGGCATCCTAGAAGCAGGCAGGATATCCAAGCATAGATACAGGGGAAGGAGGGTGTAGTCAGACAAGATGAGCTGCCATCCAAGGGAACAAAGCTAAGGGAACACAAGTAAAGCCACTAGCCATGTGGCAAGACATAGATTAATAGAAATGGGTTAAGAAGCAAGAGCTAGCTAGCAATATGCCTGAACCATAGGCCAAACAGTATGTAATTAATATAAGCATCTGTGTGTTTCTTTGGGACTTTTGGCAAGATTGGTCTGGACCTCAGGGCTTGGCAGAGCTAAGCAGCTTCAGGAAGATCCAAACCTTGGGGCTAGACAGGCTAGAAAGTGCATACTACACCCAGGCTCCTCATGCCTCCAGTTCAACTGTGGCTCATTAAAAAAGCCTAATGCTATATGTCAGATATTCTAAATGTTAAAAATCGTGACTGTCACTCACCAAATTTAACAGAATAATATTTAAATTACAAGCACAGTAAGATTTAATACTTATTAAATTTTCCTCACTATGTTTTCTCAAATAAAAGTTGGGTTGAGGCTTCCTATCTCTTTAAATCTGAAGAAGCAAGAGATGACTATTCTTTGGAGAGAGGTTCATGCTGATCCATATCTTCATTATCCCCTGACAAGACTGATTTTATCACATCCTGAGTACAATACACTCAGTGAGAGCAAAGAGCCCAGGTGAATGAGACCCATAAGCCTTAGGCATGAAACCAGTACTTGGTGGGAGGCAGGACCGGAGGCTTCTGGGTTACTGTGGGGAGAAGCTTGGGGTCTTCTGAAACATTGTTCACTTCTAAAGCACTCTCTGAGCTTTTGCTAGTTAGTTTGTAGTCTGTCTGTCACCGAGTGCCCTAAGTCAACCTCTTCTGTGGCAGTTGGAATGGAACTGGTCATGTGAGCTCATAGGCAGTGGCACTACGAGTAGGTGTGGCTTTGTTGAAGTAGGTGTGACCTTGTTGGACTGTGGGTGTGGGCTTTGAGGTTTCCTTTGCTCAAGATATTTCTAGTGTCTCAGTTCACTTCCTGTTGTTGTCTTTGGATCAAGACATAGGACTGACTCTCAAGTCCTCCAACACCATATCCACCTACATACTACTATACTTCCCAGCATGATGATAATAAACCTCTGAAACTGTAACCCACCTCAATTTATGTTTTTCTTTATAGAGTTGCCATGGTCACGTTATCTCTTCACAGCAATAGGAACACTGCCTAAGACACCTACCTCCCAGCCTTCTGAGATGCCCCCAGTGAGAGATCTGGTGCCTACGCCATTACTTCTTGGGAGGGTGATGCAGTGTTGAGCAGACTGTTCGAGAGGACAGGGGACAAGCTCTTTTTCATCCACCAAATTGATTTACGGCTGATTCAGTGTTGAGAAAGTTCTAGAAGATATCACAGAATGTTGGAGCAATAAGATGGGGGGGGGGGGAGCAAGATTGGTCCCTGGTCCTTTAAACACTTTAAAGTGCTTTTACTCCTGTAAAACAAGTTCTAAGGTCAGAAACCTATTTCTAATAATAAAACTGCTTTCGAATGTTCGCTGGCCTGGAACTGTATCTCCTTCAGGCCTTAATCACTGTACCTTGAAAGAGCTTTAAAAATTGCTTTGAAGAAAGCCATTATAGCAGGTAATTAAAGGAAACTCCATTAACCTGGAGCATACCATTTGCTTTCATTTGAAATGATTTGGTGCTGTAAGCTCACAGTCTTACCACTGGGGGCTCTGTAAGGTTACATGACCCTAGAGAAGGAGCGTCCTACAGATGTGTGTTCCTTCCTACCAGAAATAACACAGTCCTGGAAAGAATACATCTAGCAACGGTTCCCCAGGCTTTGGGAGTAGGTTGCTACTGTGTAACATAGTACCTTAGACTAGGTAATTTATACATGGAAAATTGCACTCACAGTTAACAGAACCAGGAAAGTCCAAGGCAGAAGTGCCAATGGACTTGTGTCTGGTGAAGGTATGTGTGAGGGTGCCTCTCATTTTCTCTTCATGTGATAAATGGACAAACCCTGGGTCCTCACACTGTAGGAGCACGGAGAAGGCAAACCAATTTCCCGCATACTACTTTACAGGGACATTGATCTTACTCACAAAGACAAAGCTCTCATGACATGATTACCCCTAAAACCTCTATTTCTGAATGCTATTGCACCAAAATCAAGTCTCCAAATGAACGTTGGAGGGAGACAAATGTTCAAACCGTGGCAGGCAGCTTGAAAGCTCTCCATAGGCACCCCTGCAGACAGCTTGTACGTGCAAGGTGAGCCTTCCGAGATGGGAAGGCAGCAGATGAGTTGAGTTCTGTGATTTCCTCAGCTTGTTGCCTCAAAAGTATGTTCACATGAGACACAAAGAAGAGAACCAGGCACCCCCCCCCCCCGGCCAGTTGAAGAGATAGAGTCTGGAGTCCAGGGAGCTGCTGGGAACTAGAGTTTGTGAACCATGATAAAATACCAGAGAAAGGCATCCAGAGTTCCAGAGACTGGCAGAGGGGCCTTGGTGTTTAGGCACAATACTGATAGAGAGAGGGGGGGAAGAGAGAGAGAGAGAGAGAGAGAGAGAGAGAGAGAGAGAGAGAGAGAGAGAGAGAGAGAGAGAGAGAGAGAGAGAGGAAGAAGGAGGAGGAGGAGGAGGAAGCTTTACATGCTACAGAAGAATTAGAGAGAGGCAGCACTGTAACCATCAAACAGACCAGAAACCTCAAATAGCATATGGCATTGGCTATCTTACTGTGGGTTCCGAATAACTGATCTCTAAGGATTAGGCTATGTCCAAACAATTTGGTCCCAGAATAAAGTTCAGATTATTGATAGGAATGCAATAATATCTAACAACGAGGAAAGTAAAACAAATAGAATTTGGCATCAAATTAAAAATCACCCACTATGTAGAAGAGCAGGGAAATGAGACTTGTACAAGGCGCACAGATTTCAGAGTTAATACCTAAAATCAGTTAATATAACTATAGTTTCAATATTTAAAAAGCAAATATGTTGAGTCAAAAACATGGAAGACGTAAAAGAGACGGAATTAAACACCTACTGATAAAAACAAACCCTACAAGCCCCCAAATGAAAAACGCCCTGGATAGAATTCATGGCAGGCCAGACATTGCAGAAAAGTGGATCAAATAATAAAGACGTCACAACAGAAGCCACATCATGTGAAAAACAGGAAAAAAAAGTACATTAGAAATGGGGCTTGGGAAGAGGGTTCACAGTTAAGAGTACATGCTGCTTTTGCAGAAAACCAGAGTTCTCTTCCCGGTACCCACATGGGGCTGTGTAACTACAGCTGCAGGGGAAGCTGGTGCCCCCTCTAGTCTCTGAGGACAGTTTTTGCATGCGGTGATGAGTTAGAAGCTGCCTCCTCTCAACTGCATGAAAGGGGATCAGAATAAGGAAAAAAAGAAACTGGACTTTATTCCAAAGAAGAACTTTGAAGAACACGGGCCATAAAAGAATACCTGGGAAATGTGGAGAAAGGCCCCACACCTAGGGAGAGCAATTCAAGGAGCCAGCGAGATGGTCACAAGCCTGAAGGCCCCAGGCTGGTGCCGTGAACCCACAGGGTGATAGGAGACAAGCAACTCTTGCAAGTTTTGCTCTGACCGCCACACAAATCTCTCATCAGCAGCCTTAAAGACCAGTAGAGCAAAGGAAAATATATTTCAGATCCTGAAGCAAGTGACTCCAGCTGAGGGTTTAAAATTAATGGCGAGATAAGGACATTCCAAGATATGTGGAAACTAAGGTAGCTCACAGTCACCATGCCAGCACTGCAGAAGCATCCTTAAAGGAATTTATGCAGCCTGTGAGAGTCCAGCTCTCAGGGCTGCACCCAGGCTTGCAGAAAGAATGCTTTCAGAGTAGCAGGACTTCGGGACACTTTATTATTATTATTTTAAACCTGAGGGTCTTTAAGAATAAGTTTTTTATCTATGTGAGGGGATAAAGCTCACACACGCGCTAACGGTCACTTTACTTTTCTTCAGCTCCAATTCTCTAGTTCCTTTGCTCTACAGGGCTTATGTACACATTCAACAGGAGGATTGAAGCAATGAAAAAAAAAAAAGCTACATCTAAGGGGAGTGAGTAACCATGGCAACACCCAGCTTCGAGGTTCCTGGTGTACAGGCTGTGACCTGAGGCCAGGGGCACAGTGCCCTATGAGACAAGCTGTTGAGAAATTTGTGCAGAGAGCGATCTTGGTTTGTCTTATCAGCCAGAGTTTTAGCAAGTAAAGAATTGGCAAAGTATTTTAGGTTGCTTTGTGCCAATTAGACCTTTGGGAATTTGTGTATTTGTGCATGTGTGTGTGCATGCGTGAGTGTGTGTGTGTGTGTGTGTGTGTGTGTGTGTGTGTGTGTGTGTGTAGGTCAGTCTTATAATGCACTTACAGAGGCATTTAGATTAGCTTGAAATTACTCTAAGGTTTTGAATCAGCTAATTGTATGTAGCTTGACTTGGACTGGGAAGAAATTGTTGTTTTCTTATGTTAGTCTGAGAAAGAAAGAAAACAGGCTTCTGAATGCCTTACAGTTCTTGTGGAACATCATATCTAGTTATGAAGCATATCCTAGTATATTTCTAGTCATCAAAATTATACAGCTTAACGAGAGGTCATTTTCCTGACTGTATATAGATATATGTGTCCATAAGATTGAGATGTAATCATGAGATTACATGTGAATTATAAAATGTTTGGTAATGGGAAGAATTATGGTAACACACAAGAAAATTACAGACAGAAATTAATTATTCATAGGCAATAATCTCAAAGCCTTGCTTAGGATGTTCCTGCATCAGAGTGTTATTTACCTTGTGAATATCAGCTGTCATCTACTGTACAGTCTTGCGGACCCCGTTAAGGGGAAGGTAAACAGTCTATTATGAGAACTCAGGGAAGAATGTATTTAATGGGACAACAGTCCAACAAAGGGAAGGGAAGAAGGATTTCATCATGTTCATTGTAATGAACCAAACAAAGATAATCCAACCAGCCAGAAAACCAGCAAGATGATGGGGATGGGCAAACTCCTCCCAATAGTTACATTAAATGTAAAGGGCCTAAACTCATCAATAAGGAAGCTCGGACTAGTGAGTAGATTAAAATAATAGGCATTCCTAGAAATAGGTCTCACTCACAAAGACACTATCAGAAAGTCAAAGGAAGGAAGGTAATCTATGAGGCAAATAGAAACAAAAGCCAACTTGACATAGCTATTCTGATATTTGACAATAGAGAATTCAAGCAAAAATTAATCAGAAGAGAAAAAACCAGCACATGTCAATAAGTGAAAAAATTTATCACAATCTAAACTATGCACCAAATGTTGATATAACAATCTAAGATATCCATCAAATATTGGGGCTCCAAATTTCATTAGACAAACATCAATGAACACAAAAAGTTGGATACAGCCTGATACACAAATAGTAACATCAACATCTAACACCACTTCAGATAGATCATCCAAACTGAAAACAAGAAATTAGGACTCAGAGTTAAACTATACCATAAATCAAATGGATTTAGCTGGTATCTCCAGATTTTTCTGTCTAAAAGAAGGAGACTACACATTCTTCTCATCATCCTAGGGAACCATCTCTAAATAGCCCACATTCTAGGCCACGAAACAGGTCTGAGACAAACCAAAAGAATGTAAACAAGCTCTTGTGTCTTATGCTGTTGGCACAACAAGAAAAACTTCCAGAGAAGCTTGGAACCTGAACAATACACGCTTTTTCACTGAAGAAATCAGGGTGGGAATTAAAAAAAAAAATCCCAGAATGAAATGTAAGTGAAAGCACAACGTATCAGAACATTCTGGAAACAGCCAAGCACTTCTAAGAGGAAAAGCTTACAGCTCTAAGAGCTTTTGTTAAGAAAATTGGAAAGAAGCCAGGTGTGGTGGGGCACATCTTTAATCCAGCACTTGGCAGAGCATTAAGGCAGAGGCAGGCAAATCTCTGAGTTCCAGACCAGCCAGGCTTACAGGGTGAGTTCCAGGACAGCCAGGGCCATACAGAGGGGAAAAAAAAGATCTCAAACAACTTAATGATGCAACTGATATTGTTATAAAGTTGAGAACAAACCAAACCCCAAAGTACTAGGTGGCAAAAATAATAAATATTGAGTCCTAAGTAAATAAAACAAAGACTAAAATAATAATACACAGAGCCAATTAAAAGACTTCTTTAAAAATAGAATCAATACCTTGACAAATTAACCAAAAGAGAAGGATCCAAGTTAATACAATTAGAAATGACAAGGAGGACATTACTAAAGACTCCAGCAAAATCCAGAGAGTCACTGGAAATACTTTGAAAAACCCACATTCCAAAAAACCTGGAAAATCTAGAAGAAACAGATAAATTCCTAGACACATACTAAATTAAGTCAAGATGACATAAAAAAAAAATCCCTTGAACAGCTCTATAACCATCAGTCAGAATGAAGCAGTAATAAAAATCCTCCAACAAAGAAAAGTTCAGAACTACACGGATTCAATGTCCCCCGAATGTTTCATAAAAGAGAAACAGAAGGAGAATTGCCAAACACACAAAGCCAACACCACTCTGACTCCAAAACCAGATCAAGACACAAATGAAGAGCAAGACCTTATGACCAGTTTTCCTGATGAATCTAGACAAAAAAATTGTCAATAAAATCCTTGCCAATGGAATTTTCAAAACAGTAAAAATACCATTCGCCATGACCAAAGTGATACTATTCCAGGGATGCAAGGTTATTTCAACATATACAAATGAGTAAGTAGAACAAAATGTGTAACTAGGCTCACAATAATCTCAACGGATACAGAAATGGCTTTCCAAAATGTTCAACATCTCTTCATGATAAAGGTCTTGAAGGAACTATCAATGAAAGGGACACACATCAATATAATAAAGGTTATGCATAAGAAATCTGTAATCTATATTATTCTAAACGGGTGTGGGGACAAAGCATTCTTCAAACCTCAGTGCAATCAATTATCCACTCTTACTCAATAGAAAGCCGGAAGTCTCATCTAAGGGAATAAAACAAGATAACAAAAGGGATTCACAGAGGAAACAAAGGAGCCAAGTGATTTCCATCTGTGCACACTATTCTAAAGAGCCAAGAGCACCAGGAAGTTCTTAGAGCTGATGGATACACCCAGCAATAGTAGAAGAAAACAAAACCAACTTACCAAAGCTGCAGCCTTTTTATATACAGTTACTAAGATGTCAAGAGAGAAAATGGGGTAAGCAAATGGAATCATATTCACAACAGCTTCAAAACCAACAAAATACCTAGGAGTAAACCTAATCAAGGCCATGGGGACCTCTGCAGTGAAAACTTTACGACACTGAAGAAAGGAGTCTTTGATCTCCATCACAATACCAACCTCTCTGGAACTAGAACAAAATACCATTCTAAAACTCACATGGAAGCACAAGAGACTCAGAATAGCCAAAACAGTCATAAGTAAAAAAGAGCAATGTTGGAGCTATCACGATATCTGAGCTTAAATTATATCACAATCCATAGTAACAAAACCCACAATACCGGTGCAGATATAATTATGCAAACCAGTGAAATAGAGTGAAAGGCCCAGAAAAAAAAATCCACACAATTGTAACTCCCATTTTTTTTTTTTTTTTTTTGACAAAGGTGTCAATAACATACCCTGGAGAAAAGGTGGCCTGCTTATCAAATGGTGCTGGGAAATTGGTTTAATACATGTCAAAGATGGAAATAGGTCCTGTCTCTCACCTTGAAAACAATCTATTCAAAACTAACCAAGGACTTTAAATTTTTTTTACCTGAAGTTTTGAAATTGCTAGAGGAAAATGCAGGTAAAGGGTTTCAACTCTCAGAGACAGGAGTGAAATTTCTGGAGAGAACACCAGGGGCCTGGGAAACAATTTGTTTTAGTAACTGAATTATAAGAAATTAAAGCTTTGGCATAGCCAAGGAAACTGAGGGGAAAATCTTTGCCAAATATACATTGAATAGCAGATTAAGATCCCAAATATGTAGAGAGCTACAAAAAAAGACAAGCCAGAAATCCAAGCAATAAATATCAAAAGTCAAATAAATACTGAAAAATTATCCAACATTCTTAGCTCACAGCAAAGTGCAAATTAAAACAACTTTGAGATTGCATCTCATCCACCAAGAAGAGAAATCAGAACAGACACCCGTAAGCATATATGGAAAAGCAGCTCCTTGTAATACTGGCTCCTGCGTTCACTGTTGACATTAGTGTGGAGGTTTCTCAAATTAAACCCAGAACTAAGAGGGACCTAGATGTCTCATCCTTGCCTGAAGGACTCCATCATAGAAATGCCTGCACCCCATCTTTATTGTTGCACTGTTTAAACTGCCTGAGAATGGCCCCAGCTTAGACATCCTCAAAGGGATGGAATGGTTAAAGAAAATGTGGTGCATACACACATGACTTTTATTCTTACACAAAGAGAAATGAAATAATGTTTGCAAGGAAACTAGGTGGAACTGGGAATCATGTCAAGCAAAGTGATTCAGATTCACAAAGACAAACATGTTTTCTCTAACATGGGAAACTTAGATTTAAAACTGTATGTACATACGTGTGCGTATGTGTGTGTGTGAGAGAGAGAGAGGGAGAGAGAGAGGGGGGGAGGGAGGGAGAGAGAGAGAGAGAGAGAGAGAGAGAGAGAGTTCCACTGAAAGAAGAAAGATGATTTTAACAAAAAGACTCAACTAACAAAGTGCTCCAGATGTGCAAGACCCAAAACATCATAAAAGATCACGCCCCCTCCAAATATCACTCATCCCATAGTAATGACTCCCAGCAAGAGTGACCTAGGAGAACATCCAGACAAAGAATTTAAAAGAATAAGCTTTGTTTAAACAGCTCAAAGCAATACAAAACTTACATGTACTCCAAGAGCACAAAAATGAAGAGCTGAATAAAATGAGGAAGACAATCGATACAACTTTCTCCAAAACAGACCACATATTAGGACACAAAGCAACTGTCAACAAACACAGGAAAATGGAAACAATTTTCTGTATTCTACATGACCACAGTGGAATACAGCAAGGTACCACCAGGAACAGACACTGTGGAAAGTAGACAAACTCATAAAGGCTAAACAATGCACTACTAAATGATAACTGGGTGAATGCTAGTTTATTTATTCATGAGAAAGAGAGAGAGAGAGGGAGAGAGAGAGAGTACACATGGGTAGGTGCATGCTTGTAGATGTCAGCAGGTAACTTGCAGGTGTCAGTCCCAGGTCCAGGATCTCAGGTCATCAGGACTGACAGCAAGGAGTAGTTGATTGCATGAAGCCTGTAATTAACTTGGAAGTTAGCATTTTCACATCTCTGAGTCTTCTCCATGGATATGGCATGACCCTCTATATACTTTATGTTGGTTTCCCACGTGAGAACAGACACACTACCAGCTGCCACACTGGAGTTTATTCCGTTGCTGATTGGGTACAAGGAAAGAGAAGCCGCAAAGAAAATGGGAAGGACCTTCCACGTGGCTTCCCCTTATAAGAGAATGGGTGGGCACAGATTTACATAGCCATGCCTAGGGGCGTGCCCCTCTGTATGTGCTGTTCTGCTGGCGCCATGCCAGGTTATTGGACTAGCAACTTTACCATGTAGTATTCTTTCAATGCTTTGTTCATGCTTTTCACTGTTATGCATCTTTTTATGTACAGGTGGTCTATCCACTGACCTTCAGAATTTATATGCACATGATAATAGTTTGAAGACTCCATGTTTACTATAAGCATAGACTTTTTTCTTTTCTTTCTTTTTTGCAGATAGTAATGATTTTTCTTCTTTTGAAAACCATTAACTTTATTCGCTGACCTTAATACATGGTGTAAAACAACACAATATCTAGAAGTGTGAAAATAGACAATTTTGCCCATACCCATTTCTTAGGAAGAAAACTTTTAATATCTAACCAGTATGTACAATACTTGATGAAAGTTTTTAAAATTAAAACACTGTAACTAACTAAGGACATTTCTTCTGTTCCTAACAGAGTATTTTTAGCATGTGTGAGTGGTGTGTATGTGTGAGTCTGTGAGTAGTGTGTATATGAGAGTAGTGTGTGTGTGTGAGTGGTGTGTCCCCATGTGTGTATGTGTGTGTGTGTGCGCGTGCACACGTGTGCATGCACATGTGTATATGACAGAGTTTGACGTCAGGTGTCTTCCCTGACGCTGTCCACCTTCTGCCTTGATGCAGGGTCTCTCCCTTAAGACCAGATCTCACTGATTGATGAGTATGGCTAGCCAGCTAGCTCCAGAGATTCTGTGACCACCTTCTGGGAGCTTAGATTACATACTTGCTGCCATGCTTGCCCATCTAGGAAGTGCACTTGTAGAAATCACGAACACATGCTGACTCTCATTAAAATGGCTTCTGCATCAACTTAGGTGAGCGATAGCCTTTTCCTTCATTCTGAGAATGTAATGGACCACGGTGATCCCTTCATTTCTGGAACAGATCTAGTTGCTCATGGGTTATTGTCCCTTCATTCTGAGAATGTAATGGACCACGGTGATCCCTTCATTTCTGGAACAGATCTAGTTGCTCATGGGTTATTGTCCCTTCATTCTGAGAATGTAATGGACCACGGTGATCCCTTCATTTCTGGAACAGATCTAGTTGCTCATGGGTTATTGTCCCTTCATTCTGAGAATGTAATGGACCACGGTGATCCCTTCATTTCTGGAACAGATCTAGTTGCTCATGGGTTATTGTCCCTTCATTCTGAGAATGTAATGGACCACGGTGATCCCTTCATTTCTGGAACAGATCTAGTTGCTCATGGGTTATTGTCCCTTCATTCTGAGAATGTAATGGACCACGGTGATCCCTTCATTTCTGGAACAGATCTAGTTGCTCATGGGTTATTGTCCCTTCATTCTGAGAATGTAATGGACCACGGTGATCCCTTCATTTCTGGAACAGATCTAGTTGCTCATGGGTTATTGTCCCTTCATTCTGAGAATGTAATGGACCACGGTGATCCCTTCATTTCTGGAACAGATCTAGTTGCTCATGGGTTATTGTCCCTTCATTCTGAGAATGTAATGGACCACGGTGATCCCTTCATTTCTGGAACAGATCTAGTTGCTCATGGGTTATTGTCCCTTCATTCTGAGAATGTAATGGACCACGGTGATCCCTTCATTTCTGGAACAGATCTAGTTGCTCATGGGTTATTGTCCCTTCATTCTGAGAATGTAATGGACCACGGTGATCCCTTCATTTCTGGAACAGATCTAGTTGCTCATGGGTTATTGTCCCTTCATTCTGAGAATGTAATGGACCACGGTGATCCCTTCATTTCTGGAACAGATCTAGTTGCTCATGGGTTATTGTCCCTTCATTCTGAGAATGTAATGGACCACGGTGATCCCTTCATTTCTGGAACAGATCTAGTTGCTCATGGGTTATTGTCCCTTCATTCTGAGAATGTAATGGACCACGGTGATCCCTTCATTTCTGGAACAGATCTAGTTGCTCATGGGTTATTGTCCCTTCATTCTGAGAATGTAATGGACCACGGTGATCCCTTCATTTCTGGAACAGATCTAGTTGCTCATGGGTTATTGTCCCTTCATTCTGAGAATGTAATGGACCACGGTGATCCCTTCATTTCTGGAACAGATCTAGTTGCTCATGGGTTATTGTCCCTTCATTCTGAGAATGTAATGGACCACGGTGATCCCTTCATTTCTGGAACAGATCTAGTTGCTCATGGGTTATTGTCCCTTCATTCTGAGAATGTAATGGACCACGGTGATCCCTTCATTTCTGGAACAGATCTAGTTGCTCATGGGTTATTGTCCCTTCATTCTGAGAATGTAATGGACCACGGTGATCCCTTCATTTCTGGAACAGATCTAGTTGCTCATGGGTTATTGTCCCTTCATTCTGAGAATGTAATGGACCACGGTGATCCCTTCATTTCTGGAACAGATCTAGTTGCTCATGGGTTATTGTCCCTTCATTCTGAGAATGTAATGGACCACGGTGATCCCTTCATTTCTGGAACAGATCTAGTTGCTCATGGGTTATTGTCCCTTCATTCTGAGAATGTAATGGACCACGGTGATCCCTTCATTTCTGGAACAGATCTAGTTGCTCATGGGTTATTGTCCCTTCATTCTGAGAATGTAATGGACCACGGTGATCCCTTCATTTCTGGAACAGATCTAGTTGCTCATGGGTTATTGTCCCTTCATTCTGAGAATGTAATGGACCACGGTGATCCCTTCATTTCTGGAACAGATCTAGTTGCTCATGGGTTATTGTCCCTTCATTCTGAGAATGTAATGGACCACGGTGATCCCTTCATTTCTGGAACAGATCTAGTTGCTCATGGGTTATTGTCCCTTCATTCTGAGAATGTAATGGACCACGGTGATCCCTTCATTTCTGGAACAGATCTAGTTGCTCATGGGTTATTGTCCCTTCATTCTGAGAATGTAATGGACCACGGTGATCCCTTCATTTCTGGAACAGATCTAGTTGCTCATGGGTTATTGTCCCTTCATTCTGAGAATGTAATGGACCACGGTGATCCCTTCATTTCTGGAACAGATCTAGTTGCTCATGGGTTATTGTCCCTTCATTCTGAGAATGTAATGGACCACGGTGATCCCTTCATTTCTGGAACAGATCTAGTTGCTCATGGGTTATTGTCCCTTCATTCTGAGAATGTAATGGACCACGGTGATCCCTTCATTTCTGGAACAGATCTAGTTGCTCATGGGTTATTGTCCCTTCATTCTGAGAATGTAATGGACCACGGTGATCCCTTCATTTCTGGAACAGATCTAGTTGCTCATGGGTCATTGTCTCTTTTGCTCTTTCACTGAATCCAAATATCTGGGGTTTTTTCTTTGCCTCTGTGCTTAAGAGCTGGACTAATATGTAATTTTCCTTCTTATGAGATTAGTTTTTTTATGTCAGATACAGCCATTTCATTTTTTTAAAAAAAAATATCAAATGTTTTCTTTCTTAATATATACACATGATTATATAAAAATGGTATCAAAAGTTGGGGACAATTCACTTGGGAGAAAGTACTCTGTACCTGGAGATTGTTTTGTGTGGATATTGTGAGTTACAGCATCATTAGCAGGTATGAGGTTATTTCAAGGTTTTCTATTTCTTCTTATGTCAGCTTTTATAAATTTTAAACCTTTGAACAGTAAATTGTCTATAACATGCTATACTTATCTTTCAACATTTGCAGGATATGGTCTGATATCCTCTTTTTGATTGGCCACTTTGCCCTCTCTGTTTCTCCCTCCCTTCTTCCCTCCCTCTCTCAATTTTCCCTCCCCCATCTTTCTCTTTATCAGACTCCCCAGTACCTACTAATTTGTATTATTCTGTGTGTTCTTTGATGACTTCATACATGTGCATAGTTCACTTATCCCTCACTCTCTTTTATCTCCCTCCCACCCTGTCACTCCCTGTCATTTCCCCACCTTCCTACGGGGCCCTTCTGCATTCACATCTTTTTGTTTTGTGGCCCAGTGGTTTAAACCATGATCATCTGTATGGCCACAGATTAGAAACTATCCATTGGAGCCCAGCGGGTTCACTGGCACACATCTGAAGGCAATGACCATCCCTCTCCCAGAATCTAGCAGAAGCTGATACTTCAGCATGGAAAATTGGACCCCATGACCCCTACCTTGATCTTGTGATTTACTGTTTACAGCCCCTGCCTTGTTTGAACCTCGTTCAGCCACCTCAGCTGCTGAGATTTCAAGATTGGAGTGTCATGCCCTGAAGTCAGTGCTGCTCAGTCTTTCTCTCTGTCTTCCAGTTCTTACAGCCTTTATGTTCCTCCTTCCTTGATGTTCCTGACAGTAGAAGGGGTGGTACAAATGTGCACAATTATTCTCAGCATCGTGAGAAGCTACCAGTCTGCAGTCACTGCCATCACTGCAAAGAAAAGCTTGTTTGAGGCTGAGAGCAGCATTTGTCTACAAGAACAAGCACAAATATTTACATAGCAGGCTGGAGTCGAGCCAGTTTCACTAAACGGCTGGAACCAGAACCTTCCAGAACACATGAGCTCCAAGAATGGGGTTCTCACTGCATTGACAGTGCCGAGTGCCTATGCCTTCTTCAAATCTAATGTGAGAGAATCGATTCTTGTACAAGGGGCTGGCTTTCTTAAAATGTTTATATTTCACTAACTTCTCTTCACCTTCATCATTTTCCTCTAGATTCTTTTTAGATAGACTTCCTGCTGGTTTTTTTTATCCTGAGACAAATAACTCAATTCTGTACTTTGTTCTTTTATATATTTTAAAACATAAGCATCTAAGACTATAAATTTTCGTCAGAGACTTGACTACATCCCTATATTTTGATGTCATGTGTTCACTATCATTTAAAGATATTTTTCAGTTTCCACTGAGAATTTTTTCTTTGACCTATTTAAAAGTTATATTGCCTAATTTCCAAGCATTTTTGGAATTTCTATTCCTTCATTATTCATTTCCAGCCTCATTCTTCTGTGGTCGGGGAACAGATTCTGAGTAATATCAATCTTTTGAAATTTGTTTTGACTTCTTTTCTGGCCGGCATAAATGTTCCACACACATCTGGAAAGAACAGAAATTCTTGTGTGCACAGGGTTTGGTGACAGCATAGTATCACATTTGTTATCTGTGCTATATAGATCTTAGATGCATTTTCTGCCTCCCTTATGTATTTTCTTGAGATACATACATATGATAGAGCCTCCCATTAGGAATGGAAATACCTCCATCTCCTAACTCTTCCAGTTTTCTTTAACATATTTTAAAACTGTTTTTATGCACAAGCACATTGAGAATTCCACATCTTCTTGGAGAATTAATTCTGTCATTTTGAAGACATCATTTATCTTACGGGCGCTTTTGCTATGCGTCTACCTGACTATTGGTCAACTGTAACAGCTTGCTTTGGGGACAATGTTTGACATACCATATCATCTTTTCTCATCTTTTAATTTTAGTTTATCTGGTATTCTTACCGTTAATGTACACCATCACTCAAAACATTTGTTTTGTAATCTAGTTTGATAGCCGCAGGCTTTACTACCTGCACATGGTCACTGATGACGGGTGCATTGTGGCTTCTGTCGACCCTGGTGCCTTTCTCTTTCCATAGGAAAGCACATTAGTCTCCTTTCCCCTTATTCTTTATTCTCCCCTATCTCCCCTATCTACTTCCTATTTCCCTGCTTCACCTTATCCTGGTGCTCTGTGCTGGGTCTTTCTTTCCCCAAAGTTCTTACTGAGTGCTCAGAGGCATCTCTCTTTGACTCTCTCCACGTGACCTTATCAGTCCTTGAGGCTTTTGACGAGCTGCTGACTTCGGCCTCTTCCCTAGCAGCAGATGCATGTGACCAGTGTCCACATCAGTGTTCAGATGTGAATGAACAAGTTGAACCCCCTCTTCCAAGTCGGAGAGTCCCAGGAGAGTGTACATGCCCATGCCATTATTTCTTCCATCCTTCCTATATACCAGTTTGAAGAGGTGTCAGTCCCATTAGTCACCAGATAATGCAGCACATTGGGATGCCAGCACCCACAGAGCAACGGAAAAGTGTCTAACAGTTGTAGGGACATGGCACAGTTGGAGTGCTTGGGAATATAACTGCCCCAGAAAACTCACACTATCTACCAAAGCTAAATACTTATTTTATAAAATGGAAATGCCATTCCAATGTGAATATCTGTATATACACACATATGCCCTCAAATCCTACTATGGAAATATATTCAGAAGCACACACTATTCATAATAATCTAAAAGCCAGTGTCATCTTTTATTATCATAGACATACAAGATTGTGGAATAAATCTAATAAACACAACACCGCACGTGTGTGTGTGTGTGTGTGTGTGTGTGTGTGTGTGTGTGTAGTGAAAACCCGAATCTTTTGAGAAAGATAGCTAGGAATAAATATGACTGGCCATGCCCACACCTGTGTCCATGCTCATGCCCATCAGAGCAGAATAGATAGGGTTGAGTTGAGATGTGGTTAAATGGAATATAAACTGCTGATTGTGTGCAAAACCCTGAGTTTCATCCCTCTATAATACATACACATGTGTGTGTGTGTGTGTGTGTGTGTGTGTGTGTGTGTGTGTAACTAGAATGGATAAATCTTTACACGTAAAAAATTTGAATACTATACACCATGGAGTTAAAGAATTTAAACACAAAAGGGCATACAATGTGTTATTCTACATGTGCAAAGTTCAAAGTCAGAGAAAATAATTTATAATACACACTAAGAGAGTGATTATGAGGGTCATGACCAACAAGAGGCACAGGGGTTTCCTGGGTACCACAAAGGTCTCTGCTTTGATTTGAGTACTCATTACACGGTTGTGTTCTGCTTGTGGAAACTCACCCACATTCATATGGTTTGTACCCCCCCCCCGTGTGTGTGTGTGTGTGTGTGTGTGCCACAAAGCCCTCTTTATTTATTTATTTATTTTTTGACTCTAACGTGGCTCTTCTTGGTCATGTTATAGCTTAATAAATAGAAAACGTGTGAGAGAGGGAACATAGTGGGGGGGGGGGTGAGAATCATGAGGGGGAATTCTCCTTCAGGAATTAACAAGGGTCCTGGTACAACTATGTGACTCCCCACTAGGGACAATGTTTCCAATAACCTAACTGCCTCCCACTAAGCTCCACTCCTAAAGGTTCCACTGCTTCCCAGCATTAAGAAATAACCTTCCAACGCACAAACCCATGAGGAACACACCAAGAGCCTATACAAGCAGCAGCAATAGATACTTCTGTACATATTCATTTCTTCAGGAAATACTCCTTTTGTGCCATGAGGTGAATAAGCCCACGCTATCCCTAGCCTTTTGGCTTGATATTCAAACAGAGGAGCCTGCCATAGACAGATTAGGTCAATCGACTGCTTGCCCCCTGACTTGTAGAAGACTTCCCTGGAACCCTAGCAGGGAGTCCCATGCCAGGGAGTGAGAAGAGGTTGTTAATTTCCCCTAGCTCCTTTCCTTGGAGGGAGGGGGGTTATGACAGGTGGGTTGTGTCTCCAGAGCAGCGGCCCTGTTCCTCCATCATTTATCCAGCTCTGCTTTCTGGAAACTGAAGACTACTACCCCCTCTGTTTGTGTCTTTATTCCCAGGGCCAGTGTTGGTTCTCACTTTGGATGAGGACCACAGTCTCATAGACTCCTACTGTTCTCTAAAGCCTGTTTCCCAGCACATTTTTATTTTTATTAATTAAATGTACTGATTTATTTTACATCTCAATCACACCTCCCCCCCTCCCCCCTCCTCAATCCACTTCTCCTCTGTTTCTGTTCAGAAAGAGGCAGGCCTCCCATGGGTGTCAACAAAGCGTGCCATATCAAGCTGAGGAAGGACTAAGCTCTTCCCCTTGTATTAAGTCTGGGTAAGGCAGCTGGTATAAAGAATAAGTTCCTGGAAGACAACCCAAAGTATTAAGGACAGACCCTGCTTCCACCACTAGGAGTCCCACAGGTAGACAAGCTACAAAACTGTCACACAGATGTAGAGGGTCTTGGTCCCATACAGTAGTTTTTGGTCCAGAATCTGCGAACTCCCATAGGCCCAGGTTAGTTGTTTCTGTGGGTTCCCTAGTGATGACCTTGACCCTCTCTAGCACATACAATCCTTCCTCCCTCTTTTAACAGGATTCTCCAAGCTCTGCCCAGTGCTTGGCTGTGGGTATCTTCATTTGTTTCTGTCAGTGATTGGATGAAGGCTCTCTGATGATAATTAGGATAGCCACCAATCTGATTACAGAAAGATGGCCAGTTTACGCTATGTATCCACTATTGATAGGAGTCTTAGCTGAGGTAATCCTTGAAGATTTGTGGGAGTTTCCCTTGTAACAGGGTTTTTACCTGAACCAAAAAACGTGTTCCTCGCCCACATCAAGACATCTCTTTCATTATTCTCCTCCTTCATCCCCCACAACCCAGTCCCTCATGTTCCCATCCATACTGGCCCCCAGACTACCCAGTAAATCTATTTCTCCTTCAAGGGAAATCCATACGTCCCCATGTTCCTCTTTGAGCTCTTCTTGTTATGTAGCCTCTCCGGGGCTATGGATTGTAGCTGGTTCCCCCCTTGTAAGCAGAACTTTATTAAAATCCTCAAAGCAGACATTTTTTAGTGCCCAGTTTCTTAACAGGGCCAAGATAAATGCTCAAAATTAATTTCAGCCAGAAAAAAAGGGAAGGTTTCTACAAAGAAAAATACATCTAACAATATGCAAATACAGTGGAGATGGCTGCTATGCTACAGTGCTTAAGCAATAAGAACCAAGAGGAAGTTCATGCATATTTGGTATGTTTAGAAAATATTTTCCATCTGAGCCTGGTGGAATCTAAAGGGTGTGAGATTTGTGGAGTGGAGGGGCTACCAGCTGTGGCTTCATCCTCCACTCCACAGGTCCCACATGTGTGGACTTTATCAAGCTCAGGAGGAAAATATTTTTTAAACATACCAAATGTGAATGAACTTAGGTGTCCTTATTCCTTAAACAGTCTAGCATAACAACTATTGAAATTGCATTCACAGATCTTTCGACAGTGTATGTAATCCAGAAATGACAGGTGAGCATGGGTTTCATTATCTGCTGGGGTCCTGAAAGCCAATCCTCCGGGATCCTGATACAGATGACTATAATTTCAAAAAGTCTCACAGCCATATTTATAAAAAATTCTTTCATTGTCTATAGTCATTGGCCCTTGTAGTAGAATTATGTTGTTACATTGTAAATAATTGTTCCACTTACTGGTTTAATAAAAACTCTGATTGGTCAAAGGCAGATAGGAAGTGTGGGCGGGGATACCAGACTAAGAAAACTCTGGGAACAGGAAGAACAGAGCAGAGATGCCACAGAGTTGCCAGACAAGCCACAGACACAAAGGAAAGAAGTTGAAATGCTGCTCTGAGAAAAGGTACCTCATGGCTGAACAGGATAAGAGTCATGGGTTATATTAAGAGCAAGAGCTAGCAAGTTCTATGCCTGAGCACTAGGTCAATCAGCGTACAATTAGTATAAGAGTCTGTGTGTTTCAGTGGGACTCCACAAGGCAAGGCTGGAAAGTCTGGGTCAGAAACCTTATAGAACAGGCCCTAGCACTGAGTTACATAAGAGGGCACTCTCACATGATATATACGCCACATGCTCACACTGCACCATCCACACCTTATAATCTCCTTCTTTATCTTTCCCCTTCCTTTATGAATGGCATTGAAATTTGGGTGGGGAGTGAATCTGCAGACTTCATCCAGTAGGATAGATGTTCTCACAGTATTCATTCATCCACCCGACGAGTGTGGAGGGTTCAGTTGATTGAAGATTTTTGATTTTTTTTTTCTCAGTGTTGTGGAGTGTTCCTTGTAGAGATCTGCCCTTATTCCATTAGGTTTATTCTAAGGTAATTGGGAATAAGATTGTTGTCCTGATTTCTCCCTCAGCATGCTTGTTATTTGTATTTAAGAAAGCTACTTATATTTGTGTTAATTTTGTAGTCTGTCACTTTGCTTAAGGTCTTTATAAAATCCAAGAATTTCCTGGGACAAGTTAAAGAGACAGAGCAGTTGATGAAATATTTGTCTTGCAAGCTTGAGTTTGGTCTCCAGAATCTATGTTAAAGGGGCAGGGAGGAGGGCATGGTGACCACCCTTGTTTCCAGTGCTGGGGAGGTAGAGACAAGTAGATCCCTAGGACTTGCTGGCCCACCAGCCCATCCTAGTTGGTAAGTTTCAGGCCAATGAAAGATTCTGTCTCAACTCAAGGCTGTTCCTTGTACACACACGTGTGTGTATTTCTTTTCTACTTCTGTCTTTTTTATTTTCTTGTCTTATTACTCTAGCTTAGATTACAAATACCATAGTGAAGAGTGGGGAAAGTGGATACCTTATCTTCTTCTTATTTAGAATGTTTTGAGTGTTTCCATTTAGTGGCCACAGGTTTGTCCCATATAGATTTTATTATGTTGAAATATGTCCCTTCTATTCCTAGTCTCTTCAGGGCTTTTATCATAAATGATGTTGGATTTTTGTCACAAGCCTTTTGGCAGCTACTGAAATAATCGTGTGATTATATCTTTGATTTAGTTCATGTGATGTCTTACGTTTCTTGACTTGGATCTTTTGAACCATCCCTACATCTTTAGAATGGAGCTAACTTGATCCAGTACATGATCATTTTTATGTGTCACTGAAATTGACTTGCCAAGTATTTCATTGGAAAGATTTGCATCTATGGTCATCAAAGATATTAGTCTATAATTTTTTTTCTACTTTAAGTTGTAAAGCAATCCTAATGATTTTTTAAATTTATCCCAGTATATTCAAACAGTGTCCATTCAATACATTCAGCATAAAATGACCAGTAAGGACTAACTAAGGCTCTAACAACTGATATTGTTTTTCTACTTTCAGCAACAAGTTCTCAGTGGCTTCTCAGGGCCATCACTTTGGACATCATAGTCCTATAGTATCCTATGGTCCTGGGTACCATGCATTTTAAGTGACTCCAACGTAAAGAGACTCATGGCCAGCAGCTTCCCCATATAGGGTTGTGAAAGTTGACATCTCAGAAGCTGTGCAAAGCATCTGAGGAAAGATGTGAATTCATTCAAGAATATGTGGAGATGTTTGTATCGAAAGGAGTCACATGCCACATAATGGCATTCAGTCACCAACCTACATATACAATTGTGTATACTATGTAGCCTGGGCATGTTGTTTGTTGTAGGTTAGACCACCTAGGCTTCTTATAAATATGCAATGGGACATTCAAACCACAATGAAGTCACCTAACCCTGTAACTCACATCTGAGGAACAGGGAGTTATGTTCCCACTTTAAAGTGGGTAGCTACAAGAATACTTCTTGGAATTTTTCTCTTTAGAAGATTTGCCTCTTCTTTCCACTTATTAATTTATTATTTATTCACATATGTGTAGATTTGTGGATACCTCTTACATATTCTCAGCCAGACAGAGTTGACTGTCTTTCTTTCCTTGTTCTGACCATCACTTTCTTAACTGCAGAGAGCTCTTCCATTTACTCAGTAACATTTGATGTAGGAACATCACCACTCTGAGAAGACTAAAATGGCAGGGTCTTCCAAGAAGAACCCTGGCTTCTGTGTTTCACCTGAACTTGGACCCCTGGGTCTTTGTCTGGGTCAAGTTTGGGAAGACTAGCTAAGATCTAACAGGGCAGCTAGATGTGTGAGATCCTCATGTGTGAGCCTCTCCTTATTCTGAAAGCTCAAAGCTAAGGGCAGGCTAATTACATACCTCAACGCGCACCCAAAAAAGGCATCTGAATGGCACTGTCTCATAATGAAGGGGTTCAACGCTCCATAAATAGTGCTCCCCTAGTCCTTGACCACCTTGGATATGAATTAGAGCTTGCCTATGCCACTGGGCATGAACTCACTGTCCTGCTCCACCCTGGTGCCCACAGACCATCACCAGAAGTCCGTGGACCAGGAACTAAGAGCATTCACATGGCCCACACAAAAAGGTCAAGTGTAAAGGGCCACTCATGTGACATGGTGTGTTCTAGAACCTGGGAGACAATCCAACAAGCTTTATGTTGGCCATGGATTGCAAAAGAGAGTCAGCCTGTGGACAGCAACTATACAAAACACGTTTCTCCCCTGGGGACAATTTTGAGAAGTAACTTGGAAGGAGTGAATAAAAGCTACCACCCTAAGAAGAAGTACAAGATGTCCTGAAACTTTGACCAGGGTATAACACTTCATGTTCCAGAATGCTCTGGCAGGCAGCTGGGTTTCACCTGTGGCTATGGGTTAAATGTATAAGCTCCTTATGGGGGAAAAACAATTTCAACTTTTATCTTAGTGGTAGCTCAGTCAGTCACTCACATCCAGGGCTTATTTCAATAGCCACCTTCCCATATGACAGAGCAATCTCCCTGTGCTAGCAAAGACTTACATCACACAATAATTTTTTTTAAAGTTCTACCTCTTTCTATTCTCCAAGTACTTTCAAAGTAAAGCTTGTCAATAAGATATTTCAAACTTACAAACGCACACATCTGCCAACCATTCAAGTACCTGATTTTTATGACATAGGCACTTCATACATCATTTTGTTGTGAAGATTTGTTGTAAGACATTCCAAAATCCCTTGAAGTCTCTAAATATGGAATAGGTACTTTCCTCATCAAAGTGACAGAGACAATTTAAGAGAGGACAGAGATATTCAGGGTTTTGCTCAGAAAAGTTTTCATAAAGCTTTTGCTCACCACCATGGGACAGCAGATCAGAGGTGATCTGTCCCTGGTGGCAGACATATGTGACAGAGGCTTGCTAACATGCCAGCTGACCAGGAAGCAGAACTTGCAGACTAGAGAAGCATGTCTGACCTTCATAGGCCGACCACCTACTGACAGGCCTTTGTCAACCAGGCCTCACCTTCTCCAGGCTCCCCAGGTTTGAAAAGCAAAGCACTCAGATGCAAGACTGGAGATGTCGCAGATTTGAATCATAACAGCACGCATCTCTTGCTTTATGTCCAGCCTATGTCCAGTGTCCCACCTTCCCTTAGTCATCAAGTTTCATCTCTCTACAGCGTCTTCCCCTTCGTACCCCGGTCTGTGTTGGCCTAGGAGGTTAGCTGGGTGGCCATCCTGGGAAGTGTGTGAGATGAGAGGGGACTATAGAAATGAGCTAGAGAGGAGGCTTCTTAGCAGAAATGTTAGGAAGGGACAGAGGCCGCTGGAACAGACAAAGACAGTAAGGAGCTGAGACCACGGTCTGACCTGAAGAGAGAAATTACAGCCTTTAGAGGACCGTGACCTCAACTTTATTTTTTCCTAATCCTTCTCCTCATAGTAAAAATGGTTAAATCTTAAGCATTGTCTCCTTAGGGACTGAGAAACTGGGCAGAAGCTCAGAGATTGTGGCATCATACTGGGACTACCACTGGTCGAGTCCTCCATGATCAGGCTGCCCACTGCCATGAAAGGCCAGTGCTAGGGGGTACTGAGCGCATAAAACAACATGTGATAAGCTCCAGAACCCTTTGGAAGGCATCTGGGTTTAGGAATTTCACTTTCGGGAGCTCTATAAATGTCTTAATGAGTGCTGTGTGGATGACTGCTTTGGGAGACAGAGACTGAACCAAGCCATAAACAAAAGTGGGGGGAGGGGCGGAATAAGACCCTAAACCATACGTATTTGCTAAATTTACATCAGAACTAAATTTACCCTTTTTACAGACCCCTGATTGAACTCAGCCAGATACACCTTGTGACACCAGCTCCTGCCCATTCAGCGTGCTGTTACTGTCATCAGGTGAAGGAAAGGGACCCTATGCCAGGTGAGGGCATGAGTGTTGAGTTATTGACCCTTCTAAAAGAAAGCATTCAATAGGATAGGTATTGGAACTCAGAGAGGTTAAAGGACCATGTAACAGAGCCAGGAAGCACTGTATGTGGACTAGCTTTGGGTTAACTGTAACAGTAAGCAAACATATTTCTCTTAGGCAGCCTTAGCTGTGGTTGTGTATTGAATGGACTGGTTCAGACCTCAGGTTACCTAGGGGGATCCAGAGGAAGTGAAGATCAGGAGGCAAATCCAGTCACAGTCTCCAAACTCAAGCTGCTAGAAGAATCTGACAGTATTTCTAGAAAGGTATCCCCTCAGAGTGGTAACAACTTGCTTACTCTGCTTGTGATACCATTTTTAAGACTATGGGACCTTTAGAAGGTAGGGCCTGGCTTAGGGATAGCCTGTGACATGCATGCCCACCTTTGCCTCTGGCCTGCTGCCTCTGCTTCTGATCTATAGACTCCCTTCTCCCACCTGACCAAAGCCAAGGCTGCACCTGCCAGTCTGCCTTCCTGTCTTGCTGACTGAAATCCTCCTGAAACTGTGAGCTCAGGCAGATCATCCCTCCCATAAGTGCCTTCCATTAGATATTTCTTATCACAGTGTGTTTCAGGATATTTGATGGAACAGTAAACTCTGAGGTTGTGTCAATAAAATTAAGCCTGGATCAGGGGACAGAGCCAGTGACTAGTTGTACTTAGCCATAGTGTGTATGCAGGACCAAGAAATATTCATAGAGAGACACAGAAAGGAGAAGGGGGAAATTAGAGATTTCACAGTCTTTTTGGTTTGGGACAAGTGACAAGATACTTTTGGGTCTCAGAAAGGAATGTCAGCTGGTTGCTTCTCTGATCTAGTAGGTTTTTACCCCAACACCTGACATCTGGGTAAACAAAACAATTTAGATTAAAACAAACAAACAAACAAACAAACAAAAAACAAACAAACACTTGATGGCTGGTTCCAGAGGTACAGAAATCCCACCAGGCCTCGGTGTGGGCAGCAGGATGCTGACTTTGGAAGCAGCCACTTTTCTGCAAAAAGAAGGGTATATCATGAACCAGTTTCACCTGGGGGCTTCTGCACCCTTTCCTGTGACTGCCAGGAGGCATCAAACACCACACATTTCTCCTTGCACACAGGCTGCCAGCATCATCCCCAGGACAGAGCCCCAGTCACCTCAGCTTCTCCAACCTGCAGACACCCTCATACAACCGCTGCAAACCTCGCCCTGCCTTCTTGTGTCCGCCTGCCTGAGAGGTAACTCAATAAACCTAAGGCTTGCTCTTTCCTCTCAGTCAGTCAGAAAATCCAGTTTAGTCTTGTTCCCTAACTGTTCCCCAGTGGGAAAACAAAGCACGGCAACCCCAGAATTCGGATTTTGTTTTCAGTGATATTAAAAAAAAATAAAAATAAATAAATAAAGAGCATTTGTTTTGAGGTGGAGCAAACTGGTGCAGCTTGTTCTGGTTTTTTTGGTTCAAGGTTCAGGCCAAGTCCCTGCTCCAGACAGAAGGAATGTCCCTGGAATGCTTCTTCCAACTAGGGCTCTCAACAGCTGACAGGGCTGGGTGTTCAGACAGAGGCCACCTGCTCTGCAGACACCCAGGGACTTCCCTGCAGCTCTGGTGTGGGCTTCCGAGGCTCAGAGCAGAGCTGTGCTGCACACATGGCCACCTCCTCCTATGGGTAGAGGCGGAGTGCTGCCCACACATTAAGCAGCAATGCAGCTGCATGCCTTTAACCAAGAGGAGCCCAAAGGAATGAGGCAGGAGAAGCCAGTGTCACTGAACAAACCTGCCAGGGTCTCCACAAGTGAACACAGCAGCTGGGATTAGAAAGGAAGTGTCCACAGTCTTGGCATGCCAGGAGGAGACCCCTAACCACTAACAGCATTGTTTGGTGACACAGGAGGCCAAAGGCATGTGAAATACTGTGGAAATGACCCTGGGGAATCCGAGTCAAGCCAGCCTGCACTCAACAGCTCCGGCAGCAGCTGGCTGAAGAGGCCCAGTCGTTCACATACCCAAGATTCCTTTGGTCATCTCAGGTTCAGATCTGTTGTGGGCCACTCAGCAATTTCCATCCCTAGCCAGAAAGCCATACAGCATCAGGGACCGAACACGGGGGTGGGGGCTGTCCCTAGGGATGGCCCCAGGAGATCGAGCAGCTGGATAACAACACGATGACTCGCCAACCAGGAATTCTGAAAGGAAGATGTGATCCCACTCTGCCTCACATGGGAACCTGCATATCGAGGGGTATGCAAGAGCAAGCAGCAGATTGAGGAGCTTGCCCGGAATTATGGAGGAGGGACTGCCTACCACTTGCCAACTAAAGTTGACACACACGAAATGGTAACAGACATGAGTTGAAGCAGAGAGCTTCCACCCAAACACCTCTGTTTCTCAGAGTTCTTTTTTTTTAAATTTTTATTTATTTATTTTTGCCTGGCCTTTAGTCAACCCAACAACAAGTTTATCAAAGGCAATCTTGGACTCATGATAGCCTGGTGCCTCTACCCAGGAAACAGCCCATTCCTGTTCTCTTTTGGCCACTTGGATAGAACAGCCTGCCTGAGCCACAGCCCAGAAATATTTTCTTGTGCTGGGCTGTCCAGGAGGGTTAGAAGCCAACACGTGGGGTTTCAGCTGGGAGTGTTCTATGTTCATCTCTGCTTGCTCTGTGCTGGATTCAATTAGAGGCTTCCTTAACACTTGTATCTTTATTAATTCTACCCTGCAGCGTGCAGGGGTGGCTGTTAGCTCTAAAAAATGTGCTGATTACGTTCTTCCCACCCCCAAGGACTCAGCATTGTCCAGTCCTGTTGGGAGAGAAATGGGTATGGTCTTGATTCACATGCCTCCAGCTATGGTTATATAAAACTAATTACTGCAACCTAAGATAATTGCTTCCATATCCAATATTCACAGAAGGCAGAGAGAGAGGGGAGAAGGAGGGAGGGAGAGAGAGATAGAGAGAGTGAGATCTCTGCAGATCCAAATCTAGGCATTCTGGGCTGGGAACAGATGATTGGTTACAGCCAGTCATTGACTAGGACCCAGAGATACTTCAGAGACCCTGAGCCAGTCAGCACACAGCAGCCACATTCTTTTCCTTGGTAGAACTGGCCTGGTTCCCCATTCATGGAGTTTCATAAGCCTATTAGTGGTTCTTGGGACACAGTACCCACTACATCTATAAGTGATTCTCAGGGGGCAGGAAGGTATGGTGGTGGAGGGCAGAGCTCAGGTGAGCATGTAGCATCCTCACGCAGCTGACAAGCCAGGCCAGAGAGGACCAGGATGTGGGGAAGGTCTGCAGATCTTCAGGAATGGTTATGGGAGGAAAGAAGGATGCTAAGGCACAGCTATCCTAGGGGGCGAAGCCATGTGGACCCATTCACAGATTGAATTCACATCTCTAAATGTGAGACTGACTCTGCTCTGTTTCCTGCTTGGTTGACCCCAAGATCATTTGTGGTTTCCTTTTGTCTTCTAAAGAATAACCTTTCTATCCTGGCTTTATTCCACAGGCAAACATTAAGCCTGCCTTGTGTGTCTTATTAAGATCCTCCATGGAAATTCTGCCTGTCCTCCACCATCAGGTAGCTTCTGCCAATGGGTCACCACTCACTCGCCTAGAAGAAATTCTCAAGCCATGTATGATAACATGTGCCAACAAACTTAGCCCCCAGGAGGCGTGGGAGGAGGATCAGGTCTAGCCTACGCTACTGAATTCTTGTCTCATAAAACAAACAAACAGTAAAGATTTTGTAGGTATCTGGCTCCCACCTCTTGCCTACCACAGTTCCCCCGTTACATGAAAAGATAACACTGATTATGGGAGACCCAACTAAGCGTGCAGTGGCTGCTGCTGTCTGCCTTGTACAGATTCACAGAAAGTTAGGAAACACAGCATGTGTATAAATCGACTTGGCAACCCTTGCATAGGTTCTTCAGCCACTGGCCCAGTTACTATTGCACCCACACCAGAGAAACCGGAGGTTTCTCTTTATGCTGTCTCTGGCTTCACAGCCTGCCCACCCAGGGCTCAGTCATCAGCCAATCATGTCCAAACCTGGCGGAGTCCTTGGGACTGTTTCCCTATCTACAATCTACTAGTTCCTCCATCGTTCATCCCAAGAACGTGTAATATTTTTTTAAGTAAAATGACAAAAAAAATTCAGCATTTGAAACAAATAACCAGATATCACACTAGTTCCTCTTTGGGTGTATGTTGCTATCTAAGAGAAAAGTGATGTGGAGGTTTGGGGGTACTCTTTGAACAGAAAGGATGGGAATTCAAACAGCTGGCGTTGGAAGAGCCTTTCAGCATGGCAGTGGGGCTTTAGGTTGACCTGGGTGACCTTGGTACTCCTCAACCACAGCTCAACACAAAGGGCTCTCCTAGAGAAGAGTCAGGCTGGCAGTTCTCCTTTGTCACCTATTAGTAACAGTTACAGTTCGAAAGGGTTTTTCTCCCAGTTAGAAAATCCACAGACCATCAGAACTAGCAATTCACTTTAGCCCATGGTCCTGCTGGCTGAGAGGAGGCTGCTCATTTGTGGAACCATCAAGGTATCTGGTAGCACTGTATGGGACAGTGGAAGGCTATCTAAAGAAAGACACTGATACCATCTTTGTCTTTTAAAGTTACAGAGGTTTTGGTCTTAGCTCACTTGGTAAGGACTTAACTGAATAACAAAGCCAGTGGATGCCCACATAAGCCAGTGGATGCCCACATAAGCCAGTGGATGCCCACATAAGCCAGTGGATGCTCACATAAGCCAGTGGATACCCACATAAGCCAGTGGATGCTCACATAAAGCCAGTGGATACCCACATAAGCCAGTGGATGCTTACATAAAGCCAGTGGACGCCCAGTGGAGGCTGTGGAGGAGTGTGGGGGGGGGGGGTTGCTCTGTAATGCTTACGACCAAATCAACCCGCAGAGATAGACAGACATAATTATATTCATTGAAAAATATTTTTCTAGATGCTATTCCAAGTACCTAGTACATCCTGCCCCTATGGAGAAAGCATACAGTGTTGAAGCTTGATCAAGCCATGCCTGAAGCCTCATCATCTCTAAACAATTGAGTTACACAAACCAATAAATTCCTATAACATCTGAGCCAATTTTAGTTGGTGAGTTTTCTGTTCATTTGCTTTTTGCAAAGCATCCTAATGGCTACTGACTTCCTCTAGAGGACAGGCCCCAGAGCTAAACTATATTCAAGTGAGGAAGAGCCATGGAGGATGAAACCAGTCTGGTTTTCTGTCTGAAACACTCATCCACCTCTGGGTGGCTCATGGATTTTATAAATAGCCAAGAAGTAGATTTAGGCTGGGATGGGGGGTTAAAAAAAAAGATAAAAGGCAAGGGGGAGAAGGGATTCCACAGGAAATTGAAATGGAATTTGAGAGACGGAATGCAGCACACATCATTGAAGTCTGGCCAGAAGAACTGGCCAGAACTGCTTCCTTATTAAAAAGCACCAGGCAAGCCCAGAGTAAGCAGGAACCCAGCACTTTCCCAGGCTTGTCATCGGAGGGCTGCCTGGTGGGTGGAATTTCTGAGTGTTTGTAAGTATGAATACCATTCTTCATTCACTGGTTCCTGATGATCATTTGGGAAAGATGCACTTGAAGAGTCTGCATTTATTTTTCACTTTTTAAGACCTACCCAAAACCTCTCACTGACTTGACAGTTAATGGAATCTGTTCTGTAGCCCACATCCATGAAAGCAGCGTCCACACCCCTTGCCATGTACCAGAAAAAGCAATGAACAAGTGAAGGGATACCTTCAGTAAGACCTTATGGGTTGTCAACTGCAGTGGACATTCTGTGACTTCACCTGGAGGTTGGGGAGGGGGTTCTCATCCTGCCAGCAGCATCCAGTCTTCCTACAGGGCATAAGGATGATCATGTGGCACAGCTTAAGGATGGTCACCTAGCCCAAAGCAAGTCAATGGGAATCCGGTCAACAAGCTCTGTTGAAATCATTGATTAAGACATTATCCTATTTGCCTACTTTTCCCCAGGTTACCCTTGTGCTGATGGAAAGTAATAGAAAGGAGAGCAGGAGTCTGGGGGTCACCTCTGGGTCCCCAGGCTAGCAATCCCTGAGGGAAAAGATCTGGATATACAGACTCTGCATAAGTCATTATGTTTAGTTATTGCTCAGATGTGCCGCTGCATGTTTACAGAGTTTCAAGAGGCCATAAAGAAAGGAAGGCAGCATGTTCAGAATGGGTTGATATCTCACAAGGGGGCCCAGCCCAGTAGCTGCACTTTGTTTGGATTGCCAGCTCCCAAATAATGACACTGAGACTTAATATTAATTATGAAAGCTTGGCTAATTAGCTTAGGCTTCTTCTTTCCCTCTAGCACTTGTAACTTAAATTAACTCACTTATATTGGTCTACATTTTGCCACATGGCTTGTTACCTCTCCGCCATACCGTATATCAGACTCCATTCTCTTCTTGCTGATGAATTTTGCAACTCTCCTTCCCAGAGTTCTTATCTTCACCCAGAAGTCCCGCCTATTCTCTCCTGTCTAGCTATTGGCCATTCAGGTCCTTATTGAACCAATCAGAAGGTGCCTTGGCAAGGGCACACCTTCACAGAGAATGAAAAGATTATCTCACAACACAGGATAGTATCCTCCTATTTGCCATCTGAGAATGCCCTTTAAGTATCATCTTGAATGCAGAAAGTAGCCCTTCCCAGACGCCAAACGAAAACCGTGTACTCTCCAGCCCTCAGAACTAACTTTCTATTCTTTGTAAATAACCTGGGCTGTCACACTTGGTTATAGCAGCACTCACGGATCGTGGCATGGCTTACACTAGTCTAAGCTATGCCTCCTCCATTTTCAGGCACACACCTCCTGCCTGTCACACACAAAGGTGACTTAAGCATGCCTATCCAGCTTCCCTTTGGTACAACATACTCAGGCATGGATGTTTAAAAACAGCATGAGCACCCTTGTGTGACACTCAAGCATCTTCCAAACAAGCTTCTCTTTAGACATGTGCAGTGTTTGTCAGTGGTTGTGTCAACATGAACAACTCAGGTCTCTTCTGATTAATATTTTTATGGGAGGAAGATGACATGCTTGCATGCCTACCTCCATTGTTTCTCTACACTCTACTATGAGTTGTGTTCAGTGAGAACCTCTTCTTTCTACTGAGGGTTTACTGTGTGTGCATGTGTGTGTTGTGTGTGTATTGGTTTACTTTGTGTGTGTGTGTGTGTGTGAATTGGTTTACTTTATGTGTGTGTGTGTGTATCAATTTACTTTGTGTATGTGTGTGTGTGTATCGATTTACTTTGTGCATGTGTGTATCGGTTTACTGTGTGTGTGTGTATTGGTTTACTTTGTGTGTGTGTGTGTGTGTGTGTGTGTGTGTGTCTTCTGTGTGATTTTCCCTGAGCTGACTAGAAGAGAGCATTAGATCCACCCAAACTGGAGTTAAAGGTGGTTGTGAGCCACCAGATCCCCTGCAAGACCATCAAGTGCTCTTAACCCCTGAGCCTTCTCTCCAGCCCCAAGGTATTTCTATTTTAAACTCAAAACTCTTACACTTTTTTTCCCTATTAAAATGGGGAAATACTAAATGTGTCCAATCAACTGGATTACTCTAGTGATATTAAAAAACATTAAGGTACAATGAAGTCAGTGATCTAAAAGGCCCGCACCACATTAAAAAATCTTAAAAAGTAACTTTAACACTATATACTCTAGCCAAAGATTAGGGAAAACTCTTCTCTAGAAATTATACAAACCACATTTGTGATCTTCTGTGTCTTTATGGCCAATGGTTCTTTATTAAATGAATATTTGTGGTGCCCTATGTTATAGCTACACAGGATGTTAAAAAATAAATTGGACAATATCACAGTGACACCCACTACATTCCCATTTCATTTCTGTTAAGATAAAAACAAACAAATAAGGCCTAAAACGCCTGTAAAATTCTGATTTCTAACAAATCTGAACTCTTATGTCTATCACTATTAATAATATTTACTCCATAACAAAGGACAATTATGTTAAAAGAAAAAATTTAAATACTATATATTGTTATCTGTCAGGAGTCAGAACAACATTAACAGTGGCGATGCCATTTTGGGACCAGCATATTCCTTTTCCCTAGAAGAATCCCTCCCCAGAAGCCAGGTGGCCTCCCCTGCTGTTAGCCTGCTGTTGGGTGAGTCCCTTCCCAGGAATTAGGTAACCTTCCCTGGGTTGAACAATAGCTAAGATTAGATGGGTCTCCATGACAAGACATCCTGTTGGTGGACTAGCCTGCTGCTGTGTGAATTCCTCATTTGCTTGATCTTTGACTTACCCTCCCCCTAAAGGACTGCATGTATGCTGAGAAGAATAACATTTCAGAGCTTGATCAGAATCCTGTCATGCTCTCATTCTTCGTGTTTCTTGTCCCTTCATTTGTCTGCCCCCTTTCTTAGGTCCATGTTCTTAGGGTCGGGGCAGTTATCCATTTACCTTCACAAATTAAACCTGGTACAATACCAAGATAACAAACTATATCAATATTCACAAATAGAATTAAAGACCAACCTTTCCTAAGAAATAGAAGCAGCCATTCCACATGAGGCCAAAAGGCAAGTCCAGACTAAAAGATAATAGATTTGTTTAAATAGCTCAAAAGAAAATAAACAGTTCATAAAATAAAAATAGCTGTAAACATAATGAAACAAGTAATCTATTTTTTAATGTTTAAATTTTAAATGTCTATTTCTTTTATCTGTTCCTTTTGCAGACAATGATCTTGATTTTAATTTTAGGTATATTACGTTTACTGTATGCCACATTATATACAATACAGAGGATTTTTAAAAATCAGATCTGGATCATAATGTCTTGTAGATTTTAATAGATGACCCAGGACTTTGCTCCTTAATGTCTTTACTAGCCATTGTTCTCCTGAAGGTGCATGCCTGCTGCACTGGAGCCTCATCTACAGATCTTAGAAATGAGGCCTGCTAGCAGTGAGGAACTTAAATAATATTTAATAAAACAGCATACCTGGTCAACAGGAGAGGCTGTGGAGGAAAATTCTTGGAACGAGACTAGACCATAGGCTGATTAGAACTTCAATGATTGTGGAGAGTCCAGGATCTAGTTCAAAATTGTCTTGGGGTATCTTGATCCCCTAATGGCCATTTATTACCCAGATCTGTATATGGTTAAGTGTCTTTTTGACTATTAGGTAAATCCTCTGTATGTTCTAATTGACTCCTGGTTTCCACCATTCAAAAAGCTGAGAGTGTTGTCAGATAGTATCTGAGGCCTAATGTTTCCACCAATGTATTTGACAACTGTTATAACTTGGATTTTCTTTGTTATAAAAGCTTCATAAAACTTCCCACATTGGAAATGAAATTTGGGGCAACCTGAATCCATGTTCCCAGGCCATGGTTACTCATATTTGGCTCCAGAACAAACTATCTCTTTTTCCATTTGAGGTGATAGCTATATTTTTGCATCAACAATCTACAATTATTTTCAAATAAATATGTTCAAAGTAAACATTAGGAAGAAGAAAAAATCATTTACAGACCCAGTGAATCCAAAGTAAATCTGTTGTGTGAATGAATGGATCTCAGTGGAGAGGGCCCCATGACATTTCTAGGTCCCTGTGTTCTAGAACAGACTCAGGTCATGGACATGCCAATTGTGATAGGAATGGACAGTTCATTGAGAGAGAGAGGGAGTAGGCTCTAGAGCTGCCACAGGACAGAGATCCCAAACCCAATTCCCAGGGTCATGACCATCTCAAGGTCATTTACATGACACCAACCCTTCCAGCATCTCTCTCTCTCTCTCTCTCTCTCTCTCTCTCTCTCTCTCTCTCTCTCTCTCTCTCTCTCTCTCTCTCTCTCTCACACACACACACACACACACACACACACACACACTGTTTTATGACTGGAAGCCTTGGTGGGGAGAAGGTCTGGTCTTTCCACCAGCTGGCTTCTCATATACTTTAATTTCAAACCTTAACGACTTTATGATCCCCGATGTCCCTTTATAGCTCATCTTGATGTCTTAGTGTCCCATTTTATAGTAATCTTGTTGTCTTTCTCTGTACCTTCTTCACCTGTTACAAGTCCTCCCTTGCCCTGATAGCCTCAGGACCCAGCCTATGCTGATCTGAACTGATGTGTAACCAAGTTGCTGTGATCAAAGCCTGCCAACCCAAAATTCAGCAGCCTTCCCTCATCACAAATTCTGCAGGGACCCTTAGAGTAAAAGGATGTAAATCGGGATCTCAGGCTTCCTGCTGGCAACACTCAATCTGGCTTTGACCTGCTCATCTGAGTCTTAAGAGAGAAATGTCACCATTGTACAAACATGCTGTTTCCATTGGGACAGTGGGG
Organism: Phyllotis vaccarum; assembly: GCA_033318265.1. Lineage (NCBI taxonomy): Eukaryota > Metazoa > Chordata > Mammalia > Rodentia > Cricetidae > Phyllotis > Phyllotis vaccarum. The sequence goes on along the minus strand of JARWLC010000016.1, from coordinate 64,088,260 downwards.
GTGTTCAGTTTAATGTTAGTTCTGGGTTGTATTCATTGGTATTTTCACCATTCAGACAACATCCATCAGCCAATTCATTATAAATATCTCTGGTGCTTCTTTTGGTCAGATCAGGTAATGATATGTACATGAAAATGATTGTCATGAAGGAAGATGTCTTTACTCAAAGTTTCCTGGACGCAGGCAGCATGTCTTGGTGGGCCCTTTGGGTTCAGAATGGGGGGGGGCAAAGAGGAATGGTGTATTTTTTTTAACTGTATTTTTCACACAATTGGAACAAGGCAAGAAAATCAGCCTGGGGCTGGCTAGTGGGGTTATTTTAGTAGCTCTAGTGGAAGACTTATTCATAGTGGTCTGCCATGACCGACTTTATTTTAAAAATGCTTTAAAGTAGTCTTGAGCACGAGACAGGGACACTCAGAAGGAAGCAAGGTACACCTAAGAGTGTGGCTGTGGTTTTCTCAAAAAAACAGTTGCAGAGAAGACACACCCATGTGTGGGTGAGACCTCAAGGAGGTACAACTAGAATCCTGGCACATGCATCACTCAAGATACAGTTCAAAAGTTGCTAATGACCACTCCGCAATCCTCTTTTGATAAGTGAAATGCCTTGAATGGATTTGTAATCTGGCAAGATAAAAAACAAACAAACAAAAAACAGGAGCCACCAGGGCCACACTGGGGCCACCACGGCCACACTAGGGCCACCAAGGCTACATCAGGAGCCACCAGGGCCACACTGGGAGCCACCAAGGTCATACCAGGAGCCACCAGGGCTTCATAAGAGTCTAATATATGCCCTTGCACTGAAAATGGGGTTTCTGGTGGGATTCCTAAAAAATTACAGGTTTTCATCTGGGAAGGGAGCAGGCAGGGAACAGTTCCTAACTGTGCTAGAATCATACTATCCTCCTGGCAGGAGGTATCAACTGGACTCTGAAACAAGGGCTTGTCCCCTTCCTCTGCCCCCAAGATTTCCCCTCCTTTTCTATCCTGACTCACCTCTAGGCTTCACAAGACCACAGATGTCGGTGAATAAAATATAGAAACTGGAAAATATGATTATTTCAAAAGTCAATGAAAAAAAGCTGTGAGATAAATTTGAACCCACAAAGAGAGAAGTCCATCTCCCAATAGGGAGGTCTGTCTGGAAGAAGCCATGCTAGTTTCTTCGATCCCTTTCTGCCCTTTGTGCCAATATTTTATGACAAGAATTCTGATGGTCTCCATTCAAGGTAGTGAGCACCCATGTTCCCTCCCTCTCTCCGCTGCACTCTGGGCTGAGCCTGGGCAAATTCTCATGGTGCATTCATGCATGGAGCCAAGTGGGAGAGGGCTCCTGCTGCCCGTGAACTGATGGGCTGTGGCTGCTCTTCACTGGCTGGTACCCAACCCAGCAAGCAGCCAAGTGCCCAGAGCTGCTCCCTCCTCCCACAGTTTTGACTTATGACCAGCAGAACAGAATGTTCCCTGTACTCACAGACCAAATAAAAGCAAGGAAAATGGTGGCCTTAGGGCATGGCTGTTAGGAAGCCAGCAATCCATGCACCCTGTCAAGATGCTCTCACAGAAAAACATCCCAGCACAAAACTCCGTGACACAATCCCTCTTTTCCCTAAATCAGGCTCAGTTCCAAAGACCCTGTCTAATAGCATTCCATCCTCCTCCTCCTCCTCCTCCTCTTCCTCTCATTCTCCCTCTTCCTCCCTGCCACCACCACCTCGACTACCCTCTCCTCAGCACTAAAAACACGACACTTAATATATAGCATCTCTCTTATTCTCCACAACCATTTTCAAGTTAAGTTTTAGTCTTATTTACATCATATAGATAACGAACGCTTCAGAAATGGAGTCATTTGGTCAAACACATTTATCCTGCTCAACCTAAGTCCTCATGTTCTTGATTGGGGGTGTGGCTGATGACAGGCTGAATTGCGACAATGGATCCCACCATATGATGGAAAAAGATTTGTACGACCTGGTGGCATCACAGTCGCCCTAATATGGGATGTGTCTCTCATTTGTTTGTGGCAATGCTCCTGGAGACACACCTAGCTCACCGCCAATCACATGAAAGCATAGCACATTTAACTTCATCCACAACAGACCACTTGATAATGATTAACTGCCTCTCAGTCCTATACTTGCAACAATTATTTTGAAATGTACTTCTAGTTATTAGAAACATTATTGTGGGCCCACATAGTGAACGGCAGTGACTCATGGCTGTTCAAACTGAGAGTGACAGCTGAGGACTTTTTACCCACTGCCTCTAAAACCCAGCAAAAGCCACAGAAGAAGAAACAGGAATAACATGAGGGTCCAGGGAGAAGGACTGTGGTATGTCATCTTCAGGCACAGCCACTGAAAACATGATCGCACAGTAGCTGTGCTTGCCAGCATGGGGCTGTCACAAGAATGGGCCTGTTATCCATCAGTCATGGGTCACCTGCCCCACCCTGCTGGACTATCTGTAATTGATAGATCCTAAGGGAGCGACAGTCATTGTCTTCGGTTGTGACCCCACCATGCTCCAATGGCCAATTCTCAACCTGGAGCATGCAGATGGCCCTGGTTAATATCAGCAAGTCACAAAACAAGACAGAAGGACATAAAAAGAAATGTGTAGGGACGAGGGACCGTGGTGGGTGGGAGGGAGATAAAAGGAGGGTGGGATAATCCGAAAGTGTTATATACTTGCATGAAATTGTCAAAGTGGGAATTCAATCAATAAGAATGATTTTAAAAGGGTGGGTGCGACATAGTGTGCCTTGTTCATTCTAGCAGTGGCCTTGGCCGTCTTGGGTTCACTGTGTATCTTGAAGACATCAAGAGGCTACATGCAGTGATGACGGACATCACCTGGATCTACGAAAGTGCAGTGTCCAGAGGGCAAAGCTGCCTAACAATGCATTTCTCAGAGCTCTGCCCCACCATCATCTTCTGTGTGACCAGTTTCCACATGGTGTGTCTGATTGGCTCCTGTAAAAATGTCCACCCTTGAGGATTTACCTCAGTGGCTTATTTTGCCCCTGCTCTTCTGTATCTTCTGTGATGGCCATGACACTCAGGTCTGCATCCCGTTCTCCAGATTCACACTAGAATCTTTTCTACCTTGAGCTCTGAGAGCCTTGTTCCCTTGAGACCAGGAAGGGGCCTGTGAGGACAGCAAAAGGACCTAAGAGAAACAACCTTCCATCCCTTCAGCACATCACATTCTGATCAAGGTTCCCAGAATTCAGAGGAGGCCGAATAAAAGGAGGAATCCCATCTCCTGACCCTCTATAGAGGACATAAAGCAGAGTAGGCTCCATGTATCCTTTGGCAAATGTCGCTCATTTGGATCATCAACATTGTGGAGTTTGGTAGCTACTTTCACTTAATAGTATTCATTCATTATTTCTCTCATAATTAATTCTTTAAACATTAGTTTGTTTAGTTTCTTTCTAGCTGTTGACTTCTGTAAAACATAGACTTGATTCACAGATGGTACATAATGATAAATCACTGAAAATGCTTGGATGTCCTGAAGTTGGAGAAACGCTCAACTAAGGTTCTGTCCCGTCTTTGAATCTGAATCCTGGACAATGGGATGTGAAAGGTGCATAGCCAGAGGAGAGACCTCTCTGGGACCTGAAGAAATAGTTCAACAGAGCTATGCGCCCCAAATGACATATAGAAAAGATGTAAATGTGGATAGAGCTACCTGTCCAGTCCCAGAGCTCATCCGAACACCATATACTACAAAGCTTCTGCTGAGCCATGCTGGCAAGGAACAGCCTTTGAAACATCCTACTCAGGCATGTGAGTTTACTCTCTCCAGAACACTCTGACCTTTGAAGCTCATAGATAGAGGATGACCCTCGGGGGAAACCGATACAAACACACCCTTGAGCTATTTGGCTATGCTCTGTCTACAAACCAGAAGCCTACAGGAGTCAGGCAAACACTGAGTGCAAATCCAAGCTCAGAAATGCCACTGTGAGAGATGGCAGAGACAGGCAGGGGATGAGTGAAGTCTCCTGGAAACTGATACCAGCCAATTGCTTCCTGCTTACCTAGGGATAGGCACTAGCTTGACTTTCAGATTGAGTTTAGATACTAGGGAAAGATGTTGTTACGTGTATGCACACATCTTAATTTTAGAGTGGTGACAGTCCAAAGGGGGGAAATCTCTAAAGCCAATACTTTGTGGCCCAAAAGCTGCTCAAGTTAGGATCTTGAGCTGGTTTATCTCTAGAGATAAAGCTTTGTGCACCTTAATCCACAGTCCTGACAGTATCAGAAAGAAAGGCCTGGGAGTAGTTTGGAAAGTGGGCCCCAGAATCTGAGCACCCAGGTCCCTCAGCTGTGAGTAGATTCCCTTCCTCTGTGTTCTCCCCTCATTAATAAAACAAGATGAAGAATAATAGCAGTTTCTTGGAAGAAATTCAGCTGTTGTGTGGATGACCCTCATTGGGCACATAACAAGCAAGACCCTGTTTGGTTTTTCAAAACGTCTAAAAGCATATAAACCATGTATACTTCTTTCACAAAGTGATGAGCTTTGTTATCTTTTCACAGGGATATGTTGTGTGGTTTGACCATATTCACTCATTGCCCAACCTGTTAGTGCCTGTGCCTGTCCCCTTAGCAAATACCCCTTCTAGATCTCCTTGTGTGTGTGTGCATGTGTGTGTGTGTGTGTGTGTGTGTGTGTGTGTGTGTGTGTGTTTGAATTTCTTCAAGCCATGTAGCTTATAGAAGACAGAGCTTAGCTTTGCTGACAGCAAAAGTTATGTTCTCTCCTTTAGACCACATGTGCCTGGTCCCTGAAGAACACACTATGTCATGGGCAAATTCACAGCCAGTTTAACTTTGTGCTCATCCTACCCCACGGGCTCTTCACACACCTGCTCCTGCACACCCTGCTCCTGTACACACCTGTTCCTGCACACACCTGTTTCTGTACACACCTGTTCCTGCACACACCTGCTCCTGCACACACCTGCTCCTGCACACACCTGTTTCTGTACACACCTGCTCCTGCACACACCTGTTTCTGTACACACCTGTTCCTGCACACACCTGCTCCTGCACACACCTGTTTGTATACACACCTGCTCCTGCACACATCTGTTCCTAATCTCCTATTATTCAGTCTACGAGAGGAAACAGGGTAGATGCTGCTGCAAACCACAACTTGTGTAAAGTATTCTGCTGGTAGGTTTCCTAACATGTTGGAGTCTGGTTTTCCTGTCTGGCACATAATGACAATAGCCTGATAGAGTCAGAAAAGGATGTGTTCCCCCAGCCCCACTCCTGACTCTGTGATGCAGCCATTTTACTTTTGTCACTTTCTAAACTTACTTTGCTCCCAGCTTTGGCTACCTTTCCTCTCTCCTAAGATTGCATCAGTAATAACCAGAGAGCATGCTTTCCCTAGAAATTCCATGAACAGATAAAGAGCATCTGAAGATCAAACACCCCCTTCTGGCCCTTCCATTCCACTCTCCCAGCATGTTTTCTGAAATGTCTGACTTCATTATAGGGGGACAGAGTCTTTATTTAGGTGGAGTCATTTAGTTGTATTTTCTTCTGATATTATGATATAATTTTTTCTTTCCAGTAAAATTATTTTGCAGGCACCACCTTTTCTTTCTTTCTTTTAAGCTTTTTTTATTTATTTAAAAGGTTTTTTTTTTCAACATACCCACTGCTGTTCCCCCTTCTGCCCCCCCCCCACCCCATCTCCTCATCCATTCCTCAGAAAGGGTAAGAACTCACAGGGTTAATCAATGCAGTCTAGCTGAGGTAGGACCAGGGCCCTTCCCCCACTAGCAAGGCTGGACAAGGTGTTCCTCTGTAGGAAATGGGCTCCAAGAAGCCAGTTCATGCACTAGAAATAAATTCTGCTCCAAATGTCAGAGGCCCCACAAACTGCCCACACCATTCAATTGCCATCCACATTCAGAGGGCCTAGTTCAGTCCTATGCAGGTTCCCAGCTGTCAGTCCAGATTCAGTGAGCTCTCAATAGCTCAGGTCAGCTGTCTCTGTGGGTCTCCCCATCGTGATCTTGGCCCCTTTGCTCATATAATCCCTCCTCCTTCTCTTTGGATGGACTGGGAGCTCGACCCAGTGCTTAGTGTGGATCTCCGCATCTGCTTCCAACCATTGCTGAAGGAAAGTTTTACAATGACGTCTAGGGTGGTCATCAATTTGATTGTAGGTGAAGGCCAGTTTAGGCACCCTCTCCACTGTTGCTTAGAGTAATTGCTAGGATCATCTTTGTGGGTTCTTGGGAATTTCTCCAGCACCAGGTTTCTCTCTAACCCCACAATGTGTCCCTCTATCAAGATATCTATTTTTCTCTCCCTCTCTGTCCCTCCCCCAATTCACATCCCACTTCCTCATGTTCTCTTCCCACCTCCTTTTACACCCTCCCCACATGGTTCCAACTTGCTATAGAGATCTTATCTATTTAGGGGGATCCGTGAATGTCTCTCTTAACTTTCTTCTTGTTACCTAGCTGCTCAGGGATTGTGGATTGTAGCCTGATTATCCTTTGCTTTACATCTAAATTTCACTTATGAGTGAGTAAACATCATGTTTATCTTCCTGGGTTTGTGTTATTTCACTCAGAATGATATTTTCTAGTTCCATCCATTTGCCTGTAAATTTCAGGATGTCATTTTTTTAACTGCTGAGTAATACTCCATTGTGTAAATGTAGCACATTTTTTTGAATCCATTCTTCAATTGAGGAGCATCTAGGTTGTTTCCAGGTTCTGACTATTACAAATAATGATGTTATGAACATAGTTGAGCAAATGTCCTTGTAGAGAATGTGCATCCCTTGGGTATATGCCCAATAGTGGTATTGCTGAATATTAGGTAGGTTGATTCCCAGTTTTCTGAGGAACCGCCATACTGATTTCCAAAGTGGCTGTACAAGTTTACAATTCCACCAGCAATAGAGGAGTGTTCCCCTTGCTCCACATCCTCAGCATAGGCTGTCATCAGTGTTCTTGATCTTAGCTATTCTGACAGGTGTAAGATAGAATCTCAGAGTTATTTTGATTTGCATTTCTCTGATGATAAGGATGTTGAGCAATTCTTTAAGTGTCTTTTGACCATTTGAAATTCTTTTGTTGAAAATTCCCTTTTTAGCTCTGAACCCCATTTTTAAAATTATATTATTTGGTCTTTGAGGTCTAGTTTCTAGAGATCAGCCCTCTGTCAGATGTAGCTTGATGAGGTGATTTCAGCACTCAGGAGACAGAGAGCAGGCAGATCTCTGTGAGTCTGAGGCTAGCTTGATCTACATAGTGAATTCCAGGACAGCCAGGGCTACATGGAGTAGCCCTATGTCTAAAAAACAATCAAACAAAAGGACCTCCCGACAGTAACCACCCACCCCTCCCATCCCCGGGTATCCCTTCATCCTCCGGCTAACCCCCTTCTACACTCAGTTCTTTATTTTGTACATGTCTTACTTGGGTATCTACAGCCTCAGTGTATTCACAAGCGCAGCAGCCATGTCATATGATAACACTCCTTCTCGTCCTCTGTCTCTTAATTTTTTTTCTACTCCTTCTTCCTCTATGTTCCCTGGGCCTTGAAAAGGGTGTTACAGACATTTTTCTTGGGGATGAGGATTCACTAGTTACTTATTCTCTACACTTTTTGCCAGTTACAAGTTTCTCTATTAACTGTCGCCCTCCTCAGAGAGCAGTGTCTGATCGAGGCTCAGAGCTGCACTGAGCTGGGGGTACAAACATTGTATGTAGAGAGCAGTTGGTCAGTTTGACTATGTGTCTATGTAATAAAACACCAACAAATTATTTTTAGGGCCTGGGCCTCGCTATGGTGGCTTAATGAGTGCCCCACAAACTCAGGTGTTTGAATGTTTGCTTCGCAGTTGGTGGCACTGTTTGGGTGGAACTACCTTGCTGGAGAGAGTGGTCACTGGGATGAGCTTGAGATTAGATAACCTCACTCACTTGTAGCTCATTCTCTCTGCTGTGTCCTTGTGTTTGGGGAGGTGACCTCTCAGCATCACACCCCAGCCTCTACACCTGCCACTCGGTTCCATTCTTCCACAGCCCTTAGACCCTCACCCCTTAGAACTGTAAGCCCAAATATATTCTTTCTTCTGTCAGTTACCTTGGTCGTGGTGTTTATACACAGCAACAGAAAAATAACAAACATAATCACCTTTTGAACAACTGTTTAGAAAAAGTTTTCAAACAGTGCATATGCATTGAAAGGGGTAGGAAGAAGTATTGACCTATTTATTGACAGCCTTGTTTCTGCTACCCAGATTTGATCACCTGGGTGATCACCTGATCCATGGCTTTCCATCTTCCCTTTCAGGTGGATGGATGTGTGCATGAGAACATATCTCTCCTGTGCTTAGTCAGGAGCATGGGGAGTCAACAAGATGGAGCTTAGTCTGGAAGCTGTGAGCCCCAGACATCTGAGGGCAGGTGCTCCAGGCTTGGTGCAGAGCCTGGGATTCATTGTCTCTAGGATCTTGGAGGTGCTCAGTTCCTGCTCACTGCCTGCCTGCCTGGGGCTGCCCAAGGGAATCTACCAAGGATGTCTTGAACCATTTAAAGGCTTCATTCCAGCTCTTGCTCCCCAGGAAAGCTTGGGGTGCTAAATCTTATGGAAATAGGTTTCCCAGGACTGTCTCTTTTCAAGGCCAGCCTCAGGTAACTGCTGGAAGCCAAGATGGTCCTATAACACCCTGTGCCTGCCCCTCCTGTCTGAGTAGCTTTCAAAGCCAACAGTGAAATAGTTCCTTAAAAGTCATCCAGTGGTGACAAGCATCACCCAGATGTAAAAATAAACACAGGGGCAAATTCCAGCCTCCCAGGAGTGTCAAGGCTCCAAGCAAATGCACACTATTTTAGGGAAGAGAAGAATCTCTTGACTGTCTTTCCAAGCTCTCAGAACCCAAGGCCCACAAGTGGTGATTCCAGGAAACATTTGCCACTTGTCCTTAGTGGCTCAGGAATATCGTTCCCTGAGCTCCCAGGCTTGGACTGTGCAACATCAGAAACTGAACCAGAAGCTAGGGCGTCACTTTTTTTGGGGGAAACTACCCCAGTAAACCAAAGCAACTTGAACCGGTGAGAATCAAAACAGGTCATCTCTACACCAATCAGACAGAACATAGTTCAGTGGAAGAGACGTATGTCATGGCCAGTGTCCAGAAGATCAAAGGGTACACAGTGGGCAGGTGTTTGATAAGTAGCAAAAATAAATAAATAAATAAACAAACAAACAAATAAATAAATAAACAAATAAATAAATAAGTAAATAAGAAAAGAAAAAGAAGACAGAAAAGGGGAGAGAAAGAAAGAAGAAAGGGGGGGAAGGAGGGAAGGAGGAACAGCTCAAAGGCTTTCTAGGAACCGTGAGCTGCCAAAGTACGGACTGTTTTTGGATAGCCCAGGAGATCCATACCTGCCCTTCCTTCCCACAAGCAACTGCAATGCTTAAAAAGCTGAAGCTCCTTAGAGGCAAATTCAAAGGCATCCATGTGGGGAGTAGAGGAAACCCTGAGAATGTGTGTCACTGACAAGCACTCTGGTGCTGCAGACACAGGAATTGGCAAAGACTTTTCAGGGTCAGGCTCAGGGTGTTACAAATATAACATAAACAAAACTAACACACCTTAAAATAATATTCTACACTTAGTCTTTTAGATGGTTCTGGTTTCTCATTGTCTCCAAGGTTTGCTCTGTGGTGTAGCACATATGAGAACATTCTCCTTTGCTAAGGATTACTTAAAGCCTGTTGTGTGGATAGACCACATTCTATTTGACAGCTCATTCGTCAGTGAACCTCTTCCACCTTTAACTATTCCAAAAGGCTGCTGTAAACAAGTTGATGCAAATATCTTTAGAGTAACCACTTTTAACTCTTTTGAATACTTAGAACTGGATCATTTCTTAGGCAGGATATTTGCCATGAAGGAACAAATTTTTTAGATGTCAATTGACTCAAGGACATGACCACTCTAAACTCCTACTCATGATTACACAGTGGCTCCCGACCAAGAACCATGTTTCAAAGCATGGGACTCAAGCCCCCAAAGACTAATTTTCCAGTCTTTATTGGATGCCCAGTTCATGTAAACCAGAGAACCAATACAGGTGTTCCCTAGTTCACAGTGGTACTGTGTCCCAAGCAGCCCATCTGAAGCTGAAAATACATTTAATTCTCCTAAGTTACTGAGCATGATAGCGTAGCAATACAGCATACTGCAGAGTGGATGCTTTGCCCTCATAACCCCAGGACTTAATGGGAACTGCAAGCCCAGCCTTTCCTAATACTCGACTGAGATCAGAGACCATCCATTGCCTGACTGAGAAAGAACCACACTCAAAATCCAGATCATCCAGATAATCATCCAGTTTAAAACCCTCAAGTCAAAATGTCACCAGTGACTGAAGGTTGTCCCCTGTGTGATGGGAATCACTGTGGCTCTGAACTGTAGTGGCTCTGCTTACAGTGTCAAGACACGGAGCTCCCCATGTTAGAGCTACTCAGTAGCTGGGGCAGGTTACTCTCAGGCCTTTCTAGACTGTTCCTACAGTTAGGGCGCATGGCTCTCGGCTCCTGGCACTTCTCACCTCCCATGGTACTGGCTCTTCGAAGTCTTCAGAAGCCTTGGCTCACACCCTCTCAACAATACCTCAGTTTGTCACCATCCCAAGTTCTTCATAGGCTCTGCTCCCAACCAGCCTCTGGAACACGCTCCAGTTTCTCTCTAGCTACTGATGGGCTTCTCCATGTGCCTGGCAACCTCGAAACTTACTTGTTGCTTCAAGTTACCACAATAGGCTCTTCCTGGGACTGCAGCACAGAGCAGGGTGGTCAGTGGGCAGGAGAGAGAGCTCCCAACCAACTCTAAGCCAATGAGAAAAACACTGCTGTACAGCCAGGGGCAGAGTAGCTATCACAAGGGAGGGAGGCATTGCTCTACAGTCAGAATGACAAATGCTATGAGCAGGTCACGAGCAACTGGGTGCAGGATCATCTGAAGCAACTGGGGGTAGGGTCATTTCAAGCCACCAACTGATCTCTGGAGTGACCACAACTGAAATAGAGTCTCTCGAAGCAGTGCTCTGTTGGAACAGCATCCAGGACAATTTTATTGTCTCTCATGGCTGGGACAAAATCTCTCCAAATGTTCAGAACTGGTGTGGAGCCTCCCTGAGCAGAACAAAGCTTCTAAGACAGCGGCCACTGCCATGATGGCAGCCCAGTCGACCACCAAGGGAGCAGCTGCTCCACTGATGGCTCCCTGCTTCCATGAGATGGCAGTTGTTGCTGCCCAATGGGGAATAGCATCAATATCTCAAAGCATTGGAACTATGGAGACAACAGCAGCAGCTCCCAGTCCAGCCTCCCTCCCTGCTCAGGGCAGCTCCCACTATGGCGAGGCACAGGGAAAGAGATCCCATAGACACTATTCAAGCATCCAACCTGGGGTGTCCATGGGTGGGCACGGTTACCTGGAGAACCCAGATGAGACAGCCCCTCCCCCAGCCCTACTTCTCAGTCATTACAGTTGAGAAGAAGAATGTCGTGTTCTACTCCATCCCTTTACCAAACTGCCTGTCTGTCCCTTCCCCCAGATTCTTCATCATCACCCTCAGAGTTTAGAAGTAATGAGGAATCTAACTCCCTCCAACCCACACTCATGGGACACCTACCCACTGCCCAGTCTATTAGAAGCTAAGAGATGAGCGGAACTTCTTTTCCACAGATGCCACAGAGGCAGCAAAGGACGCACAGGACAAGAGACGAGTGCTGGACACGGCTGGTTGTCTTCTCCCAGCAACACCCTTCAAAGTCAGTGCTGTGAAGACACCCATTTCCAAACACACATGGAAACAGTAGACAGAACAACTTACCCGAGAGCCCCCACATGCAAGTGGTAGATCTGGGATTTGAACTTGAGCCCCCTGGCTCTTGAATTCATATTATGACTGGGCAAAGTATCAGGACTGTTAAAGTCTGTATGATTTGAGCAGCAACTGATCCTCACAGTCATTCCGCAGTGATTGGCTGAAAACAGCCAACAGCATTAGAGCCTCTCTCAGTCTCGGGATTGTGGGCCCCACAGTCACACAGGTTCAAGGGACACAATGAAAGTTGTTCAACACCTCCCCAAGAACCAATAGGCTCCTGGGCGATAGTCACCATTTGTGGGACTCAACACTACAAGTGGGTAGATGGTGACATTGCAGACAGCATGGGGTAGAATGCTCTTGAAGTCACCAGGTGCTGCTCTCTCACAAACCAGCGCCACCACAGCCTGAGAGACAGCTCACACTGCTTCCTTCAGTCAAAGGAGCAGCCTCCAGGGGAGACAAGGCATAATGAACTCCTAGCTAAAAATTCCAGGCATGCTTATCTGTCAGAGCCCCTATTCAGCTCAGAGAAAGGATCGCAGTCACGTGGCTGTCAACCAAGACACATTCTTGGTTAGGTGCCGCTAGGTGACTTCATCGTGCAAACATGAGAGTGTGCTCACACATTCCTACGTGGTACTGCACATCTGCCCACTGCCCATCTCAACTCTGTGGTATATACAAAGTATAACTATAGCTCCTGGAGCCATGATGCACAAAACCCATCAAGATTAAGTCAAGAATAAGAGAAAATGATATGAGCAAAAGACATAATAAACATGAGATCCACGACCCAGCAGACAGAATAACAGTGTCTTGCAGTAAAATTTCCTTTTAAGTAAGTAGATGGGCACACTCTAAAATAGAGCAAAGATGCCATGGCCATGACAGCACTCAGTGGTAGACTTCACCACCACTGCTGTAATATTACAAGACTGCTGTCATGTATCGGGTCTGTCCTAATCCAAAATGGCATTACCATGAATGGCAGTAGACAGTACATCCATGAAGAATGTCTTTGTCCATTGCTGGATCTCTGTGAGTGTGTTGAAACTCTCTTTGTGTCCAACAAATGAACATCCTAGATATCAGAGCCCTCGCCTCTGTTCTGTGGCCTCCTTGTCCCTTCTCAAATGCCCTGCCTTTGCACACCATTTAAACTAGCCTTCCCATCTCTCTCCTCTGCCTTTTTAAGTCACACTCCTCTTCAGGGAACTGAGCATCCTCTGGTGTCAGAGTAGATCTGTGTGTTCAGTGTTTGTCTTTGCCCAGCTTACCTATGAGCTACTTGAGGAGAGAGCATATGTCTGTCTTGTTACTATATCCTGGTACAGTAAAGGTGGTCAGTGTAATTTCGGTGAATGAGAGAAAAGTGACTTAATGAATGACCCCTGTGGTGGTTTAATGAAAATGACCCCCTAGAGCCGTGTATTTAAATACTTGACCCCTGGTTGGTGGAACTGCTTGGGAAGTATTGGGAGGTGTGGCCTCATTGGAGAAGGTGGGCTTTGAGAGTTCAAAAGGTCACATCATTTCCAGTTATCTGTCTCTGCCTAGTGTTTGTGATGTGTGAACTCTCAGCTACTGCTTCAGCACCATGCCTTCCTGCTTTCATGTTCTCTGTCAGGATGGCCATAGACTTACCCTCTGAAACTGTAAGCAAGCCCCCAGTAAATTCTTCTATAAGTTGCCTTGGTCGGGTATCTCTTTACACCAATAGAACATTAAGACACCTCTGGTTTAAGAAGCCCGGAACAAGGGCTGGAAGTTTAGCTGGACTTATGGGAACTCTCTAAGTCTAAGCCACCTGGATTGGTTCCAGAGCCAAGAGGAAAACATGACCTTTGCCCTCTCCTCTCTTTCAAGGGCATTCTTGTCCCAAGAAGCCTGTTGAAGCATCCCTCATGCCTCAGCTCCTTCTCACTCACTCTTTGCTCTACCTACATGTTCACACCTCCACTTGTATGCAAAACAGAGTGAGTCTAGCTTATTTCCTCGGGTGCATTGCTGTAAACCCATTAACAAAGAGCACCGATGAGTGACAATAGATTTTAAATGATTTTAAAATATAACATTTCTGTTAATTTTGTGGGAATGCCATACACGCATATAGTGTTGTGGGATATTACTCAAAGATGTGTTACATTCTTTTATGCGGTGCAACATTTGCTTAATGATGCAAAGATGTGTTGTCTTATTTATGCTATGTTTATGTAACTCTGTGAAGCTGTGTTGCTTTGCCTGCCTAAAACACCCGATTGGTCTAATAAGAAGCTGAACGGCCAACAGTTAGGCAGGAGAGAGTTGGGTGGGTGGAGTTTCCAGGCAGAGAGAATACATAGAAGAAGAAAAAGTGAGGAGAATATCAGAGGCCAGTGACCCAGCTATATGAGCAGCAGCCGAGTAAGAAGGAGAGAAAAGGGTTATAGAATAGAGAAAGATGAAAGCCCAGGTAAAAGGTAGAAGGGATAATTTAAGAAAAGCTGGCTAGAAACAAGCCAAGCTAAGGCCGGGCATTCATAAGAAAGAACAAGACTCTGTGATTATTCAGGAGTGGGGTGGCGGTCCCCCCAAAGATAAAAGAGTTAAAAAACAATCAGCTACAGTTGAGTGTATTTTGATCACACCCATTCCTCACTCCTTCCTGGAACTCTTCCCAGATCCTCTGTTCACATTCTATGCCATCCCAACTCTGTGTCCTCTTATCCATGGAGTGCAGTTTGTGTCTCCTCTGTACTCATGAGTGTGGGCCATCCACTGGGGCACGGTTGACCTACCAGGGGCCACACCATTAAAAAAAATGGACTCTCCCGGAGAATCCACCAACTGTTAAGAGCTCCTCGGTCAGGGCTGGGGGGCTCTCATGGGGGGCTCTCAGGGGGGGCTCTCATGGGGGGCTCTCATGGACTCATTCCATGTTGGACTGTTGACTAGCTGTGTCTTGTGAAGGTCTTGTGTAAGCAACCACAGCTGCTGAGTTCCTGGATGAGCACAGTGGGTTTTGTCACATCAAGAAGGCATTGTTTTGCTCTGGTCCTTCTTATCAGCCTGTGTTACAGGTATGTGCCCAGTGCCTACAGAGACTGGAAGAGGGTGTCATGTCTCCTGTAACTGGAGTTACAGACAGATGTGAATGCTGGAAATCAGTTAGGGTACCCTGAGAGCATCGTGTATACTCATATGTTAGCGTGAGTAGAAAAATAAAGCTTTGGAAATTGGGATGAGACTTGTGATGATTATTAGGTTGTTAGGCAGGAAGGGGAGGGGAGGACATCCAGAGGAATGTGGATAATTGAGGCAAAGGGGAGAAATGGAATGAAAACATTGGATATTGGATTTACAGTAGGTTGGTCAGCCTCTGGCTTTGGGTGCTGTAACAGCAAGTGGATTGGACACAGAAAAATAGAAAGCAAGAAAAGAAAAAGGAAAAAATAAAAGGAAATGGCAAGGGGAAAAACAATAGAGGAAGGTGTTGGCCTGCTGCAACGGTCTGCTATACAGATAGGAGATGACTATATGGAGGGTATGGAGCTGGGTGGTGATTGCAACAAGGCTGATTTTGAGTCTGATTTCACATCAAGATGAAACCAGAGCCCTGTGCATGGACCAAAGGCAGCTCCAAGGAATGGGTGGCCAGGAAGATCTGGAAAATTGAAGTCTTTATTGGCTGTGTGTAGTCAGCTGGAGGGCCCAGCTGCAATTGGGAGCCGTTCACAGCAGCACAAGGGCATTCAGGATTTTCAGCCTTGATGAGGGATGTAAAATGGCACCAGAGAGGCTGGCTCTGAGCCTACCCTGGCCTTGAGGCCCTTCAGAATGTCTGAAGCCCACAGAGCCAGCACATGTGTTTAGTCAGAAGTTTCTCTGTCCTGCCCAGCCTGTCCCACAGCCGTTTAGTCCCAAATAATCACACAAAGGCTTATATTAACTATCAACTCTTTGGCCTATGGCTCAGGCTTATTACTTGCTAACTCTTACCCTTAAACTAAGCCATGACTCCTATCCATCTTTAGCCACGTGGCTTGATACCTTTTTCTCAGTGCAACATTCTTATCTTGCTTCTGACAGGTGTTTGCTCTGCTCTTCCTCTTCCAGAATTCTCCTTATCTGGTCTCTGCACCTATCTGCCTGCCTGCCTAGCTTTTGCCCAATCAGCAGATTATTCAATCAGTATTTCTAGTGATAAATATTTACAGTGTACTAAAGCATGGTCCCATAGCACACCTGTGCCGGATAAGAAGAAAAAGCATCAAGAGAAGGTAGGGCATCTAGGGATTGGTGTGTGAAAGCAGTTTTAAGAATGTCAGAAATCAAAACCATGTTCCCGGGGTCCTCTCTCCCTGAAAAGATGTCCACATTTATGAAAACACTTAAAGGTGAATCAGCTGCCAAGCACACCATGGGCAGTGCCATCTTGGTCCTGCCTGTTGTCAACGTGCTGTGTCAATACTCAGCAATACTCCCTTTTGTCAGAGAACGCCTTGACATTACCACCGCAACACCCACTATCTGAGAGTTTTCCTTGCCACAAAAACCAAATGCCTTTCCCCCAAATACCCAAGACATCACTAAGTTCTTCCCTGAACATTATTGCTCAGTTGCCATGGAGAGAACCAGAGCCCTTATTTAGTCTTTCCCTCCTGAAAGCTTCCAGAAGCCATTAGAAAAGGAGATAGCCTATGAAGTTAGTTCAGACACACAGCACAATGCTGGGCTCACTGCAGACACATTGTGTTCCATGGACAGGGGCCCGTCCCTGAGTCATCACACATAATGGGGCATTGTTGGGAGTCCTGGGTACATGACAAATTCCTCATTGCCAAGTTTAGGTAAGGTTGAAGTTATGTTTGCCCCAAGAAATGAAGTCAGATTGCTTTGGTACACCTTTCAACTCCTGGAAAGAACCATGAGAGTGCCATGCCTTTTATGCTAATTTCTGTTTATGAGAGTCGTCTATCTGCCAACTTCTCACCTACAAGCACAAGTGGAAATGAATGGCTTGGCAAAGAACAGTTGGGACTTCTGACCATCCAGCAGATCCTAGAATACAGGATTGTCATAACAGGCCTTGGCACTGCCAGGTAGATTAGCCAGACAGAAAAACAAATCATAACAAATGAAAATGGCCATGTGTCAGTGTGCAAGAAAAGGCAGTGGCAGAGACATACACCTGTTTTGTAGCATACACACCAACCACCATGGTATGGTGAGGTGGGAATGTCCCAGTTAATGCATAGCTTGGGTTTCCACATTAATTAGTTCCAGGTACCAGCAACAGCAAAGGTTTTCTAGCAACACTTGCCCACACCAGGATCTTCACAAACCACTGATCAGAATTAGTTAACTAGAAGCTAGGGTCTGAATAAGATTTACTCCACCAAACTCATGCTGAGCTTTGGTGCCAGCAAAACTTCTTACTCTGGGACTGGGTTGGCTAGAGCATACTGCATCCACTCATTCTTGTTTATAAATAGATGCTCTTGAATGCCCTAGTTTCCAGACCCATGAGCCAAACTAAACCTCTTTCATTTATAAATTATCCAGCCTTGGGTATTTTGTTACAGTATCATAAAGTAAACTAAGACCATAGGAAATTCTTATTTTCTCTATTTTTTTCTGTATTTTTCACTCTTCTATGATAATTATACGTTACTTTTATGATGAGGAAGTATCATATTTTAAAGAAAAAGTAATAATTAAACAGGTCAGTGCTATGAGGCTTTACAGGAAGGGTGGAGGTTATTTAAAGTGGGCCTCAGGGAAGCAGCATGTATTTGAGCTTTTAGTCTAAATTCCAGTTAAGCAAGAAGGAGCTGCAGTGGGTGCCAGGGCTCCCAGGTGTGCCCTGTGAGCAGCAGGGCGTCTGCCACAGATGGACATGCCCTGCAGAAGTAGCGAGCAGGGGGTGCACTTCCCAGAAATGGGGTTTTCTAGAGAATCATAAAAACAGAGGCACAAAATCTTTAGGAAAGAAAGGCCTACGAGATGTTAGTGATCTAGGCTCAGACAGCATGGAGGTGCGTGCCATCATTTAAAAGAAAAAAAATCAAAGATGAGCAGTAAAGAACAGGGCAGTGATGGTGATAAAAACAGCCTGTACATCAAGGTGGTGAGAGGCAGCCAAGAAGGACCGTGGGACTTACAGTAGCCCTATGGAGAGCAGTTCTCTCAATCTCACCCCCAAGGCTCCCAACCAAGGCTCCGGCTACCAGTCTCAAGTGTCTGAGGAAGCCTGGACCTGGGGCCCAGAAGATAAGGTCATGAGTTTGCCCAGCAAGCAGTCCCTAAACCCAAACTTGCAAACAGCATAAATGGTAATTGTGGGAGTGAGACGGTCCTTCTCTGCTGAGACAGTGGAGTGCTGGTCACCCCACCCCCACCCCTACCCCTCCATGAGATTTACCTTCTCCCATGCAACAGGAGGAATGACAAGGACCCTACAAAGTGGCTGGAAAGCATCAGAAAGTGACCCATGGCTCAAGTCAGCTCTCCACAAGATTAGCTCTGTGTCTACAAAGTCTGTATGGAGATAAGTACACACAAGCCATCCTGGGGCACTTCTGACTGCAGAGTCTGGGTAAGAGCTTGGCACCAATGTCCTTATTTCCTCTGGGTCTGTGTTACCTAGTGCTTCCAGCCAGTGACAAACCTTGGTGGTGCACACTTTTAACATCAGTGTTAGGGTGTTAACATGCAAAATGACCACTCCCTATTGGCTTCCATAAACACTTGCTCAGCCTGAGCCTTAGCAGTCAACTCATGCTGAGTACTAGACAAAGCTAGAGCACCAGGAAGGCCTGCTTCATTACCTACATCACCTCAGGCAGGGTATTTAGCTAACTTCCTCCTCAGTTTCCTCATCCATAAAATGGGAACAACAGTACCTATGGTACTGTGTGATTCTGGAGAGTTAAAGTGTATAAAGCCTGAGCCAGCCTCGTTGCGTGGCACCCAACAAGTGCCTCATCCAACAAAAATTAGTCGATATTTTCCCCCATCATTATGCCATCACTATCCAGGTTTTCAAGGCACTACAGGCTTTTCACATCCTTTCACTTACGCTCAGTCAAAAAAGAGTTGCCACCTGCAGACACGTTCTCTACAGTAGAAGCTCACTCTTTGCCTAGAGCCCTGATGGCCCACCTTCCTTCCATAGGCTTTCCTTCCCAACTGCCCACCACCAAGCCTTTGGTGTTTAATAAAACCAAGCAAAGCAGTTCTTCTCATAGACGCAGCCATAAGTGTCCCCCTATTTTACATTTCAGATACTTCCCAACTATGTAGTTCACCTGGATCTAAGCAATCTCCACGCACTGAAGCTCGTGGTAAGGGACCAATTCAGAGCAAGGAATAGCTCAGCAACTGTGCATTTCCAAAATGCATGTTCTCTCCAGGAAACTATCTACACTGCCTTTTAAAAAATAAAGTATTATTGTTGTATGTGCGGCAGCTTCTAAGTGGTCAGATCACAGGGCACATCACAGCCTCCTGTGCTGCTGTAGTATTCACAGTAGCCAAGGTTTGGGACCATCTCCAACACCCATCCACAGTCAAATGCAGAAAGAAAATGCCACACAGTGGAGTTTTATTCATTCAGGAAGAAGCATGCAACAGTGTGATTTGCAGGAAACTGGACAGAACGATAGATCATCATGTCAAACAAAATAATCCAGGCTAGAGAAGCTGAATAGTACACATTAAAATGAAGAGCCTAGATATTTAAATACATGCTGCAAGATTTAAGTATATATATACATATATATATGTTATGTTTTATATCTATATATATATGGTTATGAGGGAGAGAAAGGGAGGGGGTAAGGGAACTAAGAGAGGGCGACAGGGCAAGAAAGAAAAATATCGGATGTTTTCTCTCCTATGTATAACCTAAATGTGGATTATACATATTTATCAGAAATATATGCAAGCATGGCATGAAAGCAGAAAAAAAAAGGTTTTTAGGGTGGGAGGAAGAAGAGGATTGACCTGTGGGTGGAGGAGGGGGAGGGAGGAGCTTGTGGGGTTGAATGTGAGCAGAGTACAATTGTGTGTGTGTGTGTGTGTGTGTGTGTGTGTCATAATAAAAACTCATTATTTTCTACGCTAACTTAGAAAGCTAGTTAAAAAACAGGGGATCCCTCTTCTGTACCCACTGACCCCTCTTGCACATGCTCTCCCATTGTGATGGATCTGCCATGAGCCCTCACTAACACTGAGACGATGCCAAGGCCATGTTCTTGAACCTGCAGATTGGGAGATAAATACATCTTTTTTTTTTCTTTAGGAAATATCCAATCTCATGTACTTTGTTACAGCAATGGAAAATGGAATTAGACAATCACTTAACTTTAATTTTGAGGTCAAGTTCTTGCAAAGATGTCTTTCCTGTCACTCGCAGAGGTAGAAAGAGCTAGATAAGTCAGGACACTGCAGAATCTCAGGGAGAGACCCTAGGTGGGGTTGTGCAATGCTTCTCTCTCCTTCCATGTGGTCTTGCAGGGCAGAGTCTGCAGAATGGCTGCCACCCCAGATGCACTGGCACTGAGAGTGGCCTCGGGATCCAGCAGATATGACCACATGAGCAGATGGCCTTCAGAGGCTGGGGAGTGCCTTAGGTGTGTTGACTTTTTGCATGACTGTGACCAGTGTGAGGAAAGCATAGCACAGATGAGTCTTGTCCAAAGAGATTTGTAGCCAAGCACTGCCAAACCCAAACAACATTAACTCAAATCCAGCTCTGTGTGCAAGAAAAATAAATGTCTGTAATTGTTCTGTATATAACAAAAACCTGAAATGGAGCTGCTACTGTACATGAACCACAGACGGCCTTCGGACCACTGGGTCCTTCTTGCTTCAAACCGAGATGTGGCCAGTTACTCCAGCAGTGACCCTTACAACACTTTCCAAAATGGGAGAGTGGAGAAACAATTCAGAATCCTGGATGCCCATTGCTGCTTCTCCCATGCAGACTTTGTGACCCTCCTCCCTTCCTCCAGTGAATGCCCCAGACTTTCCTCTACAGAGTCGTGTCGTGTCCCGCGCCCCCCCCCCCTCTCAGACCTGTAGTTCAGGAAAGCTTTTACTTTCTGGTTCTAGGCTTGGCTTCGTGGTCCTGGTCACAGAGGATCTTCCACTCCCCTGGCCACTGTGAGTAGTTTAACAATGGATACATGACCCAGGCTAGACCCGAAGAAGCAACTGTTTATCCCAGAAACTACTGGGGGGAGGAGCTCTCTTTCCACGAGATACAGGCCATGGTGTTTGTATGGAGGTCAGAAGACAAACTTGCCGAAGCTGGTTCTCTCCTTCCACCATGTGGATGATGGAGACTGAACTCAGGTCATCAGTGAACTGAGATCATCAGTACTTTGAGTCCATTGCCTCAATGGTACTCCTTCATTCAATGCCACAGATTGACTTGGTCCTGCGCACATCCTCGTGTGCACACGTGTGTGTGTGTGTGTGTGTGTGTGTGTGTGTGTGTGTTATTTACCACTATGTGGCAAATTTTCCAAGGTGTTTTTTTTAATTTTAAGTGTACGTGTATTTTTCCTGAATATATGCCTGTATACCACAAGTATGCCTAATATACAAGTGCTAGAAGAAAAATTAGATCTTCTGGAAGTGAACACACACACACATTTGTGAACCATAATGTCAATGCTGAGGCTTGAACTTCGGCTCTCTGGAAGAGCAGCAAGTATCCATAACCACTGAGCTATCTCTCCAGCCCCATCCACAAACCTTAATGATCTTACAGTGTCTGTAAGTCAGAAGTTCAGGAGGGTCTTAGCAGGTTGCTTTAGACTTCGGGGTCTCTGTGAGGTCACAGTCAAGGTGTCTGCATGGGCTTCAG
The DNA here is from genome assembly GCA_033318265.1 of Phyllotis vaccarum. Classification (NCBI taxonomy): domain Eukaryota; kingdom Metazoa; phylum Chordata; class Mammalia; order Rodentia; family Cricetidae; genus Phyllotis; species Phyllotis vaccarum. The sequence goes on along the minus strand of JARWLC010000016.1, from coordinate 64,066,490 downwards.
CCACATGTAGGTCAGTAGGTGTTCAAGGATCCAGTTCTGAGGGGGCTCACTTGGAGGCATTGGCAGAAGCTCAGCTCCAGAGCTCGGGAGCCTCTTCAAGGTACTGTCTGTGTGCCCACAGTGCAGCCTCAACCAAAGTCCTCACAGTGTGACCTCACACTTCCACTGTAGTCCCCACAGTGTGGTTTCAGCTTCTACCAAAACCCCCACAGTGTGGCCTCGAACTTCCACCTCAGTGTCCACAGTGTGGCCTCAACTACAGTTCCCACAGTGTGGCCTCAAGCTTCAACCACAGTCAAAGAGGGAGGGAGAAGAAAGAGGTGTGGGGGGGGGAGATAAAGGAACAAAGGGGTCTCCTCAGGTGGAGAGGCAGAATGAGAACAGCAAGTGCTCTGTCTTTTGATGACCTAAGATCATGTTAGTTGGCTTTGCTTTACTGTGATCAAATATTAAAGATAGTTTGAAGTGACCACACGTTCATTTCAGAGGCTCCTTGACACCACTGTTGTGGGCTTAAGGGGAGATTAAGGTGTCAATGGAGTCAGTACTGAGGGAAAGAGGTGGGTAGGCAAAAGGAGGAAGAAGGGAGGAAGAGGGAGGGGAGAAGGAGGGAGATGGGAAAGGGACCTGGATTCTCCCTGTTTTTATTTGAGAGGACACTCTCACAGCTTCATCTAAATCTAATCACCACCACACTGAGGGGTGGGGCTTCTGAGAGAATTTAGGGAGGATGCGAATGTTCAGTCCATCTCATGACTGCCAGCCCTTTAAAATGTGTCTTTTTCACATGCAAACACACCCATTCCGTCCCAACAGTCTCAAAAGACTTGATGCCCGCATCAACTCTTTAAGCTGAAAATCCCAAATTCGTTTCTGAATTGTACAAGGCAGACATCCACAGAATACAGAATGGTCCTTCCTCAGCATCCACAGGGTCAGCCCAGAACCCCACCACCACCACCACACACCAGGAGTAGCATAAATTACAAGTTTCCAACAACAAAAAAAAATTGTATTTTACATGCACACCATAGACACTCACCAAGGTGCTTTAACTAACTGTCTTTAGGTAATTTGCATCCAGAATAGAATGTAAATGCTACCAGAACTCTCCTCACTGGGGTTCTTCAGACTCTACCTAGGCTCACACTAGGTACCCAGCTGTTGCATCTCCAAAGAAGGCCTCAGGTGGCTAGAGTAAGGATGTGCCCCAATGCTAGAACCTGCTTACTACAGCTGCCAGGGAAACTCTGGGTGGCTTAGCTTGGTGGGGTCGGGTCAGGATGGAGGGAATATCTAGCAATCACCAGCAGTTTATGTACCCACAGCATCTGTGCCAGCAGCACAGAGCCTCTGGTCATAGGAATCAAATGTCCCCACTGGTCAGGGAGAACACACTGGAGAATGGGGCGCTGACAGGGGAAATGTGCATTCAGTGTTGGCCACTCATACATGCTTACACTGTGGAAGGCCATGATTCACTCAGCAGCTACATCTGAACCCCTGCTGTAGGCAGGTCCTGGGGTGAATAATGGACAAAATAGACCCGGTTTCTGACTTTGCAGAACTTAGAGGCTAGATAAAAGGATCAATTGAATAATCACACAACTGAGTATCAATCTGACTAATGATGTCAGGGCATAGAGCTTCTGTGTAGAAGGCCCTCACCTGACAGGAATCTACAGTCCTTGGCAATACTCTGTGTGTGTTCCCACAAAATGGTAGCGACAAGGTGGATGGTGTTGGGATTGTTTCTGGACATGCAAAAGAGAACAACCCAAAGCCCCCTCACAGTGGGATTTCCACAACCTCTGAAAAGCCATGGGGAAAGAGACTTTCTTATCCATCAGACAGAACAAAAACCTTTAAACTACTGGGGGCGGGGAGTGGGTATGTTCTTGTTAATGAGTACATATGGATGCTGGTGAGCGAGTGTGCTGATATGGGGGCGCGGGTATGTGTGCATGCATGTGGAAGCCTGAAGTCAACATCAGACCTACTTCCTCATCATTCTCCACCTTTACTCTGGAGACAGGGTATCTCACTGAACCATAGGTCATCTCTTCACCTAGGCTAGCCAGCTGATGAGTTTCAGGGACTCCCCTGGCTCAGCTCCCCAGGACTGGGTTTTGGGTAATATGTTGCTCCCCACTACACACACACACACACACACACACACACACACACACACACACACACACACACACACACACCCTTTAACAGAGCTGCTGAAGAAGCAAAGTCAGGCCCTCACACTTGTACGACAAGACTTTACCAACTGAGCCATCATTGCCCAGTCCCCCATAAACTGATTTTTATAAGGAAGGGTGATACTCACCACTCCAGCAAGGAGCCAGTCCTTGGGGTAACTGAACTTAAAAGCAAGGACAGCAAGCAACACCATAGTGACAGTGCACGTTTGTTGGCAGTGCCGGTGAACTTTGGCTAGCCTTAGACCATTCTTCTCCACATTCCTGTGACATGTGCTAATTAGATGTCTCCATTGTTTGACTGGCCCTCCATAAATCCAGCTTGCTGAGACTTGCAGCCCCAAATATCCCTGACACCACATACTTTAGGAGTATGTGGCACTGGCATGTACTAAGTCCCTAGCTCAGGGCTAAACAGTACTGGCATGTACTAAGTCTCTAGCTCAGGACTGCACAACACCACCATGTACTAAGCCCCTGCTTCTCCTCACTAATTCTCCTCACACTGACTCTTTACGGTTCTATTTTCAGTCCCTGCTGTCGCTCTAGATTCCCAACTGCTACCTCCTAGCTCAGTGCCATTGACATGCTGTGTCAGAGAGTGGCCTTGGCTGTCTCTCAAGCACCTTTATCTGCACCCCTGCCTTGACTTGATGGCACTCATTCATCTCTTTTGTAGAAAACAATTGTCAAAATGTTTCCCCAGAACTTGCATCATGTTTAAATAGTTACTATGAAAGCTAGGTAATGTTGTTGGCACGCTGTATGTTAAGTGAGGAACCAGGATATAACTTACATTCACACTGAGGTGAAACACACACACACACACAAACTGAAAACAAAGAGGGCTGGCTGTGATTGTAGTGGTGTAGTTCAACGTGTACATAATTCTTTTCTTCTTTCTTAATTTTCCAATTTTTTGTTTATATATATATATAAACACACACACACACACACATATATATATATTAAACACACACACACAATGGAAACATAAGTTAAGATGTTTTTAAAAATGATGTCATTGTTTTTGTGGCTGCTCTCCTGGAAGGCAGCTGAAGAGAGCCTGTTCTAAAAGCATGGGTGCTGAATCTTGATTGCCAGGTTTTAAAGCCCAGACCAAAGATTGCACAGGCACGTGATCCCCAACAAGAATGGAGCCTCAGTTTGCACAGCTGTAAAGTATGGTTTCAAAGGTACCCTTTCACCAAGATAACACAGAGAGAGAAGGCCCCACCCCTCCCAAATCCAAAAACAAAGACAGGAATGAAATGTGGCCACAGCCACAGACAGAAGATCTGAATGCTACCCACCTTCCGTGTTCCAAGACACCGTGGCTCTGAAGTCAGCCAAAATATCCCAGAAACACTCCTAGGAAAAGCCAGGTTGACCAGTAAGCCTCGGTGCGTTCCCCAACCACTTAGCCATGATGGAATAGAAGATGGCACACTCTGATAAAGACTGACAAGCTGTGAGGGAGCCCCATGTCACACAAGTAACCAGGCCTGGCTAGAGGAGGAGGCACAAGTTCCTCTGGCTCTTAATGATGGTGTTTCAAATGCCATAGCCAACAGAAATTGGGGTCATCTCAACTGAGTTCTGTTGGCTAATTGTAAATACGCATTCTTTCATCATTAGCAAAATACTAAAGCAACCAAAAAAAACAACAAAAAAAAACAACAAATCACTCACCTCAGGGTGAACCTGTGGATCAACCAAGTTATTGTTTGGAAAACACTTAGGGTGCTCTAAGTTGGGGTGCTGTGTCTTCCCAGCTAGTGGAGAAGGGATATTACTGGAAGAGACCATGAGGCAGAAGATGACAGAACTCTGTTTCTCAGAAGTTCACACTGGTGAAAGTTGCCAAAAGACCCTCTTCACCTCACACTGAAGGAATCTGGAAGCAAACTCTTGAGGAATTTGGCACTGTGTGGCTATGCCATGGAGAACTTGACTAATTTAGATCTGATAAGTAAACCAGACTTGGGGGTAGGGGTACCTAGCAAGTTTCAACAAGATAAAGAGGAGCATGTCACTCACTCCCATCCCTGCTCTGTCCTCCACCTCACCCCCACCTCAAGGCAGAGAGGCCCCTCGGGAGTCTTCTCTGAAAAAATAGGTTGCTGTCCTCTCATGACCAGAAAGTGACATTACAGTTTCTCAGGGACATCTGTTAGCAGCCACCCTCAGCTGGGTTGGCTCCAGTCAAGCCTGGCAGGAGAGTACATAGTGCCTTCAATCCCAGATGATCCACATTCAAATTTCTATCACCTGTTTTCTTAAAAAGGCTCCTAAGATTTGATGCTACATTCTGGACCCCTGACATACTTTGTCACTGACAGTGACTTGGTAGAATGTCTGAGAGGTGCCAGCAACAGATTAAAACACTTTACATCATGGTTCATTAGAATCCTCAAATCCAATCATGTAGGTATGATTTTCACCCCCTTTTCACAAGTTAGGACACTGAGGTACACACAGGGGACATTCTTGGCTGAAGACTTCTCAGACAAAATTGAAAGTCAAGCTATGCCAAAGAGACATCTATCTGTACCCCAATCCCACTGCAGCAGCACCCACAACAGCCACTATGGGGGAGCAATCTGAGGAGGAGGGGCTGGTAAGCAAGCAAATCAAATGTGCCCACACAGAGTCAAATGCAGTATGGTCTCACTTAAATATGGAACCTGAGATGATCAAACACAGAAGCACTGAGGTGGATGGTAGAGGCTAGAGGAGAAGGGAGTGAGATCTTGGTCAAAGGGTACACAATTTCAGCTTCAAGAGACTTATGGTGCCACACGTGATTAGAGTTAATCACAAGGTATTATATTTTTCAAAGTCATCCAGAGGGAGGATTGTGTTCTCATCTCAGAATACAAGTTTGTGAGGTAATGCAGACACTATTTAGCTCAACCCGGCCGTGCCCACAATGTTCACATTTTCAAAATACCGAATTATGCTAAGGAAGATATATAGTTTTGTCCATTGAAATGGTTAGTCCTTTTAAAGATTTAAACTTACAAAGTTGACATAGGAGTCCAGTCACTTAGCCACCACTACCCCTTAGGGATGACAGAGTCCTCCACCTAAAATACATGCTTGGAAGTTCTGACAGCTGCCTCACAGTCTCTGCTTCCTCAGAGACACACACTTAGAGGCTCAATTCCCTGGGTACACTTCATCCAACACCCCTCCTCTTCTCCCTCCATTTTTTGCCTCCCATCATCCCATTCTCCATCCCAATCTCTTCTCCAGAGGCTTGAACACTGTCATTGATGCCAGCTGCATGCCATAGACTAAATGTCTCTGCCTCTCTCAATATCACAGGTTCAGATGCTCATACCTAGTGTGATGGTGTGGAGGGTTAGGTAAATAGGATCACATAAGGTCACAAGAGTGGGGGCTATATGATGGGATTAATGCTGTGGTTTAGGAAAACACACACAACTCTCTCTCTCTCTCTCTCTCTCTCTCTCTCTCTCTCTCTCTCTCTCTCTCTCTCTCTCTCTCTCTCTCTCTCTCTCTCTCTCTCTCTCTCTTCATATATACAAGTCAAAAGAGGCCTGAAAAGGAAGACTACCCTGCTGATACCATGGCCTTAGACTCAGCGGCCTGCTGTTTAAGTTGCCTGCTAAGTGCTCTGGCAGCCTATGCCCACTACACTGGGCACACACTACACAGTCTGTTTCAAACCCCACCTCCTTCTCATCATGAGCCCCTCATTGGTTCAACTCTAACAGAACCCAGAGCCTATCAACACACCTGACCATTGACCAGTCACTAGGGACTTCCCTCCTCCACAGCTCACCTTTAAAACACCCTTGACCATACACCTGTGTTTACTTCTCTGCCTCTTTTCTTCCCAGAGTTCCCCTCTCTCTCCCTGGGAATCTGGCCCATTCTCTCCTGCTATTGGCCATTTAGCTCTTTATTAAACCAATCAGAAGGCATCATAGGAAGAGATACATCTTTACAGTGAAAATAAATATTCTGCAACATTTCCCCCTTTTGTCTAATTAAAAAGGAAAAGTTTTAACTCTAACATAGTAAAACTATATGCAATAAGAACAATTATCAAGTAAAGATTACATTTGCAATTTCCAGTCCATTTGTATTTGGCAAATTCAGAAAAATTACTCTGTTATCTATCTCATCTTAATGAGACCAAAGTTTAAAGCATAAACCACTTTCTATTATAACTTGTGTTACCAACCTAAAAGTATCTTTTTAGATATTAAAACACAGATATTTTAGATATTAAAACATTTTTAGATAAACAAGTTTTTATGACTCTCAAACTTTATAAATTTTACATTTCTTTTGTAAGTATTTTTCAAATTTGGTTACAAAGAAAACTGTAAAATTATAACTATCTATTTTTAATCCCATCAGAGACCCAAGAAGGATATAATATTACCCAAGTAAACGGGAAGTACAGAGCAAGAAACTTCCAAAACCATAGAAATTACAGAAACAGCTGGCTGCCTGACAGTCACCAAAGATTCCTCTGCAATGTTGGGGCATCCATCTTTGGCTTACAGTTCTAAAATATCTGACAGACTTTTTAGTAAAGCAGGAAATTTGAATCACTGTCGTCCTATCTTGTCTTGACAAAGTTTGGCAGTCACCTTTTTATGTGTTCTGCTTGTCCAGTTCTGGGCAGCACACTGACTGCAGCTGAGACAAGGCCAGCTTCTCTCCCAGTGGCTAGCTTTGCCACATTTAAAGCGTACTCCATATGGAAGTTTTTCAATGCTCTTTATTCTTTATTTGAAATAAATTGGTATTGCCAGGAGCAGATGTGTCTTGCTGTCATGAAAAGCCTTATGTTATTAAAACATCTTAAATGTCATAGTCTGTAGGTCTCTGAAGTGTTTGAAGACCATCTATCTAAACTATATCTAACCTTGAAAACATATCTACATGACCACAAGTTTGATTGTTATAGATGATTAACTACTAGCCTACATTTCCTAATTATTCTAAACAATTTGTAATAATAGCCTTCAAGGACTGAAAATTTGCATTTGTTAAATGAGCTGTATAGGTATAATACCTTAAACAAGAATAGAAACATATATACAGTATATTAAAACAAAAATATCCTTAAATTTGTATCAATATACAAAATCTATACAATGTAAAATATTTAAGATTAATAGTTGCTTTTCTGTCTAAAAGTAGATTCAATAACATACTTATCCTTATCATTTCCATATCCCCCCATTTTCCTTTCAGAACAAGATCCCTTAATACAACTTCACTTGCTTAGGTTCCTCCTTTACCGTGACCAATACCAATTTGCAACCAACCCCCCTAAATGATGACAAACATCAATAATGCACTGAGTGACCAAAAACTACTCAACTCACTCCCCTTCTTAGGAATGTAGGCACTGTGTTCCCTAGACTGCTTCCTATTGTCTTGGGGTAATGACATCTTTAGGAGACCCTGAGAAAATTTGAAGACTGATCAAGTCCTGAGGGAGCTAACTGTGTCATTGTGTGTGTGTGTGTCTGTGTGTGTGTGTGTGTGTGTCTGTGTGTGGTGTGTAGTCTCTATGTGATGGGAAAGTGAAAAGCTTATCTGAAGTCCTGGCTAGGATAGTCTGTGAAGCTGGACAGTTAGCAGCTCTGAAGTTATTCTGGATGCAGAATTTTGAGGAGTTTTGCAGCAGAGGCATTCTGAGAGTCTGGATCACCTGGGCTACTTGTCTTCATTGGCACATGCTCCTCTGTTTCCCTCCTCTGTGTTGTATGTCTGCCTTGTTTCTTGTCTTGCTGGTGTCTCCACCTCTTTGCTCCCCAGAGTCCTCTCTCCACCCAGCACTATTCCTTAGCTATTGTTTATTTGGCTCTTTATTAAACCAATCATAAGTCACCTTAAGTAGAGACACATCTTAACAGTGTAAATAACTTTTCCACAACATGGAGCCTTCCTAGAGCTCCTATCCCAGCACAGAGAGACAACAGGTGGGCATGTGGGTAGCAGGGGTTCTCAGGCAGCTGGGGAAGAGCCCTCCAGGAAGGAGGAGGAGGAACACACGGTGTTTGAGAAGCCTAAGGAGTGGAGCACCAGAGGAGGGTGAGCAATGGAAGAGGCCAGAATGCAGGCTAGGAGGACAAAAAGGTCCCAGGAAGTGAGCCAGAAGCGGGAAGACTGCATTTCATCTCAGGCAGCCGGAACTGAAGATCACATAATAGCAGAACAGCCTGGAGGCTCATAGGCATCAAGGAAGAGGTGACCGTGTCCTGTACCACATGTGAGGGGGACACGTGTGGCTGGGAATCTGAAAGCACAGAAAATGGATTTAGAATTTACAGCAGTTGCTTCTACAGTGACTCTCTAGGCAGACATGTAGCCATTATGACAGGAAGAGGCTCTTCTGGGACTTACCATCTCCCACAGAACAGGGAGATTATGTCAGGGTCAGGTGAACTGTTCTCCCAAGAAGCAGGACCATGTAATTGTTGGGAGAAAAGTGTCCTTACAGTGGCTTTTCTGTGGGCTACACACTGCTGAAGGACACTACCTTAGGAAACACACAGAAGAAAATGGACGCTGGTATTCTGCTGGGAATGGGTACCAGTTAGCAAGACCATTGTGGAAAGCAGTATGGAGCATCCTCAAAAGATGACAAATGCTGACCATAGCTGGATACACATCCAGGGGAATCTGTATGTCCATTTTTGCTGTAACTGTTTCTTCTAATAGCCATGATATAGAACCACTGAACCGAATTAACACATAAAGAAGAGGATCCTGTCATCTGCAGCAGCATGCATGACCCTGCAGGGGATGGTTCAAGTGAAATACTTCAGGCTCATGAAGACCACTCACTTATGTGGGATCTAAGAAAGAACACACAGATAGATGCAGAGCCAGGATTGAGGCTGGACTGTGAGTAAAGGGTTAAAAAAAAGGACGTGTAGTCTCAGAAGGAGAGGACACAGCATGGTGACTAGGGTCAATTATGGTGTGCCTCAAACTCCTAAAACAGGACATCTTATTATCCTAACAACACACACACACACACACACACACACACACACACACACTGACAGATATGCTAATCGGCCTGCTCAGTCTTTTAGTGAACACATCACACTGTCTACCATAAACACATGAAAGTTGACTTGCTAATCAAATTTTAACAAAATGAAAACACTTCTAATAAAAGAAAATGCAGAAGAAACCAATGCCCGTTGCTAAGAGCACTGTTGTCAGAGGCATCTGTAGGTTGTCACAGGCTTCCAGCACTTCATTTCATTAAAGGAGAGTCCTTTCTCCCATAATTCTCTGTGTGTAATTCTCAACCAAGAAAGGCTTAAGTAAGATTTTATAGGTAGAGAGGAATCTGGCAGGGTGGGGTCAAGGGCATGGTGGCTGGCCTGCACACATCACTGTTCACTATGAGAGGCAGCCACCAGGTCCAGCAGCCTCAGGCCCTGCCCCCTTCTCCTGACTTGGGTGAGCTGCTTAGAGGAATTACACCTGAAGACAGACAGTCCATGTCCTGCATGGGTTACCATATTTATGTGTACCAGAGTGTCTTACTGGGTCCTAGGTTGTCCCCCACAAGTCCCAGATTACCTCTACATATCCTAGTTTATCTTCACGCACTCACCTTCATCCTGGGACCCACGACACCCTCATGGTCCCACCTCGCCCTCACAGGTGTCAGTTTTCTCTCCTCCCTCACCTCTCACTTGCCTTCTCTCTCTGACTGTTCCTTTGCAGACTTCAGACGTGGTACCAGATGGAGAGCAACAGCTTCCCACCTGCTACTGAAGCGGTCCTTAAAATTGTATGCATCGGGTAGCCGTAAAACGTCTTCCACTTTGACCATGCCCAGTGGTTCTACTTTGATGAAATCCCAGCTGCTCACGCACATACATTACACAGCACTAGAGGATCAACCAGTTCTTGTCTTCTTGGGACATGCCCAGCTTGCAACCAAAAGTTTTCCCAGAAAACCCTTCCATCCAGGATTGTTCTTGTCATTCCAAACAGAGCAATCAAGCTGGCCAATGCCCCCTGATGCATGAGGCAGACACAGTCATGGGGCAGGAAATAACACAGGTCAGTTTGCTCCTGAGATTTGGAAGAGGCTGTCACTGAGACACTGAGTCTGCATATTAGATGTCAAAGGCAGGATGACAGAGATGGAGGCCTTGTAATCACTTTGGGGACAAATAGGATCCCCAAATCCATTTACTTTCTCTTGCAGTCTTTTCCCAGTGCATCCTCAGAGTCTGAAGCTGAAGCCCTAAACACATCGGGAATCAGAGCCCTCACTTGCTGAGGCTCAGCTTCCATGGCCAGTTAAAAGGCAGCAAGACATTGAAAATACTGGATGAAGACAAGGAAGTAAGATCAGAGCATCCATTTCCTTCTCTTGCCCAAACTTGGTGCCACAGAAGCTTTGACAAAAAGGGACAGTTTAGCATCATCTCCTGTGGCCTGGCATTTCTGTAATTCCTGGAGTATAGCCCTTCACCTGGACTGTGCTTCATTTGGAAGCCTCCCATCAACCCAAGAACAATGTAGCTCATGGGTCACTTTCCCCGCCACCAATGATGATGTTCAGTTCAGAACAATCTTTCTACTTAAGATTCTCACTAGACTCTAATCATCTGTGTATGTGCCCAACACAGAGTTTGGCACAGAGGTGACCCCATATCCACTGGTGTCCACAGGAGGAAAGGAGATGGGGAGGATTCCATGGCAGAATGAACCGAGACTTTCTGGCTTTTGAGAAATAAATACCCCAAAGGGCTCAAAATCAAGGAACAGAGTCAAAGCTTATGAAGTCCTCACACACGTGCACTTCCTCCTCAATACAACACAGAGTCACTTTAGAGCAGGTCATGAGGCAATGATGGAAATGTCTTCATGGAATTGACTTCTCTAACCCCATGAATGTGCCACAGCTGATAGGTTACTCTTGGGTTATTTTTGAGTATTAAAACAGAGCAGTTCCGTGGGACAGTACTGTTATTTGGAGAAACTAAATGTCAGGCTTTGGTTCCCACCACTGGGAACGATGGAGGCTCCCGTTTTTCCAAGCTCAGAGCCTGGGATGACCACCCTCACTTAGAACATACTTTCCTTCCCGTCCTGCAGGGACAACGTAGCTGTCTCCTCTAACAAGCCTGTTACAATGCCCTAGATGGAAATAAAGTAGATATTCTCAGATAGCTCTGGTCCTGGGAGAAGCAAAAGACAGCTGTGTTTAGCCATAGAACATGGAGCTCTATGGATTCAAACTCCCATCTCCGACTCACTGTCCATTTGCAGATCGTCTAACCTCACTCCCATAGCATCGGGGTCTGAATGTGTCCAAGTCCGCATGTTGGAAATTTAATCCCTGATGCAATAGTGAGGAGATAGGGCCCTTTGGGAACTGTGTAGGTCATGAGGACTCCACTTTGTGCGTTGGCTCAGGCTGCCTCAACTGTGGGTTTCTGATCCCTCCCTACCTCTTATATTCTTCTGCTGTTGAGGGTACAGTGACCTCAAAAGGCATTCTCTCTTAGAAGGAGAGACTCGGCCCAGAGGCAGGCTCCTTGGTCATACTCAGAACTTGAAATCCTGGCCTCCAGAACTGTGAGGGATAAAGTCTCATTCTCCACAGATGACTCAGTCGAGGGTAGTTCGTCGTGGTAGCTCAGGTGTCCTAATGCAGAAAATGGCATCCAGTCCAGAGGTGGTTGAGAAATGTTAATGCAAGTAGAAGGCCAGAGACGGGGCTGAATGTGAGAAGCACACTGTGCCCATATTTATAGTTTTATCATCATATTAGTCATGACTCTGTTGGGAGAAGATTCTATCCTGCCTTGTGGGAAAGCACTCTAGCTGGAGGCATCTCAGGAGAAGAAATCTCTGGGCTGAATTTCTACCTTGCTCTCAAAATTGCAGCTCATCCGGAGCAAATGAAAATCAATACCCATGCCCCAGTAAACCTCAGACGCATTATAAAGATGGCATCCCCCATTCCACTGCCCTCGTTTAAAAACAAACAATATATATGAACTTGGGGCTGGAGAGATGACTCAGTGATTAAGAGCCCTTGCTGCTTTTACAGAGGATCCAGGTTCAATTCCCAGCGTGGACACTGGGAGATCACCTGTAACCCCAACTCAAGGGGTCCAACACCTCTGACTCCTCCAGGCATTCACGGAAACACACACATACACATAATTTTTAAAAACCTTTTAGATCTTTTAATCAAGATTAAATATAATCTTGACCCTGATAAATATTTAAAACCCCTTTGTCCCTATGGAATTGAGACTGTGCTGATATATTTTCTTTCCTAGTCTCCTACTTTGCCGGCTTCCAGAGACATCTGTATCTACCACCCTTTTTGTTCACATAAAGGAGATGGAGCATGTGGAGCAGTCCAGGAAGGCCATTTTCCCTAAGAGTGTATATCAGCATTTAGGCATCTCTACTGGCTTGCCCTTGGGGTCCTGGAAGGGCAGGCACAAGGAGCCCATTCTCTACTTTCCTTTATAAAAGGCAAATCTTGTCCACCACCCCCCCTTCACTCTTGTCTCCAGGGAACTGTCTCTGCCCCTTCCCTCCCCTCCCCTTCCATGTGAGCCCTGTTGTATGATTTGACTCCTTTGCACCACTTCTAAAATACATCATCATATTAAAGGGTGAATTTCACAACAGACCATTGCTGTGATCCACCTTCATGTTTGTGAGTCTGTTCTTATATTTTTTTCATTTAAATGGCGGGAAGAGTCAGGACCCGGCAGTTCAGACCCTTTTCTGTTCTTGTTCACAGTGACAGCCTGCTAGACAAGTGCCTTAGGCCAGGTGGGGACAAAGGCCGGTAGAAAGTCACTATCCTCATGACCTGTGTCTCACAGAGCTTTGAGCAATATGGTCATCTCTCCTGAAGCTCTTTCCGGGGCCATGACAAGCACACCTCTGGTGCCCTGCCCCCTCCCCCTTCACAGAGCCCCCCCCCCCCCCCAGGTGCTGTCAACCAAGCAACTCTGGCCATTCCTAGAACTGTCATCTCCACTGCCGGGTCTTTTAAAACCATTTCTAGCCTTTCATCTAGATGCTATTCCAGCCTGAGGAGACTGTACAGTCCTTACCCAGGACAGGAGCACCTCCCTCACCTGTGACAGCTGGCTCTGGCATCCTGCCTGACTGTTGAAACAGCCCACTCATTTTCCTCCCAAAAGGAAACAGATCACTGGATACTCTACTGCAACCCAGGCCTAAATAAAGCCCCTTGTCTGAACATTTTATTGCTGGGGCAGAGCGAGCTAAAGCTGGTGACTCCGGGAGCAGACCTCTCCCTGAACACTGAGGTGACAGGGAACTTGCAAGTTTCAGCCCCTGAAGAGTTCCAGGGAGCCACCAGGCACCTGGTGCTATTGAGAAGCCACCTACAGTGGCCCAGAGCTGATGGCCCTGGCACCCTAAGCTTGTGGTTTTAACATTCTCTGCTGAGCCTTGGGTTTTCAAGAGTAGAAAGCGTCCAGCTCATAGGGCCAGTAAGCAAAACTTTTGGCTTTCCAGTCAAAGTGCTATGAGCCTCTGGTGCTCAAAACCAAGAGCTGCTAATGCTCAGTAAGGCTGCCTAAGCATGACTTCTGTCTAAATAGAGCAAAGCAGCCCTCAGGCAATGGTGGCAATGTAGACTCAGCAGAGAGATTAGAAATGTATCCGCAAATGAATGAGAGTCACAAGAGCAGAGGAGACACCTGACTCCAGTGTCTCTGTGACGCACAGGGGACCCTCTGCTGCCTTTCCTGCACGATAGCCAAGACAATCTGGCCTATGAACATTATTACTCTCCGGGAAAGCTAAGATCTGTGTCATGACTGAGGCCAGTCTATGGGAATAAAAAAAAATCTTTTGGACACATTTGCCGTGGTTCTGATGTGGTTTGAGTGTTCTCAAAGGTTCACAGACTGAATTTAATCCTCATTATCAAGCATCTGAAGAGTGGAAACTTAATCCAACCAGTGTTTGAGGGAGCCTTGGGGAGGTGACTAAGATTAAATAAGGCCTTGCGCCAAAATAAACCTTTTTTCTTTATAAGTTATTCAATTCCAGAGATGCCATTATGGGGACAAAACACAGACTATTGCCCTCCCCAGGCCTGGTTAGGCAGGCCCAAATCCTGCTCATAAAGCAGGATGGATGCATTCAGCCTCTGATTCAGTGTTTGTCTATACCATCAGAGCCTGGAGGGCAGAGAGTGTGGCTTGTTAAGGGTCACCATGGTGTGCTTTTCCCAGGATCCTGGTACATAGATATGGGCATAATGTTGACAAATACGTCAACAGAGCCAGAGGAAGCTCCAGAGCAGAATGGGCGACTCTCGTGGAGTCCAGACTAGAATGTGGCTTTGTTGGCTGGGCATACACAAGTCAAGTAAAAGACCTGAGTCTTTTCCATTGTTCATGAAAAGACAGGGGGTGCTTGAGTTGTATCTGTGCCCAATCCAGCAGGGTACATGGCCACAGAAATTTAACAGGAGGAACCACTGATGCTTGGTGGGGATGATGGGAAACAAGCCGGTGTGTGTGAGGTCACAGCCCACCTGGAAATGGGAAGAAAGAGAAGAAACATGAAGACAGTCAAGGCTGGTTCTGGACTGGGCTTCCCAGGGTGAGACTGAACCGGAAAAGGAAAAGACGGAGCTGGAGACACACAGAAGTTGCTCCCTGAATTTGGGGATTGCTCCTGCTGGACCTTGAGTTCAAAAGGTAACCTGACCTTGTTCAGCAGAAAGCTCAGTGGACCAGGGTCTGGGGTCTGCTTCAGATTCACGCCATTGGACGTCCTCAGTAGAGATGGATCTTGCTGGATGCCAACACACATTTATTCACTCGCTGTCTCCTGCTCATACCTACCCTTCCTCTGCCTCCCCTGGGTGCCTGGGGCAGCAACCAGTGGGAATTGAGCCAGAAAAGTCTGTAATGGGAACCTGCAGAGAATTCAAACCACAAGAGGCCTCACCAGGCAAGAGAAGATCCTAGGACAAGACCCCTGTGGTGTGAAGCAGAAGAGAGGCCTTAGTGAGAAGCAGAGATATTTGAGGCAAAGAGCAGCCTAGCAGTAGCTCAGAGGCCACAGACTCCACTGGGTTCCCGCCCTTCCTAAATGGATTTGTCACTGAGCTTGAGGGTTAGCACAGCTGTCCAGCAGCCTCCTCTCAGCAGCCCATCCGCCCAACTACCACTCACAGCTGGAGCTGACCCTGTTCTTGTAGGACGCTGTCAGGGTTGCATCCTCTACAGTCCTGCACCTCATGCTCAGCAGCTCATTCCTTGGTATTTACTGTTTCAGATCTAGGAATTCAGAATTCACCCAGCAAGGTCACTTTCTCAGACAGGCAAGTCTACTCCTCCTATCTCAAACTAAAGCTTCCTTTGAGGAAAAAGTGCAATTGACATGTAAAGTTCAAAGAGCAAAGCTGGGGGGCGGGGGGAGATGGTTCCACAGGTAAAGGTGGTTCCTGCCAAGTCAGATGACCTAAATTCAATCCCTGATGGGAAAAACCACTGCCCCTAAAAATAATTCCAGAAGATCCAAAGGGGGTGAGGGGGCTGGAGAGATGGCTCAGAGGTTAAGAGCACAGGCTGCTCTTCCAGAGACCCTAGTTCAATTCCCAACACCAACATAGCGGTTCACAACCATCTGTGACCCCAGTTTCAAGGAATCTGATGCCTTCTCTGTCCTCCACAGTTACGAGACTCATACATGGTGTACAGATATGCATGCAGACAAGGCACCCATACCCATAAAACTTGTTAAAAATCTTTTAAAAATAAAAATACAAATAAAAATGTTCAAATAGGAATTTTTTTTTTAACTGTGTCTCTGGACTACAAGGTTACAGAGGAGACAGAAGGAGGCTGCTAATGCATCCATTTTCATGAGCTACCAGGCTCAGCCTCTCCAGTGTACAGATAGCCACCATGAGACTGTCCATCCAGTACAGATGGCCATCATGAGACCGTCCAAATGTTATCATGAAAGCCAATCTAAGAAATCTGTGTGTGTATGTATGTCCATATGTGTCTATGTCTGTATCATCTGTGTCTCTGTGTGGGTCTGTGTGCATATGTTATCTTTGTGTGTGTGACTGTGTATCTGTATCTCTGTGTGTCTATATTTGTGTGTGTGTGTGTCTATGTTGTATGTGTCAGTGTCTGTGTGTCTGTATCTGTGTTTATGTCTCTGTGTGTGTCTGTATCTGCATGTGTGTCTGTATGTGTGTATGTCATGTGTCTGCCTGTCTGTATCTGTGTCTATGTGTCTGTCTGTGTGTCTATGTTTAGCCTTCATAATTCTCTAATCCTGGTGTTAAGGGGGTACTGAGACTGACAACATGTGAGAATCATGGTCCCTTCAGAAACTGCTTCTAGAAGAGATCCAAGGAACCCTCTGATGAAGTGGCAGCATTCTAAATCTCGATTCTGAAAATGTCTCCTATGCAAACAAAGGGACAGTTCATGGAGTTGAATGAATACTTACTATTGATAATTCACCCCTGGGTATATACAAAAAGAACTGAAGCAGGGGCATAAAACACACCTCTGTACACATCTGCAATTCATATCACAGCAGCCAAGGATGAAAGTAACCATGCCATGTTTATCCATGGATAAATGGGCAACCAAAATGTGGCACACCCACAGTGAAATACTATTCAGCCAAAAAAATGAATGAACTTTGGATCAGATGTACTGAGATACATATGGCTCTTGAAAATATAAGTGCCAGGCACAAACAATCATATGTTACATGGTTTCATCTATATAGGGTTCCTAGACTATAAGCAAAGTCATAGAGACAGAAATACTATCGTGGTTATGTAACAAGAAGGGGAGGGGAGGGAAGCTCTTATGAGTAAAGAACTCTTGTTAGGTATGTAATGTTTTATTTTGTAATGTAAAGGTTTAGGGAATAGAAGGTGACAATGGTTTTACAATACTGATTGCATGAAATGTCACTGAACTATGTGTTTACAAATGGCTAAAATGATCCATAATAGATTTTTATATAGTTTGTTATTTATTTTGTGATTTAAAAAATACTTTATGTGTGCATGTTATACTTCAACTTAAGAAATAGGAGAATTACACCCAGCCCTGCTCCCTTCCTAAAGTTTTGGAAACCCAGTCCCAGATAGGAGGTACTAGCTCACCCAGGGTTCTGTGCTGGGCTAGGCAGAAGACCCTAAGTTCTGTGTGGGCCAGGAATAGACTCCCTACAAAGCAATGCACTCTGTGAAACCCAAATGTCCAGTGTTGCTGAGGAATACAGTCCCGCCCTGCCTCACACAGATGTGGCTCCTGACCTCTTTGTGGCAAGTTGGCTCAGGAGCTTGAACAACATCCTGGCAACATGGGGCCAGCATCCTCCCTGTGTCTGACCCAAGGTGCCTCCAGCCTCCGGTCTATAAAGAGCTCAGGAGGTGTGGCTATGATCTGAAAGAATAAGACAAATGTCCCAAATCGAATGAAGAGCTTAATCCCATCTGGCATCTAGGAGCAGGGACACTGATGATCCACCCCACCCTTCCTGTTCTTGAGCAGAATAAACACAGACACCATGACAACAGCTTTCCACCCTCCATGCACACAGCCTGGTCCTGCCCACCAGGTAGGCAAGGACATGTTTTTGATGAGATTCTAAGTTACGTGACGGGGTGGGCGACCTAGGAAAACTTGAGGGGACACAGAAGTCAAAACACCTTTGAGAAGCTCTCACCAAATCTTTCCATTGTCCCAGAAGCAAAACAACAGGGCTGAAGAGCTTTGGTTTAAACTTTGGGATTGCCTGGGGGATATACTTTGCTCAACTGGCCACTGAGCTCTGAGTTGGTAGGGTGACCATGAGGAGATGTGTATTATGGAAGGGCACACCCCCATGCTGGTTAGTGCCCATCACTCTCATCTATGGCACCATTGTCAATGGTGTCATATGAAGCCAAGGCACCATTGGGGTTGTGCCAGAACAGAGTCTCCCACACCAGTGGCTTTTTCCATCCCGTCACCTGAGACGCACTACCCCGTCCAGAAAAGTACGGCGCTTCGTGAAAAACATTTTAGATTCTACCATTTTCCCACATTTCAAAATCAGAAGCCCAGCTTGATGGCCAAGAGTCTTGAGCACAGAAACAAATTTCAGAGCAAAGATATTAAGGCTGGAGGTCGTATGCCTCTTTGCCCTTATGAATCTGGGAGTCTCAGGAACCCCTCAGTGGAGGACTGCAGCACGTCCAGACTCCGTCATGGGAACCACTGCAGTGTCAATGAGTTTTATTCACAAAGTGAATGGCTGGAAGGAGTCTCAGGTTAAAAAATTAGAACAGATAATTGCCATAGCATTTATTATGACACACCTCATAGGTGGGATGCTACTGAAATGCTGCCGTCTCTTGGCACCTGTTTACACCACTATCCCTCTGAAATTAGTGAAATGATCGCCTAAGCTCAGACTATTAGGGAGGGGAGTCTTAAGGCTTAGTCTCATTGCTAAGGTCCAGCCATGCTGAGACACTTAGCTAACACCTGAGCCCCTGAGCAGCAGGGTCTTTGCATCTGAAATGCTTTTGCCTTCATCTCTGCTTGGTAGAGTCTCCTTCACCCTTCAGGCCAAGCAGGAGTGACAAGGATCTCCTTAGGATTTTTTCCCAGACACTCTGCCTTTGGACTCACTTGTGTGAAAGTTCACACCACACAGGGAATTGTGAGCAGAGAGCAGTGAGCCCCACAGCAGCAGCTGAGTTCAAGAAAGGCCAGAATCATCCCCATTCACCTTCCTGTCACCATCGCAGTATCCCAAGCCTTGTGTGGAAGGACCGGCCAAAAGATTTGAGAGGATTCACTGACAAGAGCATGAGCCCAAATGTCAGAAGATGAGTCAGAGCCCCACAGTTTGGGTCAGAAAGGGGCAGAGTCAGGACAAAAATTCCTGGCTAGACTCTGTCTGCTTTATCTTTAGACAATATTAAAGAGTCAGGCCCCTCCTGGATCCACAGTCCATTGACAAAGCTTCAAGTGTAGAATGTGAATTTTTTAGTCTGCAAATGGGCTGCTGGGAAACTATTCATTGGGGGCAGGGAAGAAATGGGGAAATTAGGGTTGTAGGTACAATCCTTGAGATTTCAATTCAGCATAAACTAAATCCATACAGTGCTAGAGAAAAAAAAAAGTTGTCAAACTGAGCATTGACAGGTTCACTCCAGGGGTGACTATTAGCCCCTCAGGAAACAGGTAGTGTCACTAATGTCACTCCTGCTGCCATGACTTCCTGGCCATGACTTCCTGGCCATGACTTCCTGGATCCCCTCAAACTGTGAACTAGAAGAAACCTTCCCGCTCTTCAGTCTCTCTGGTCAGTATTTAGTCACTACACTGAGAGCATTAACTGATATGTAACCTAAATGGCTAAGCGTGGATAGCTGATTGGCAGTGTTTGTACACACAATATAGAATGCCATGTCTCTAAGTGATTGTGTGTCTGTGTGGGGGTATAGAAATGTTTTTTTTTGTGGACATAAACATTTCTACTTGTGGGATTATCCCCTCAAAGAAGACAGCTCAGAATGGGATCAAGCCAGTAAAAAGTCTTCATTAGCCAGGCCGGTGACTACCCCAGGTGTTGGGGATCCTAGTGCACACCAAGCTTTTCTCAGGGTAAGATTTTAAGCACAAAAACTATGTCCTATGTTGACATACTTCAGTTAGCCAGAAGAGGAATAGAAGCCAAAAGGCAAGGTTAGTACATTTAGAGACTTTTCTAGAACTATAGGCTTTAACGGGTTGGGTCTTTGTTTTCATGTTTGGCTCATGGTGATGCCTACATGCTGAGTTTTACAGTCCGGATGGCACTTCCAACATGGAGTCTGTCATGCTAAGGTCTGGGGCCTGTCACTCACTGTCATTTCCCTCATACACACTTATGCAGCTGTGAACATCTTCCCATAGTCTTTGGGGAACATTCTGAAATGACTTAATTAAAAGTGATTTTCTTGGTATAGAGATATTTGGGAACACTTTCTCCTCTTTTCATACATTTCCAGACTCATTAAACTTTTTTATTTCCAAAATATCGTTTGTATAATGAGAAAAAGAATAAACACATTTTTACTTTGGAAAAATTATGTATTTAAATGACCACAGAAGTGCAATAAACTCATAGGTAACAAGGCTTCAGACTACTTCTTAAGTGATCAATGGGGGAAATGGCGAGGGGAGGCTCATTAGGAAAGGGAAGAAGATAATATGGGAGAAATAAGGAGGTGGGTAAAATAGCAAGGATGTCTGAAAATGTCACAAGGAACCGTACTATTAACTATTTACCCAAACAAACTAACCCTATAACGTATGTACTTCTATGTATAAATATACATACATATACAGTTTTAACAAATTTTTTTTATTGGGGATGACTGTGCTCTCTCCAAGGACCAAAGACCACCTAAGAAAAACTCCAATGCCAGACATGATAAGCCTTCTTTTGAGTTCCTCATCAAGGAAACCTCTTTGCAACAGATTGACCACTACAGAAAACAACAACCAATCAAAATGCAGAGTTATGGAGCCCAATCCCAGTGGATACATCTACAAAATACTCATACACAGAAGGCTCAGAAAACGTTGAGGGGAAGAAAGCTATAAAAGCCAGAGGAGCAGGGAGCTTGCAGGGAGACTGTATCTTCTAGGAATGTCAAAATTTATAGCTGTAAAATCTCATCAACGTGACTGTAAACATGAGCTGAGCAAGAATAACACTGAACATGTTGGACTCGGTGGGGAAAATTCCACGAGGCCTCAACCCGACCCAAAGACTACAAGCGGCTGAGGAAAGCTGGGAGCTGGAGAGGTGGTCTTCTCCAGGGAAGAGCACAGCCCTGAAAACACACATACAAGTAACATGATACAGGCTGAGAAGGTTATATTTAGGAATATATAATTCATATACAGAAATAATTACTGAGAAGGAGGATGAACTTGAAGGGGACCTGGAAGGATTATGTAGAGCAGTTTGGAGGGAAGAAGGGGGAGAGAGCAATGTTGTGATTAAATTATAATCTCAAGGACTGGGGAAATGGAACCAGAGATCCATTGTTCTCCAGTACAGGACCTGGCTCGAGAGATGGCTCAGAACTTAAAAGCACTGACTGCTCTTCCAGAGGACCCAGCACTCACATGGCAGGTCACACAGTCTGTAACTCCAGTTCCAGGGCTTCTGACACCCTCACAGAGTCATACACACAGGCAAAACACCAATGAATGTGAAATAAACGTAAATTACATACATATATACACAAAGAAAATAAATAAATAATCTCTTTTAAAAATTAATCAAAGGAAGTTAGGGCATCACGAATGTAGAAGGCTCCGTCTCCTACCCATGAATCTAACTTTTCCATCAGGCAGGTTGATGCAATGTTGGGAAGAATTGTAAAAGGAGTCAAAGATTTTAAATTGATTTGGAAAAATAGACAACAAATACAAGCAAAATATTGACTGTGTAAATTATTTAACTATTACTTATTAAACATTTATGATTATTGCTCATAAAACATATTAATCATTAAAAAACTATGAGATGCATTTTGGGAATTGCAAATAAAAACCAAACAGGTCAGAGAGACCCATACAGTGTCTGAATCCTGGTCCAGTGATTTCTTAAGAGAAACATAAAATCTAAATGTCTTTCTGGGAATTCGTGTGTGTGTGTTTGTGTGTGTGTTCTAATTCAACAGAAAATTCACAATCAGCTAGTTTATCTCTGGTTCACTGGCATAACTATGGACCTAAGACTCCTAAGATGGATGTGGTTCCTAACTTAAAAAGAAGGATCAAGTGTTGGGGGACTGCTCAGTGGGTGCTCGGTGCTCAAGATCACTCAAGTTGACAAGATGAGTTTGGACCCCTGAAACCCATTCAGAGCTGGACATGGCGACATGCAAATGGAATCCCAGAGCCCCGAGGTTAGCAGGGAGGAGAGACAGGGGCTTGAGGCCCACCTAGCCAGCAATATGAGGTCCAACAACAGACAAGAGAGACCCTGCCTCAAACAAAGTGTGAGAATTAGGATATTACCAGAGGCTGTTCTTTGACCTCCACACACTCACATTTGTATGAAAAATAAATATATTTTTGTAACTACTAAACAGAATGAAAATCATTAGTAATTCCCTCCCTAGCCCTAGAAGTAATCTTGACCAAAGAAGTGAAAGACTTTTACAGTGATAACTGTAAATGAATAGGAGAGAGAGAGAGAGAGAGAGAGAGAGAGAGAGAGAGAGAGAGAGAGAGAGAGAGAGAGACCCCCCACACACACTCATGGGTCAGCATAAATAATAGCATTAAACATGGCCATATTACCAAAAAGCCAATCTACAGAGTCATTGCATGTTCCATCAAAATACCAACAGCATTTTTCATAGGACTAGAAAGAAACAATCCTAAACTCTATTTGAAAACACAAAAGATTCAAAATAACCAAGGCAACCGGAGCAAAAAGAGCAATGCTGGAGGCATCACCATACCGCAGAAGCACAGTGACAAGACAGCATGGTGTTGGCATCAAAACAGAGATGTAGACCATGGATAGAGCAGGGTGCCTAGAAGCATCTCATTCTCAGCAAAGGGGCCAATATCTTATGCTGGAGAAGACAATTATAGTGTTGTGGAAGCTGGACTCTGCTGTACAGATGTTCAAAACCAGATCCATACATCTCACACTGAATATAAGCAACTTAAATGATCTAAGACCTTAAAACACAACCTGGAGCTTTAAAACTAGTGCAGGAAAACACAGAGCAAGCATTTCTAGTTGTTGGGTGCAGGCAATTACTTCCAGAACAGGACCGGAGCAGATCCAGGTATAAGCAGAATCCTTATTGGACTTGCATCAAAGTAACAGGCTCAAGCAGGACAGAAATAGTGACCAGAGTGAAACTCAGCCTGGGCATAGGAGGGAATCTTTGCTAGTTAGTTGTTAAGATTCAGAATACACAAAGGACTCAAAAATTAATACCCAAAGACCAAAATAATCTGATCAGCAAGTGTACAATATAAAAAATAAAGTAGCCAACAATCTCTCTCTCTCTCTCTCTCTCTCTCTCTCTCTCTCTCTCTCTCTCACACACACACACACACACACACACACACACACACACACACATAACACACACACACACACACACACACACAAACACACACACCACACACACCAGACTCTCACCAGAGAGAGAGAGAGAGAGTTCTATAGAGTTCTATGTCTTTAAGCACCAGGGTAATCCATGGAACTACCCTGAGGTTACATCATACACCAGTCGGAATGGCTATATCAAGGCAACAAAAGGTAATAACTGATGATGAGGATTGGAGGAAGGAACACCTTACAGGCTATCATTGGGATGTCAGTTAGTGCAGTCACTATGGAAACCTACAGGTAGAATTACCATCTGACTAGCTAGACCAGTGCTGGGTTCATTTCTGAAGGATCAAGGTAGCACACAGTAGAGATGCCCGCACACCCTTAGCTATTACACCCCTACCCACAATAACCAAGTGGTCAGGTCAGCCTAGCTACCTGAAAGGTGAATAAGGAGATGTGGAATATAAACACTGTGGAGTACTAGTCAGCCATTAAGAAGAAATGAATAGTTCAGCACGTAAAGGCACTTGTCACAAAGTCTCACGACTTGACTTCATTCCCCACAATCCATATGATGAAGAGAAAACCAACCCCTGTAGCAGTAAGTTTCTGGTCCAGCCTTTCCGATCGAACCCTGAGGTTCTGACCCACTATCCCACAGAAACATACATACGCTTACATTAATTTTATGCTGATTGGCCCAGAGCCCAGGCACATAACTTGCTAACTCTTTACCCTTAAAACTAATCCATGATTCTTATCTTGTTCAGCCATGTGGCTCGGTACCTTTACTCAGAGCAGCATAGTTGTCCTCTGTGTCTGCTGGCTTCTCCTCTGGTCTCTCGGGCGTCTCTTCTCTGTTTTTCCAGTTCCCAGAGTTTTCTTAGTCTGGTAGCCCCGCCCACACTTCCTGTCTGTTTTCAGCCAATCAGCATTTTTATTAAACCAATAGGTGGGACAATTATTTACAATGTAACAATTTAATGCCACTAGAGACCCCCCCCCCCAAAAGTTGCCCTCTAACCTTCACACACACATCATGGTACAAACATGCCCACACACTTGCACAAACACACAAATGCACACATATTTACTTACACACATATATATAAATAAATGTAAAAAGATGAATTCTGGGAGGAAAGAGAGGAGAATAGGTGTTTGGTTTATATTATATGTATCTATTAAAAATAAATATACATTTAAATTTAAGTTTACTCTGACTTTAGAGTTACATATTTAACTTGCATTATTATTTTATTTGGTAGGTTTTCAGACAATGTTAATAAAACAAGTTCATTATTAACTATAAAATTTGATTAATCTGAATACCCCACTTGCAGTAGTAATCGGCCCCCATAATCTAATAAGGAGTGGCATTATTAGGAGGCGTGGCCTTGTTGGAGTGAAAGTGACCTTATTGGAGGAAGTGTGTCACTGTGCGGGGTGGGCTTTGAGGTTTCCTATGCTCAGATTATCCAAGTGTGTCAGTGGACTCTCAGCTCTTCCTCCAGTACCACGTCTGCCTGCATGCCGCCATGCTCCCCACCATAGCGATAATGGGCTGAACCTCCCAAACTGTAAGAGAACCCCCTCAATTACATGGTTTCCTTATAAGAGTTGCTGTTGTGATGGTGTCTTTTCCTAGCAATAAAAACCCTAAGACACCATCGATTGTGCCAAGTAATAGAATTCTATTACATGTGCATTGTATTTATGCTTGTGTGAGTACATCCATCCCTGTACTCAAAGCTGTAGGTGAGTCCGTAAAGATAACTTTACACAGATGTGCTTTCAAAACCCAAGTACACTAAATCTTCAAAACTTTCCACTTATTTTTAATCTCAACCTAAAAAACATTAGCTAAACTACTGGTCCTCAGCTTTCCTAATGCTGTGACCCTTTAAGACAGTCCCTCATGCTGTGGTGACCCTCAATCCTAAAATTATCTTTCCTGCTTCTTTGTAACTGTAACTTTTCTGCAGTTATAAATCATAATATAAATATCTGTGTTTTCCAATGGTTTTAGGCAATCCTAGTGAAAGGTTCATTCAACCCCAAGAAGTTGTGACCCACAGGTTGAAAACAGCTTAGCTAAACAGTTAGTTGTATGTAATTTGCATTTAATATGTATGCATGCATTTAATGTCTACGGCATGTTTTGATGTTCATACATGTGATGAATTGATATCTATGAACAATCAGGGGAAGCAAAGAGCACGTAAAAGCTACACTATCTCACTCTTTACAGCTTCTGCGCTGTAAGCTGACCTCTGGAAACCATCTAACCTGCTCCCCCCACCCCCACCCTGCCCCCTCCCAGCCCCCACCCTGCCCCCTGCCAGCTCCCTCCCAGCCCCCACCCTGCCCCCTCCCGGCCCCCACCCTGCCCCCTCCCAGCCCTTCCCTGGAATCCTTGTCCCTGTTTCTGATTTACTTGACTTTTTTTAAATTCCAGGTTGAGATTGTACAATAACTTTCTTTTTGCACTTGTCTTATTCCATGAGTGATCTCCTCCTAAGTGTCCATTGGTACATTAACAGATACAGAAACTGTGCACACACACACACACACACACACACACACACAGAGAGAGAGAGAGAGAGACAGAGACAGAGAGTGAATATCGTTCACCATTTAAAGAGTTACCATTTGAACGTAGCTGGATGACATATTAATGAGGCTCAACTTCCAAATAATGAGGTTAAGACTTCAAGTTTCCAGCATCACCTTGAGATACAGAACATTTTTTTCAAAATACATTTGAATTGATGGATACATGGATTTTAAGAAAGCTTATAAAAAATATACACTATTAATCAAAAATAGAGAATGAAATCACAGCTATGGAAAAGGAAGGCTGAGCTGTGGGTTTGGGTGGGGAAAGTCAATGCAGCCCATGGATGTGGTCATGGACATGGTCATGGACATGGTCATGGACGTGGTCATGGTGTGCGGGCTGCAATCCCAGCAGCCCTAGGAGAGGAGCAAGTAGTCACAAAAGGATTCATTCATCAATTGTCCCCAGAGTCACAGTCCCGCTCAGCCATCTTTGCTGTATGGTGACAAAATGGGATAAAATAATGTTCACCCTTCATCTCTGAGCTAAATGCAAAAGCAACAGAAGCACGTAAAAATGGGGACACAGGAAGGCAGGGAGTCCCTGACACCATCTACAGCCAGTCTGATAACTGAATGCCCTGTTGGCTTTCACTCCAAAACAGACTCACATGCACGCTAATCATTTACTTTCTTCAAGGCGCCAATAAAAAAATAAATAAATAAAAAATAAAAAATGGCAAGGTTTCTTTTTAAAGAAGACCAGTCTTTAACGCATAAAGGACAAGCATCATGAGACATGCATGACCTCCCCTCCACGCCTCATCTAAGGAGTGGAGGCGCCACACCTGTGCCAGGGTCCAGGAACATAGGCTACCAAATTGCCATTCCCTGTGGTGTGTCTCTGAGGTTGAGGAACGAGGAGGCAGTGCTTATCAGGGGAGAGTCCTGGGAGGCCCAAGGCAGCTGTGAAAAACTGTCTTCAGAGAGTGTTAGAGGCTCAGTTCTGCTTCCCATCCCCCAACCCCTGTGTTAAAGTTGTAACCATGAGTCCTGAGCATGTAGTTGTATCTGGAGATGGTACCTTTATTTAAGGCCTCAATGAGGTACAGCAAGGACATGAGAGTGGACCCTCATCCTACAGGGTGAGGAGTTTGGTCACAGCCTCACATTGAGCAGAGTCACGTGAACACAGAGGGCAGCCATCTGCAAGCTGAGCAGGAGGCCTTGCTGAAGCCTCACAGACATTGTGACCCTGACTGCTCTCCAACAGGGAAATAAACTTTTGATGAATCTCCTCTCCCTGTAGTTTCTGAAAACCCCACAGTATGCTACCATGGAGATTAGGGAAAAACAAAAAGATAAACAAACAAGAAACCAGCTACACCTTTGCTACTGGGGACACCATCTTGACAAGTGGCTCTCCTCCGTGAGAGACTATACTATAAATGAAGCAAAGACGGCTCCTGTGTGTTGAGGACGGTGTTTTCATTTCACCCCAGGAATGTTCTGCCTCTCACCACAAGCTGCATACCTTTATTCAGGTATGTCCCAGCCCTTGGAGTTTCTAATGTGCTGACTCAAAAGTTCTGACAATGTCTGCTTCTGCAGTGTCTGAATAGGTATGGCCCCATAGACTCATGTGTTTGAATGTTTGGGCCATAGGGGTGGCATTATTAGGAGGTGTGGCCTTGTTGGAGTAGGTGTGGCCTTGTTGGAGTAGGTGTGGCCTTGTTGGTCCTGGACTTTGAGCTCTCATATGCTCAAGCTGTGTCCAGTGCAGGACACACAATCTTTCTGTTGCCTGTAAATCCAGATGTAGAATTCTCAGCTCCTTCTCCAACACCATCTCTGCCTGTGCACTGCCACACTTCTTGCCATGATGACAATGGACTAAACCTCTGAACTGTAAGCCAGTCCCAATTACATGTGTTCTTTTATAAGAATTGCCATGACTATGATGTCTCTCCACAGTAATAGAAACCATAACTAAGACACCTTTCATCTTAATGCCGACTGTTAGAACTCAAATAAATGTTTAATAGTCCTGGGCTAATGATGGGAATGAAGGGATCAGATGGGATGAAGGCAGAGCTAGCAAGCATGGAAACACCATCTGTCAAGTGAGACAGGTTGCTGTCACTCAGGTTCTGAGCTCACTCCTCCCTTATCAACTTAGTCATGGCATGTCACTCAACAATGCAAAGACGGGCAGAGAAAGGTGATAACCTAAGAGGTGAAGTTAGGATGTGGCCCAGACAGGCTACCTCCAGAGGCTCAATCACCTGCTGACCCATCCAGAACTCCTATCCACCACACGGAGTCTGGCCTCCATGACTGTTCAAAGTTAAAATCCACACTGTGACAGAAATTCAGTTTAAACTCCCATAACTCAGGAAGTTGGGTTTCAGTGGATCCAAACCCAGGAGTTCAAAAAGTCTGAGGGGCTTTTCACCCCGACTTTTATGAATTATGAGTACTTCTTTCCTGACTGTGAGGGAGGATGCTTCATGGAAAATGGCCAAGTTTATATTGTGACCACACGGCAATCCCAAAGGCAGGAGGCAGGCTCACCTGGCCATGCTAGAAGAAAAGCCTTGGATAATTAGAATCATGTACTAGAGAACAAGTTCCCTGAATGAACCAGGACAGACTCAGTTCTCCCTCCTTCCTTAAACATCATTCTTAAGAGTTTGTGTAGAATGTGCTAGAAATGCACTAGTCTGGAAAACAGAGGGCCCGGCTGGAACAGCCCTAGATCTGTCTGTGTCCCTTCCTAGAAATATGAGTCATGTTCTTTGATGTCCATAACCAGGAGAGGGTACCTTTTGGGTTTTCCTATGTAAGGCGCCAGGAGAATGTATCACTCAGCCTGAATGAGGCTCTCATCTGGAGAGACAAGAAAATGGAATGACCCTCAGTTCTCTCACCTCACAGGTGCCTATTATTCCTGAAGCTTGACCCAGACAGGTCTCAGAGATGGGGAGAAGAGTAGAGAGAGAAGCCAGGCTTCAGAGGCTGCAGAAAGCAGCTCTTGTGTGTGCAACAAGTCCTCCTGGTGATGTAATCCATGAAGAGGATGTATTCAAGGCCCTCTGAAAAGATGGATACACACACAGGTTCCACTGGTGATAATCCACAAATTAGAGATGAGTGTGGATGCAGTAACAGGAAGCTCAGTACCTCTCTGTACCTCTGAATGTTGGTCTTAAAAACTATCTGTGAATCTAAGACACCCCATTATTTATTGATGAAAAGATGAGAAAGAAATGGCTGAAGTAATGATGGTGCCTGCCTTTGGAATGTCATGTATAAGCATGAATTTCCTCTTTCAATCTTTTCCCTAAAACAAGCATATTGGAGCTTTTTTTTAATGATGAAGAAAAAGAAACTAAAATCTCTGAACTAGAAAAAGAATTTCTAGAATTATGATTTCTGCCAGGCATCAATCAAATGATTGCTTGACTATGATTCTGAACATGTTATGCCATCCATGTTTCCTTCCTTGCAATGACAAGGCCTGAAGCTCCCATTTGTCCACTTCAGAACCCAGTACTGGTGACTGGCGAGCCCCCTGTGAGGTCTGAAAGAACAGCAGCAGGAGCCCTGAGTCAGGCTGGCTCCAGAGGCTCATTCCAGATGCCTTCCCTTGAGACAGCAATGGATGGTGGGTCCTGAACATCAGCATCCACTACAGAAAAATCCAGCCTTGCAGCCTTGTGTCTGGGAGGAAGAAAGGCCAACACTGGCCTCCAGACATCTGCAGGAAGCCTTAGAAGAGCCTTTAGATGGGGGTGATGCTGGCATATGCCAGTCCACCAATCCTGAGCTTGAGCCTGCTTAGGTGGATCAATGGCTCAGCAAAGAGAGACCCCCAACAGATGAGGTGAAAAAATGTCCCCCCAAAAGAATATGTACACACACACACACACACACACACACACACACACACACACACACACACATTTGTATATATTGTATATTGTCAGTCCCATCTTACAAGCTCAGAATGGAACCATGTTCAAATGTGAAGTCTTCAAAGAAGCCGGGAAGTATAAATGAGGCTGTTGGGTGGTCCTGACTCAAATCTGACATTATTACAACAGAAAGGGAGGCCTACTGTCTGACTGGGTGGGAGAGCAAGGCCCAGAATGTGGTCCCCATTCCCCAAACAGTTACAAAAAGAGAAGAAGACGAAGAGATGCCAAGGTCATGAGCATGGGAAACAAAGCATAGAAAAGCAGCTGAAAGGTATCCAGGGATCCATGGCTACTCCAAAGCAAGACCCCGCTGGCACCTGGGCTTTGGGCTTCAAGTCTTCAGATATGAATATGGAGCATCTGAGACCCCGCTGGCACCTTGGCTTTGGGCTTCAAGTCTTCAGATATGAATGTGGAGCATCTGCTCCTTGGCTCTGGTCTCCACCCATTCCAGCAAGTGGATGGGGAATCCTGTTGAATAGGCCTAGCAATGCAGAGGCTGAACTAGACAGAGCATCCATATGACAGGGTGAATACAAGGATCCATGTAGACTGGTGTTCATACCCAGCTATGTGAAGGAGATCCACAAGCCTCTCTGGGAGACAGCAATGAGGACCACTGGACCTGAGAAGCCTACAGAATGGGTTTCCATGTGGCCATACAATACAACTTCATCACAAGAGGCATGAGCTGTCACTGAACACTGGTTGGCCACTAGCACACCAGGACACACATAAGAAGCCAGGGACTGGGGGCAGCCAGCTGTGGGAAAGTAGAGCACATTATACAGGCACTGTGAGTCCCCGATCTGGCCACCATGCAGCAGAAGCAGGCCTGGTAAAGCAAGGTAAGATAAGGACTCTCTAAGGTGAGCATGGCTCTCTCGGCAAAACTTCATTCTCCATCAAGGAAGTCTTTGAAGTTTTCAACCATTTTTTTGCCTCTAAGTTTTATGTGTTCATTTTCCATTAAACCCATGTGTCACTGCAGGCAAGGGGGCATCCACCAATAAGACATCAAAACAGCTGGCCTAAGTGTGATCAAAGGGATCCTCAAGCTTCTGGTGTCATTACAGACTTCAAACCATCTTAAAGTTCATTAGCCTAGAAGTGATCCAGGATCTCTGAAGAGGTCAAAGGGCAGGGCCCTCTTCACACATGGGACATAGACCTAGGAGCTGGTGCCAGTAACTTGGGTCTTGACTACAGTGATCTCTGGTTTAACAGCCTAGGGCCTTCCTGGTGTTCTATCATCAATAAAATAGATGCTCCCTGGGGAATGAGATAGTTAGCTATCCCATGGAGGGATGGAAATACACCAGTGTGGCCTGTCACCTTGGCTCTGGCCAAAAAATCACATCATTTGGACCAGCCACCCGACCTGCCCGGCCCTCCCGCAATGAAAGACCAAACGAGTGTCTCTGTTCTGGTTTGGGATGTGAGAGACTGACTGTAGGGTTGTTGAGTTTGTTGACTCTTATAAAAGACAGTTATAAATTTATTCTTAGTACAGGAGCGCTCACCAGTGTCAAGGAGCAGTCTCCAGACGGCTGTTCCACGTTAAAACTGGCCGCTCAGATGTGTCCATAAATAATCGCCTGGGATTTGTCTAGCTAGCAAACAGTCTCTCTCCTCTCTCTGTCCCCCTTCTTCCCTTCCTCCCTTCCCCCTCCCTCCTTCCCTCTCCCTCCCTCCCTCTCTCTCTCTCTCTCCCTCCCTCCCTCTCTCTCTCAACTCTAAAATTATTTCATAAACAAGAGGAGGAATTTCCCATTAATATGAGCGTGTGTCTGGGTTGGTCACTCAACAGAACTTTCCAAAAGGAACAGGCAGTCCCTTTCTCTTATCCATGTAAAACTGGTTCTCTTTCCCAAACAAGACAGCCACCTTCTTTCCCCCATCATCCCATGTGCTCTCACTGATTTGACCAAGAATGAACTTGACCAGGCAAAAACCGCCTTAGTCAGGAAAGTGTGTCGCCCCCTGAGGACTTTGGCATTTCTACTCCAACCTTAGACCAATGTCCTAAAGTCCAACTTCTCTAAGAAGAGGGTGAAATCATGGCTGTGCCCATTTCATTGGTAGAATGCCATCAGCCCCTTCAGAAAGTAACTGTGGCTTAAATCAGGCAAATGTATTTCTCTTTTATAGAAAAGACACCTAGAGGTAGACAGCCCAGGGCTGATGCAACAGCTGCACGGTGACATCCCTGTTCTCACCAACCTTGCCATAAAATCCACTGTCTAAGATGGCTGCTAATGTTCAGCCATCTTGTCCACACTCCAAGCACCAAGATGAGAAGAAGGACATTTCCTGTGTTGACCACACAATGCTCTCACACCTCATCCATGAGGGTTCAGCCAGACAACCTCACTTACTGCAAAAGAGATTGGAGCAGGTAGACTTATTCAGCTATGCACAAATGTCACCTGAAAGGGAAGAGTAGGCATTAGAAAGCCACCAATGACCTACATCAGTGATAGGCGTCTTGAGCACCCTCCCAACAACTTACACCCCTACCCTGGCTATATGAGCTCTACTTAGAACATCTCTATTTCCACAACTCTTTGAACTTTCTTTTGTCTGGCCTCTCTTTCTTTGTGTTGGGACCTGAAGAAGCTGGGCCAACAGGTTGGTCTCTAGAGGGACAGGAACAGATTTTCCAACTCCTGCCCCCTGAGAGCTGTACCCTGCAGATATAAATCACCCAGAGGACTCAGAATAAAAAACTGGAGAGCATATTTGAGTTTTGCTTAGTTCTTCCTCACTCAGGGACCAGCACAAACATTCGGGCAACAGCCCTGAGGAGTCCCCATACAGCTACTAGAGGTAAGGTCAAGAAGAGAGTTGCCCCACCCAGCTCTAAGAGTAAGGCCCTGAGTCTTCATCATCACATCTACACTTGCTCTGGCTTCCTGTTCATAACCACTGGCCATGTGTGTTCTATGGGCACTACTGTTACCTCATTTACAGTGGAGAGAACCAAAGCCATGTGCCCACTAGCTTGCACAAGGAAGGGCTCAATGCTGCCAGAACAGAGTTAGAGCACCGGTGGATTTGGTCCTAGTGTTAGAGAAGTCGCCACAGCCTTCATATTTTCTGGTATTACCTGGGGAGCATCTCTCTCATGAGATGCTAACAGACACTTCAGAATGGAAGGGTTTAAATGGTTTGGAAGAAGATGAGCCAAACAGGGAAATGAACAGCTTCAGTGCAAGCCTTCTCGGAGCCTTTGATTTGCTAAGGTATAGATCTCCAGAGGACATGTCTGAATTTCACTGACCACTGTTCCTAGGTTGTCAAGCCACATGGATCTGGGATGTCATGGCTATGGCAGGAGGAAGCTTGCCCTGTGGTGTGCTTTGTTCTAGCATCCTGTAGACATCTTGTTTCATCTTTCTATAGCCATAGATTGGATCTCTTTATGCCCCGCCCTCTATTCCTGTGGCCCAATCAGTGTTGGGGGTGGATTTGGATTGAGGGTCTTGTTCGGAAACTTTGTCTTTAGCAACTTTGGTGGCCTGCAAT
Source organism: Phyllotis vaccarum (assembly GCA_033318265.1). NCBI lineage: Eukaryota > Metazoa > Chordata > Mammalia > Rodentia > Cricetidae > Phyllotis > Phyllotis vaccarum. The sequence goes on along the minus strand of JARWLC010000016.1, from coordinate 64,033,045 downwards.
GCTGGCCTTGGAGTGGATGATGCCTGCAGTGTGGGTCCTGCAGCAGATGATGCCTGCAGTGTGGGTCTTGTCGTGGATGATGCCTTCAGTGCTGGCCTGGAGTGGATGATGCAGGGACTTGGCTAGCCTGCTGGGTGGCACCTAAGGACTGAGGGTCCTAGGAGATCAGCAAATGCATGCCATGTGATACAAGCAGGAAACTCTGGGGACAAAGAGGGCAGCATCTGGGATCCTGCTCAAGGTGTAGGGTTAGAGGTGAGACTGGGCCACACAATCCAGAAGATCCAATGGAGCAGAACATCTGGCCAGGATACAGGCTCTCAGAGATCAGTGTCCTCTTTCCACACACTGGCTTTGTTGTCATGATGGCCAGCCCCCATGTCCAGGCTTCAGAACAGTCAGAACTTGTAAGAAGTGTGCAGAAATCCCCCTCTCCTCCTCCAGGTGGCCCTTATCCTGATTCATGAAAGCCCAGCCCTCCACCAACTCACAGGAGCCCTGATACTCCCGAGTCACCTGCAGGACAAGACTGGGGGACTCTCATAGCACTCCATCTGCGAAAGCCTCAGGAGATTTTTCCCTATTCTGTCCCATCCTTCACTGTTCTCTCTCTGGCGCTTCTTGCCCACATTGCCTGCACAAAAGGTCCTCATCTTCAATATCTAAGTTAAGATACCATGTGCTAACAGGTAATCTAAGGGGTACAGAACACAGACAGAGGGCTATAGGCTGTCCTTCATCCCACATCCTCTCCAGCCTTCAGAAGGTCCCACATACAACCCAGATCACTGCTTCTGTCTTCACTTCGGATAGCCTCTAAGCAGAGGATGAACTATTCCCACAGTGGCCATCATGGGAGTCACTCAAAAGGAAGAAATTAAGCTAGGCTCTGTATCAGAGGAAAACAATGTAGGTGGTTCATGCCACTTGGCCACAAAGTTCTTCATACACACTCTGAGCCTGGAATATGGCCGCTATGCACAGTACCCATGGGTCATCCCCTCCTAAACGTGGCCTTTGTCTTGTCATATGCTACCTCTGGAATGTTTGGTAGTCACCAGTTCAATGACCACGGTCCAGTGACCTGGAATGCTCCAGGCAACTCTCCAGACCTCAAGGGGCTCAGCCAATAGCACACAGGCCAAGATGTCACAATGGCTGCCTGCACACTACTGCTCCAGCTCAGGCAGACAGAATTGCAATTCCTCTTGCTGCCTGGACATAAGCATCTGCTTAAAAGTGGAGAGAATAAAGGTGCTTGCCCTGCAGAGGCCTGTCCTCTCTGAGGGGATAAGGGCACACAGGACTGTGAGCTTTGTCCACACCCTTGGGGGACATGGCTGCTTTTGTCTACTCAAGAGTGACCTACCAGCAACAAACCATTTAGAAGACTGACAGGGTGGTTCTGTTGTAAAGGCATTTGCTGCCAAGTATGTCTTCTGCTCTCTCTCTCTCTCTCTCCACCTCTCTTCCCAAAACCTGAAAACAAGTCATTTGCTAAGTTCCCACAGGGAGAAGTCAGGAACTGGCCAAAGGACAACAGAGCATGCAGTCACCAAGCATGTCTGGTCTATGTCCGATGGGAGGGAGGGAGGGAAGAAAGGAGAGAGACACAGGCTCCAAGGAAAGGATGTAGGTTTGAGCCTTCCTCCACTCTCCTCTCCCAAGGCCTGCTCTCTCATCTGGAAAGCGACTCTTTCCCTTACATCCGGGACCTTGTGCTTGAACTCTGCAGTATTCGTTCATCTCTGCAGCCCGCCGGTTCTCTTACGACTTAATACATTCAAGTCAAGGTCCATGCATGTACATGGCCCCTAGCTCAGCTCTTCACTATTATCCAAGCCCTCCTAGACTGTCATGTGTGGCTGCTGTATAGTCCTCCATCTGCCTACCAGAGGAAGGTGGCTATTTTCTCAGCCTAAGGATAGCAAGTCATTGCCAAAGGTCACCAGAAAGTTTTCAGGACACAATGCCTTTAGGATGAAGGGTTTGTTGTTTGTGGCATGTGCAGGTTTTATATATGTATTCATTCAAAAGATACTTTTTAAAGCAACAACTTTGCCTGGCATAAAGTCAGCTGTTGGGGATTCTGTAGTGAATAAGTGTACACAGGCTTGTCTTCTCAAGAGGCCTATGTTTAGTAGGCTGAATGGTTATGAATAACTATGTTCTTCTAGGTTCTATTGATAAGAGGGAATAAAAAGACTGGGGTGGGGTATACATGAAGTGTCCAGTTCTCCCGCAATTTTCCACGATGTATTCTTCATGACTTTCTCTAATGGCTCCATCTTATTTTGTTAACTTATTTTTGACAGCCTCACACATGTATATAACATATTTACTGTATATTAGATATAAATAATGTACATGTGTATATGCATGCATATAATGAATTTCGGTCTTTTCTCTCCCCCATTCCTCCCCCACTCCTCTTCCTTCTTCTTCCCATCAATGCCCCACCCACTTTCATATGCTCCACCCACTCTCGTATGCCCCACCCACTCTCATATGCCCCACCCACTGTCATATGCCCCACCTACTCTCATATGCCCCACCCACTCTCATGCCTTTAGTACCTGTGACTCACTGAGTTTAATTAATTAATTAATTAATTAATAATTAATAATTAATTGCATGAGTATATTTATGTGTGGGGGGTTGTTTAATATGACATAGGCAACTTATCAGTAGTTACACCACACACAAAAAAATAATAACAGCCACCATTAACTGTCCCTCAGGGAAGGCCTCATGAGTCCTTCACTCTTCAGTGAAGCTAATGAGACCAGTCATGTAACCTCAGCTTTGCTGCGTTCATAAACACAATAGCCATATCATGTCCAGAAGATGTCTTTTTGCAGCACACCTCCCCTACCCCCCAACTTTTTCTTCTCACCCCCTCTTCCTGGCATTCCCTGATTCATAGAGGTGGTATAGATAATGGGTTTTGAATTTTACAGCTCAGTCTCAGTTACCTGAGTCAGAGGCTTCTGGTTCTGTGTGTGTCCTCTGGGCACCTTCTGGACCCTTCCCCTGCAGCAGGCTTTCTGCAGTGTAAGTTGATGGACGTGTCTCTTGACCACACCTCCTGGGCCCCTCTGCTGTACAGGTTTCTCCCCTCCACACAGAGGACCATTGACCACCTGGCCAGGAGCTGAGGCAACACTCCCAGAGAATGTGGTGTCAACCCTCAGGAGCTGAGAAGGCGTTTCCTAACAGACCAGAAATTCTCCCTTGGAAAAGAAGAAATTCAGTCCCCATTAAGGACTTCCACTATCCCTCTGTGATCTAAACAGCCCACACCTGCTCGCTGAACCCTCAGCCAGGCCCAAACATTAATTTTGTTACTGAACAGTGGAGCAAACCAAAATGGGTTTTTTTTTCCAGAAAGAAAAGAATGAAACCACTTGACCCTGAGCTGAACCTGTATATTTTCTAAAACCTACTGAAAGAAGCAAGAACCAGACACAGCACACTTTACAACACAGTGTTCACTCAGGGCTAGGTCAAAATTTGAAGAAGAAGAAGAAAAAAAAAAAAGGTGAGGAAGGTGTGGGGGCGGGGAGAGCATCCTGCCACCCTGCCCCCAGGGATGCAGAAGGAACACTCTGGAGCATCAAGGTTGGTATTTTATTTTCAGTGTAGTGGAGTAAGGGCTAGTTCACTTTAGCTCTGTGCAAAGATGCATCCGAACTTCCCAGATCACTTGATTTCTTCAAAGATAGATCGATGGCTATTGTGTACCTACAGGCATCAGGCAGGAGGAGAGTTTGGTCTTTGGTTGTAGTCAGGACCCCAGGGCTTGCATGCCAGTCATGAAGGGCAAGGATAATTCTCACTGCCCAGACACAGTCCACCTGATGGGATCACAGAGTCCAACCCACATATAACCAGAGGAGAGGAGACTCTGTGCTGGAGGGAGGGAAAGCTGGACCACCAGGCTCCATTCCAGACCAGTTTTCCTGGCTCCCCTCAGGGACCCATAACAGGAATGCCCACTGAGGATAGTCAGTATGCTTGACAATGCCACTCATGGAGCTTGCAGGGAAGTGCAGTGTGGGTAACAGGCTGACAGTCTATGACATGAGACCATAAGTTATGACTACCAGCTCTTCATACATCCACAGCGTTCACAGCTGACAGGCAACAGTCTCTCCAGGGCCAAAGACCAGTTAATTGCATTTGTTCTTAAAGCTGAAAAATTAGCCAAACTGTTAGTAGTAACTACCTCTTGGTGGGACATAAAGAGAGGGAGCAGAGACAGTGGGCACTTTCTATTTTATATGGGATTCTTCATAAGGAGAATGTATGCATGGTCTTCCCAGAATTTAAAATTACGTATGCATATATGCTAATAGAAAGGCATGAGAGAAAGACAGGAGCATTCGTGGATTTAACTGCATAAAATGAAAAGACATGTTTAATTTACAAAAGGCAACTTCAGAACTGAAGACTTGGCTGGTAAAGGCACGTGCTACCAAGTCTGATGGCCTGTGGTGAATCAAAATGTGAAAGAACAGAACTCCCCTCTGAAAAATGATTCTCTACGCCCCACACGTGATAGAGCATGTGCACACACACAGACACAATAAATAAATAAATGCATACACACAGACACAATAAATAAATAAATGCACACACAGACACAATAAATAAATAAATTCACACACACAGACACAATAAATAAATAAATGCACACACACAGACACAATAAATAAATAAATGCACACACACCAAATAAATAATTTAAAATCTTAAAGAAAAATTCTTTAAATTATGCCAGGAGAATAATCTATTTGTACTATACACAATAGCTTATAGTTACATGCAGAAATCACTTGGGAAGAGCTGAGGACATTGCTCAGTGGTAGAGATTGTTCAGCACACACGAAGCCCTAAGATTCAACCCCCAACAGCATCCAAAATAATTGGTTATGGGAAATTGCACTCGGAAAGAGAAGGGGCATAAACTGAAACCCAGCAACTCCCAGTGCACCAAACACAAGTGGGAAATGGCAATATTTACTCATGAACCACCACAGAGAAGCTACCAGGACCAGGCAATGCCGAGCCTATTTAAATTATGTTTATGAGGGGGGGGGGATGGGAAAACAGGTGCACATACTCTTTGTAAGAGGTAAAACATTTTGGAGTGACAATATTTGAAAAACTATAACCCCTTTGCAGATATGAATAAATTTGGACATAGCAATTTCCATTTAAGCGTTTGTCCCAAAAGAATTGTGGCTAAAGATACTCACATTTAAATGCTCCACGGTGCAATGTTTATAAAAGGAAAAAGTTGGAAACAGCCTTGCTGTCTAAACAGTGGATGCTTGAACCCCACAGTGGCTCTCAGAGATGCTCATGAGTGGGACCAATAAAGCACATGACACAAACCTACTCAACTTGGGTACACATGCATTTCATGTTTGTACTTAATCTAAGCCAGAAAACTGAGAAGCAATCAGCATTTCATCTTGAAATTCCATTTTTTTTTCCTATTTTCCTTTATGGGTTGCTGCTTTTTTTGTAATTAAAATATTTGACTTTTCAAGTTGAAAAATATGTTTCTCTAAAACACACTCAAGAGTCATTTTTAAGTCATCAATCAGGAAACAAACAGCCTTAAATCAATGAGTTAAGAACCAGCCACACATCAGCTAAGACAAAGTGGTATCGATTGTTCCAAGTGACCCTCTAATTAATCTTCTCTGAGACCACAGCATCTGAGTTCACGCAGATGAGGTCACTGCATTGTGAAACTGTTGGACCAAAATAACAGTCTACAACCATAAGTTACTCACCCCCAGATGAGAAGAAAGTTAACTCACTCCCTTATTTTCCTAGGAGAAAAGCGGCACACTTCAAAGTTCAAGGTGGATGAAGCCAGAGCCAAGGCAGAGTTCTGGTGCCTGGTGGTTCTGTTCCCTGTGACACTGCTTTGTAATTCCGAGGAGTCGGATTTCTGAGGAAAGGGTGGGGATGCTTTTGAAGGGCAAAGGCTGCTTACAGGCACTGGTTGGTGTGTGCTGATAAGAGAAAGCTCAAACACAAGTCAGGGTCTTTTAGGGCTACAAGACACATTAGTAGGTGTACACCCACACACTTGGCACCTAGAGGGTGCACACATACCTGATGTACAGTGGATGGTTATTTGGTAAATGGCAACTGAATAATCTCAGTAAAATTCACTAGACTTCTATAAGTTCCTTCGTTAACCATGCATCCTTAGCAGAAGTATTTCCCTAAAGCAAGGCCAGTATAAAACATTTACCCACAAGGTTTATTGGACAATACATCTCAAGGATGGGCAAAATAAGACCTGTGAGGAAAACACAGACAGAGAGCCAATGATTGTTCCAATTGCACCTCTTCTCCTGTCTGTCTCTAGAGAGAGCCTCCCTAGACAGTCCACATCTCCAAAGTGAAGCATTGTGGGAAAATCACTAAACATTCATGCTAGGAAAAAAAGTCTCTCAGCACAATCAAGTTCATTTACAAGTAAGGAAGGTCATGCTTGCACCCACGTGTAGATTTTGGCTGCATCTGATGCACCCTTGTCCCTGTCACCACAGATGTGGCAACAGGTATCCCATGACAGCACCACTGTTTCCTCTAGGTTCACAGTCCAGTAAAACTGCAGAGTGCCAAACCCAATTCACACCAGGATTTTCTTATGTGTGCCTACCTACAATAAAGCTGCATGGGCAGCTTAGGTACAGAAAGAAATAAATGATAACTCACCATAGAGATTGGTGACTTTAGCATGCAGGTTATTTTCTTTCTTAGTAAGTGAAGATCTTCCATGTTTTTACTCAAAGAGAGTAGGGGCATAATGTGAACTGCTACATTGCTGCTCTTGTGCCTTAGTGTTGTTATGAGGTAAAATAAAAGTACTCAAACAGAAGTGCAGTAGCACTGAGGCAGTGAGTTTGATAACCACGTGGTGGGTAGCATATACCACGTAGATACTATGGGCAAAGGAATTATTTACATCCTGGCCAGCAGAGCAGTGGCTCAAATTTCTGGACTACCATTCAAAACGGTGTGCAACTCAAAACATAACAAATTTCTAGAAATTCCCATTCACTGTTTTCAAACTATTCTCAAGCCATAGATAGCTAAAACCCCCCAAATCCAAACTATGACAGAAGAGAATATTCTTGTGCCTTTCTAGGATCCATATAATAGACCCAAGGCGGGGGTGGGGCTCTGACCCAGTGTGTGATAAGATTTTTATTTCCAATGTGTAATTTTTAACTTAATAATAGGGCTTTTAAAGAAATGTATTCTTTGCTGGATTTTAAACAGCTGGATCTTTCTTATTATTATTTGCATATTTCCTACCAAATTGCAGACTGCTCTGATGGCTAGAACACAGTGCTCCCTTTGCAATGAGTCTGCGGCCTTTCCTAAGCACAGTCCTGAGGAAGGACGGCTCTGCTTTTATAACTCTACACACCCATGAGTAACAATGTGTACATAAAGTAGGTTCGAGAAGGTCTTCGAGGACGATCTGATGAGGATTTATTTGTCCAATGCAAAAACACTAAAACAAAGTAGCTATGAAACATTTGCAAAATGGTTGTGCTGGCGACGGGAGTTCGTCCTGAGAGTAAATACAAACGTAGGCACCGAGGAAGGCTGTATAGTCAAAGCAAGGAGAAATGCTGAGTAGAAGACAGACTCCAGGGAGACAGAGCTTCTGTGGGTCCCTTTTCTCGGCTGGTTTGGGGAGTACCAGACTGTTTAGAAAAGGCTTACCTAAAAGAGCAGGATTTATTGCATGAACGTTCTTTGTCATTTATATACATACTGCTTGCCTTGCTGGGCTAGAAGCCTAGCTTATGCTGCTTATACAAGGATTTATGTGACTTTCAAATGGCTTGTGTATATATTTGTCAGCACTGTCTCATCCCTTTTTGCATATGATCCGCATGGACTGTGCTTGTTGCAGTCAAAGAAAAATGTGTGTCTGGCTCCAGGAGGCAACACTCCCAGACATCAGCCGTGCAGCTGGGGTACAGAATGGATGAACCCTTCAGTAGGATGCTAAGCCTGGACGAATGGCAGAGGGCAAGACCCGGGCCATAACACAACCACGCCCTCTTCCCACTTCTCATCACCTGGCAGGGATATCAGACTCCTCCATCTACAATTAGACTCCCCAAGAGAGGCTTGTTTATCTCCAGACATTCAAAGTCATTAGCAGAGGGGCTTTTCTGGATGCTCATTTTTAAAAAAATTATAAATTGGTCTTATTTACATGTCCCAGGAAAACCATAACCCATTCATGACATATGGCTCCAGATGGGTACTTGTCAACATGCCATCTTACAAGAATCCCTTTCAAACATGAGTCTGAGTCATAAAAGGGTCATGGAATTTTCAGCATATGGATGAGAACTGAAGGGCATTATGCTAAGTGAAAGAAGCCAGGCCTAGACAGTCAAGTACCACATGATCTCACTCATAGGTGACATCTAGAATAGCTGAGCTCATAGGATTTAAGAATAGCCTGGTGGTTACTGGAGGCTTAGGTAGTGCCAGAAGATAGTTTAGTGGGTCCCAAGTCACAGATAGACAATGAGGTCTGGTGTTGTATTGTGCGGTAACTGACTGCTGGCAGCAATAACATGCTATACATTTCACAAAAGCTAGAAAAAGAGGGTTTGAATGTTTTCACCACAAAAATATGATGAATTTTGAGGCAAATGACATGCTTGCCCTGATGCAATTATACCATGAATACATAAAACCACCCACAATCCATAAAGCTACAGTTTGATGTGTCAATTAAAACAAAAATTGTTCTCTCGCGCCTGAGATGAGGGTGTGAGCTTAGTATGAGAAATGTGTATCTCCAACTCTGGACATGTGTGCCTCTAATTTCTAATTTCTAATCCCCCCTCCTATTATAGTAAAATTCTTGTGTCGTTTAAAGCCTGAATGCACCAGGATCCCAACCACTCTCCTAATAGTAAAGGCAGGTCCCTTGCCGGAAGAGCTCAGAGGTCACCTGGCTCTTCTTCCTCTCTCTCTCTCTTAGCTGTTGGCAATGCCTGGCACCTTGAACAGCAAGCCATGGGCTAAAGCCAGCATCCCCTGGCAGCAATTCCCACCTGAGCCTTGGCTGCAACCTTGGCAATCTTCATATCAGTGCTTCAAAGAATAGAAGCACAATGCAGACTCTGTGGTGGTACAAAACCTGTGCGTCCAGGCTTCTACAACCTGTGCACACCACCAACTGTAAACCAAAAGCATTTGGAACAAATGAAAATTGCACCGAGTGGCTGCTGAGCTTCATCATTTTCCCTAAACACAGAGGGTAAGGACAACTTACAGATCATTTGCATTTCATGGGGGTGTTGTCAGTGAACTGTTCAGAGTATGTGGGAAGGTTTGCAGGTGCTAGGTAAGTCTTGTGCTGTGTACTTAAGGGCTTAGCAGTGCAGGTTTGGGACCTGCAGTCATCCTGAACCAATGCTTTGGGGATATGGCCTTGTGGACCCCATGCCAGATCTTTCTAAGCATAACCTCATTTAATGGGTAAAGAACTCTCCCCATTTTTCAGCAACACAGTTAGACTCAAAGGTAAGAAACCCATTTTGCTTCCCTTACACCCTTTCAGAAATAACGGGGGAGCTGGGGATAGTGGGAGACTATCCCATCAGGATCAGAAGTCCTTGCGGAGCACAGTGCCTGAAGTTAACCCATGAGAATGTTCTTCAAACCTTCCCACTCTCATCAGCTTTCCTTCACGTTAGAAATGCTCCAGTAGGGGCTGGAGAGATGGCTCAGGGGTTAAGGGCACCAGCTGCTCTTCCAGAGGTCCTGAGTTCAATTCCCAACAACCACATAGTGGCTCACAACCACCTGTAATGAGATCTGGTGCCCTCTTCTGGGCTGCAGGGACACATGCAGGCAGAACACTGTACACATAATAAATAAATGAATCTTTTAAAAAGGAGAGGGGGGTACTCCAACTGTGACTAGTGCTATGTGTCCCTGGCCTGTATGTCTTTTTGGCGCATGCCAGTCCTCAAAGGAGAGAAGAATGTGACCAATGAATCTTCTGGAAGATAACTATGGTGACCCTTTTTTCATGTATTCCTTCACTTTGAAAGGACAGTATTTTTTTTTAAATCTGAGACCCTAGGGGAGCAGTCATAAAGGAAATTTAGGCAATAAGTAGAAGTAAGAAGAGACCGCCTCAGCATCAATAAGCTCCCTGCTATCTCAGCTCCCCTCCCCTCAGCCAAGGCAAAGCCTAGCCCCACATCATGTGATTAAACAGCAGGTAGGCCATCCATGTCTCAAGTCCTCCACCCAGGACAAGGACAGAGCTGTCACTGAGAGAGAACAGCTTGTTAATGGATTTGGAAGTCAGGGCCACTAAGGGTCCCCATTCAGGAGAAATGCCTTCCCTGGACCACCTTGGATCAAACCAGGACTAACCAACTGTCCATCTTGACTGTCTCCAACAGGAGTCCTCAGAAGGGCTCATCCTTGCTCTATCTCTGGATCTCAGCCATCCCTCTGTGTTCCGGGAGCCCTGGTGTACACAAGGGATGTGTACTCAAACTCCCCATCCTCTCATAGAAGGGAAAGATGCCCCTACTGCCCAGAGTATAACCAGGGCCCTAATACTAAACTGTCCTTCTACTACCTGAGGGGAGTGGGTCACCCAAGTGTGAAAGAAACTCCATACTAAGAAAGGGTAGGTGTCCTCAGGCCTCTCTGAGGATTCTGATAGCCTTTGCTCCAAGTTTTCCTGGTCTCCTCATCCATTCAAAGGTTTGGACTGTGAGGGATCAAATGAGTAAGTGAAAAAGGAAAAAAATGTCTGTGAGCTCAATTTCTCAGTGGGAGACTGGACACCTGTTGATGGCTATTCTTCTGTAATAGTCCTGATGTTTGATCTGGCTCAGGTGGCACACACCCTGAAGTCCCATGGCACCCTTCCACAGGTAGGGCCTCAGAGGCCAGGACACTCTGACCTGTGGCTTTAATTGCTCAGAAACCCTGGAGATGACAATGTTGCTCCGTCCAGATCAGAAAACCAATGACAATGCCCCTCTCCTCAGACAGCTCCTCTATGAAGCTTAACTCCGAATGGACACCGGCAAAGAAGGCTTTGTTTGGGTTTTTAAGCTGCACTTCCATAAATCCACAAAACTGTGAGAAAATTTCATTTTCTTTAATTCCTTGGCTAAATGAACTTTTATACCCAATGACTCATTCTAATGCAGGATTTCATGGAGAGGTATCTGGGAACAGCTGTGACATGATACAGCCAAACTGATGGAAAGCTATCAGAAAAGAGGGGCACCCTCTAGGTCACATGGTTTTTTTTTTTTAAGCCACATCCACCTGAGCATCAAGGTGGAAAGATGAACCAGTTCCCCAGGCTCCTCAGCTGTTAGTTGCTTTTTGTTACTATAACAAAATGGCTGAGGTAAGCGGCTCCTGGAGGGGAGGGTCTTATTTTTGGCTTATAGCTCTAGTCCTTGGTTGGCTGGCGCAGGCTGTTCATTCACTTCAAGACAACTGAGAAGCACAGGAAGAGACAGGGCGGGCTCAGGTCTCAATAGCCCTTCTGAAGGTATGTTCCCAATGACCTAACTGCTTCCCATTAGGTCTTCACCTTAAGTCTTCAACCACACCCCGGTAGCACTATGGCCTGGGAAGATTGTAGCTATAACACCAAGCTTGGCATTCCCAGGATAACCCCATGGCTAATAAGGAAGACTGACAGGAGGATTTTTTTTTTTAAATGTTTGTAAAACTGCAAACTGAAGATTCCCTAATCCAAACCCAGAATGCTCACCGATGGAAGACTTTAAGCACCAGCATGATGACACAAATGGAAAGCACCACCCCGACCTCAGGTGGCATGTCAGTCAAGACATGTCAGTCAAAGCCGGGACCCAAAGAACTGCAAAACAGCATTTTGTTTGGACTTGTCCCTCATTCCCTGGCGGATCTCCTTATACATGTGTTACTATTCAAAAATATGTTTTAAATACCCCAAATCTGAAACCCTTCCAGAGCCAGTTTTGTCTGAGTCCTTGAAGAATAAGTAGAAAGAGGCCCCTTAGGGACGTTTGTCGTGACATCCCTGCCCTGCCACAAATGTCCACCCCTCCTTCTTCTGTTGGGGACTTCTGTTGGGGACTCCGTATTCCACTGACCATCTCCCTCCAGATTCCTACTCCTTCTAGAATGAGAATTACGAGAGCAGACATTGGAATCATCAGCAAGAGCTAGAGCGACCCGAAGGAGACAAATCCACCTCTAGAATGTCACTCAGCCTCCAGTATTACTTCATATGAGGTTGGAGTGCTTTGTATAAGAACTGACTTGAATGATGTGGCGACGCTGGGCCCACATGCCAGCATGGAGACTCCAAGCTCAGATTGACTCCAGGCTGCTCCCCACCCTGTTAGATGGCCCATGTACCTGTGCTGTGTGACCTCAATGGCTGTGGTGATGATACTCAGTGGTGTGGGCAGTGTAGACTGGACTCAGGGAAGCATGTCTTCCCTTGGTCTCACCTACATTTGCTTTTGTGTTCCAGTTGGAGGTGATACAGTCACTTTTTGGCTAGGATACCCTGATTCTCTTCACCTGGCCTGTCCAGCTGACTAGCCATGCTTCCTCTCAAAGTGCTGTCCCACCAGAAGGAATGGGAAGCCCCAGAAGGCAAGCACTTCCTGGCCTCTGCTACATAATTTTTACTCTCCTCTTGGTTAAGGTGAGACATGACACCAGCCCCTCAACACCACAGGGTTAAGGAAATTGACTTCCCCTCCTAACTAAAGCTGCAAAGACTCTAAAATAAGCAGAAACTGAACAGGCGGCTTATTTTGCATTTTGAACTTGAGCTACTGGTTCTCTTAGAATGGAGTTTCTTCAGTATCTGTCTACCTGCTGGAACCCTGTGATGACTTAAGAAAGGAAGAGAGCCTCAGACTCTTCTTGTCTGGCTTAAAGCTGAGCTTTCTGCTCATGCTCAGTGGAATGGGGAGTCAATGACAAAGTGCTGCTGAGCAACAGGTAAAGGCTGTGCCCAAAGATGCCAATGGGAAGTCGGAATAGCCAGGATCCAATATAGTGGATCAGCTAGACACCAAAGAACACCTCAACGATGCTGAGACAGTCCCAAGTCTAGGAAAGGAGAAGCACTGTGGATTAGAACATGAAATGATGCAACATTTATAAAACGGCTCCAGGAAGAATTCACCTGGGGAGACTGAACACAGGAAGAGAAGGGAGGCTGAGGACCCAGGAAGCCTGCTCAATAGGTAAAGTTTCTAGTGTGCAAATATAAGAACACAAGTCTCCAGAGTCCACATAAAAATCCCAGGCTTAGAGACTGGGTAGACAAAGACAGGCAGATCTCTGGGGTTCACTGACCAGCCAGCCTCACCTAGTTGATGGGTTCCGGGACAGTGGGACTGTCTGTCTCAAAAAAAAAAAAAAAAAATCAAGGTGGGTGGCACATGGCAATGACACCCAGGTTGACCTCTGACCTCCATACACATACACACAGGCAGGTACACATAGCCACAGGGAGACATTACAAAAGCTGGCAAAGTTCTCGCCACATTCCATCAAATGTCTCAGAGGCAGTGGGAGAGTCCAGCCCAGCAGGCCCAGGGCAGCAATGGTCCAGAGGACTGTGAAGTAGGATGTTTCAGCATTAAAACAGCCTCTACCAGCACAGACTCCAGCACTAACTCCAAGACACCTTCTGATGGTACATGGGATGCCACAGGAAGGCACAGCACATGGGGACCAGGGAAAGCTCTACCAGAACTAACCTCAGTGCCTGTTGCCACAAATTCCAGCACCTTCCCCATCATTTTGAGAATCTTCTGGCTTTTGTTGCTAAGGTACCAAGGTGTGTCTAAAGTTGGGATCTTCAGAGATTACACTGTAACTCCTCTGCTAAAACACAGACCACAGTGAATGTACCTTCTCTGAGGCACAGTGTCCAACTTAGGGTGATTCAACTGGCAACATTTCAACTCCCAACACCATTTCAATGACACACACCCAATAATAACCCTGCTTTGAATGTTGAACTTTGGCCTTTTCTTGGGCTAGTGATACACAGCACAGTACTCTCTTCTGATGCTGGGCAGAAGCCACAAGCCACAGCTCCCAATCAGCTGTGCCTCACACTGGATGAAAACTAAGACACTCCTCCTCCCCCGTGAGCTTCAACACCCAGCTGAGGTCTTCAGGAGACTGCACACCTACTACAATGCATATACAACTTGACACACTCCAACTTACAGTGGGGTTATTGAGATATAGTCATGGGGTATCTGTTTTCTAGACAAAAACCGACGTGATCTAATCAATTTAAATATAACTTCTAGGTTACAGTAATTATCAGGGATAATAGTTTTAAGTAAAAAAAATACAGGTTGCTTTTTTTAAACTGTCATGAACAATCAGATCCTTAGAATGCGGGGACTTTATAAAACTTCACCGCCCGGGTCACTTAGCATGAGCCTTTAAGAAGGAGAGAGATGATGGGTAGACTGTTCCATAATAAGAGAAGCTTAAGGGGTAGATCAGGTAAATGGCAGTGGAGAAACTTTGACTGAACTCTAATCCCTGGAAAAATTAAAATCTTAGCCACAAAGACATCTGGGAATAAAACAGCAGGGATGAGAATGCATGTCTCTTCGTCGGGGAGATGCTGCATGTCTCTTCGTCGGGGTGATGCTGGATGTGGAGGACAACACTCTTGGTGCAGAAAGCATGCACTAAGGGCTTACAACTCCTCCACCTACTAAAATGCTGTTTTTGTCTCCAGGCTCACCCTTCTGGGCCTTCACTCTGTGGCTGGGAGTTTAACCAACGGCAGACTGATCACGTGTCTATACTGAACATGTATAGGTCTTTGTTATTCCCTAAACCAGGTGATTACAGCAGTTATTTCCATAACATTTCCACAGCTCTAGGATGAAGGAGTCACCTAAAGAAGGTCTAGGGCCCACGGAAGGACATCACAGGCTATAATTGAATGCTACACCATTTCTCACAAGGGACTTGAGCACCTGCAGATCTGCCTGTCTGTAGGGAGCACTGAAACCATGCCCTCAGGGACAGGAGGAGACAGCCATACTTAACTCTTCTGTACTGCCAAGCTGGGACCCACAAGTCCTGTTGCAAATGTTGTAAGGGGGATGCTGGAGGGACAAGCATTTGCTGCTTCCTGCTGCCTCCTGTCCATGTTCTGTCCTCAGCAGGAACCTGCCCTCCCTGACAGCTGCAGCCCTTTCCTGGAGCAACAGCTGTATCCATCTGCTAAGTCCCAGCCCCCAGCTCTGAGGCCACCCCACACCATGCCTGGCTACAGGGACACACTAAGAGCAACTCAAAGCCCCTCCTCAAAGTATCCATCTTTGCTTGCTCCAGCCTCTTGTCCTATTCTTCCAGCCCTAGGGATGGTGGCCATTTCTTAATAGTTAATTCCTTCTTGATTATTTAGGGGTCCCCTTATCTGCCATTTACCTAGGTCATTATAACTACTTATCTACCAGTTTATTTAGGCCTTATACCTCCTTAACAGGTAACAACAGTACTTCATACACACACACACACACACACACACACACACACACACACACACACAGAGAGAGAGAGACAGAGACAGAGAGACAGAGAGACAGAGAGACAGAGAGACAGAGAGAGAGAATGTAGTTTCAGTTAGATGAGGTTTAAAAGAAAATAGGTAGAAATACTAACATTTTTCTTACTCAATAGATACTGCCAAGTTACATAAAAACTACTAAAGCATATTGTAAAATTTGTTCCTCTATTTTACTATTAGCCATTGCTATTAATCTCTTACTGGGCCTAATTTGTGAATTTAACTTTATCACTTATGTGTATGCATAGAAAGAAACACAGTCTTTGCAGGGCTCAGCTCCATCCATAGCTTCTGGTACCTACTAGGGACCTTAGAGCATACTCCTTGTGGGTAAGGGGGCACCAGGCATAGTGAAGTCTCTCCACTTAAATAACATGTAGTTCCTACCTTCGAAGTTGGTAAATCATATATAGTAGTTGGAATACATTTTTAAAAGGTTTAGCCAAAATAAAAAAATAGAGAGATGTAAGTGTCCATGCATAGATATATAACACACACACACGTAAGTGTATAACCACACAAAGAATATGGGGTAAAATGTTGAATTAGATGTGATGGGTAAGCCGATGCTGAATTATTGGGTTGTGCTTTTAATTTTTCTGTGACTTAAAATGTTCTCGTGCTGAAATGTTGAAAAGGTAGAAAACAGAGAAATACTCATTCCACTGCTTGGAATGGTGTTAGTGTCAAAACCGAGACCCGAGTTTAGCATTTCCCTAAGTATATACATTTCCTAAAAGTCCCCTCACCCAGTGGAAGGCTCAGGTGGACGTGAGAGGCGAGGAGTGTCTGTGTGGGCATCTGGCCTAAAGTCTGCCACTGGACCTGGCCAGAATCCAGCCTGGAGAGCTACAAGAAGCAGTCCTCAAATCCCCCTTTGTCTGAGAAGAGGAGACCATCCCAAAATGCCCCCAAATCCCAGCAAACCCCAGTTTTGACTGTCTGAACAAGCTCAGGTTTCTGATTTCAATCTGTCAGGCTCTTTGCTTTCTCGCACAGAGGCCCCTTTGCTGTGAGATGATGTGAGATGCTCTGCCATCAGGGGATGGCCCTGCATGGCTCTTACAGAGAACTGCCAAGATCCACGCACCTTTCTGCCCTGTCCTAACTGCTGCCTTTAGCCCCCTCAATGGTGCTGCCACATGTGGTCCTGACATCAGTACCTGTGTTGTGCTGGCTTTCCATGCGTGGCCATTTTACTACCTGCATTCTTTCCTGGGCAGGCTACACTCTCACTGGATAGAGTTTTGGTAAGCTGGATAGATGTGGCTTTTTAAAGAAAAACATCTGGGCCAAGCATTGTGGTACGGGCTTATCGTCCCAGCACTTGGAAGGCTGTGGCAAGAGGAACCAGGCTGGAGGCTAGAGAGACCTTCTCTCAAATAACAGTGAAGATGGGCATGGCAGAGTATTCTTTAATTCCAGCACCTGGGAGGCAGAAACAGGTGGATCTCTGTCCGTTCAAGGTCAGCTTGATCTACAAAGTGAGTTCAAAGCCAGCCTGGTCTCTATAAGATCCTGTCCTCAATAAAATACTTATTTCGGTCCCTAATGAAGTTTGACTTGACAAGAACTGTTATTGTGAACCCTGCTCTAATGTTCAGAAGGAGGCAGGGACTCATCCTCCCATTTCTGAAGGCCTCTTTCAAAGGCTGCATAGGGAAGACAGGGAAAGAGTAGCCCCAAGACAGAGCAACAGACCAGCCCAGGAGGAACGTGAAGTGGAGAGCTACTGTCTGTAATTTGTTCTGTTCCTTCACATATGAGCCATGCTCCTCATCTGGTGTGCTTTCCAAATGCCTTCCAACCCTATGACTGCATGCTTTACAGAGCTGCCTCTACCCCACTGAAGACGAGCTCACATCGTATATAAACAAAATGCCCAGAACAGTATAAGAAGACATCTCTCCTACATTAGTATTTATACAGGTAGAATCACCTCGCCGAACTAGACAGAAATATGGTAAATCTTGAATACATACCTCATGACCAAGAAACTCCAGTTATGGTCAGCTACAGGCATCCAAAGGGTGTGTACCGGAGCAGTCACTGAGACTTTCTTGGAATAGAATTAAATTGAACGTGATGGTGACATCTGTCAGTATGGCTGCAGGTATACCATCATTCTACCAAATGCCAGGAGAGTAATAATTTAAAAGAACACAGTAGATAAATTCAGAGACCAAGTTGCAGTGTGCACACTAGCAGGAAGATCCTGGTCTGCAATACTGTTCCCTACTAAAAGAAAACCAGGGCTCCTTAGAGGAATGGCTGACTCCAGGGCAGGGAGAGGGAAGTACAGGATAAGCCCGGAACATTTTGTAATGCCAGAAGCAAAAAGGCTCAAAACCTATGGCAATTCACAGGGACAAGGGAAGGTGATCCCATTGGCCAGATATAGAGCAAGGAGCACCCAAATTAAAAGGGGGAGTGTATCATCCTTCCCACATGGTTCCCACATCTGCAGATTCAGCATATTTTACAGGTAAAGTGTGGGGTGGGGTGGGGGGACCTGCATTTGCACCAGGCGTGTGGAGATCTGTTTTCCTTGTCATTCCCTAAACCACACACTACACCAGCCATTAGTACAGTATTTTATTGTAATAATGTAAGATGCTCTATAGTATAGAATGTGCATGGAAAAGATACAGATCTGATACCATGTTAGAAGAAGGATCTGATATCTCATGGACTCCTGAAACCATCTCCCCACAGATACCAAGCAATGTCTACACCAAATTATAGTTTATTCGAATTCTAGAACCCAGGGATCCATAATACATTAACTAAATTCATGGAAGAGAAAGCTCTCACTTACAGCACAGTGCCAAGTCCACTGACATATTTGGAGGAATTGCCATGGACTCAAAAACCAATACTCTGCAACAATTCTCAGGACAGTCGGCTTAAACAAGACTGGTCCACAGATGCTAAACCTGAGAAAAGTCCTGGTGTGGAGCTAGCTGTTTTCACGGTCTCTGATGGCTTCCAACAGAATTGATGTTATCCTCAGAAGGAAAAACAGTGTCTTGATAGAAGACAAATCAGATAGCACCTATTATGACCCTTAACGAAATCAATAGTAGCATCAGCAATGAGGCACAGGTGTGCAGACATGGTGTTCTGAGAGCCTGCCTGCCTGTACAGTATTCTAGATGAAATGTGCACCTTGACTTTTGATTTATTTTATTTTATATATTTGAATGTTTTGCTTGTATGCATGAATGTGTGTGTGTGCACCCTTTGAATGCCTGCTGCCAATGGAGGTCAGAAGAGAGCGCTGGATTGCCTGGAACTTGAGTTACAAGAGGTTGTGGGATACCATATGAGTCTTGGAAGCTGAAGCCAGGTCCTCTGGAACAGCAATGAGTTCTCTTAACTGCTTAACCATTTATCCAGGCCTAGAGCACCTTGATTTTAAACATTAATTCAATCATGAGAAAACCTAGTATAAAGGCTCCAATTTCAGTGGCTGGAGAGATGGCTCAGTAGGTAAGAACACCGGCTGCTCTTCCAGAGGATTCAGGTTCAACTCACAGCACCCACGACTGTCTGTAACTCCAGTTCTAAGGTATTTGACACCATTGTACAGACATACATGCAGGCAAAACACCTGCACACATAAAATAAAAATAAATCATTAATAAATAAGTAGATAAGATAAAGGCTCCAATTTCATTAAGTTATAGCCTTCAAAAGTGTCGATATCACAAAATAAAAAGACATGTTAGTAGATGTAGGAAATACAACAACTAAACACATGGTTGACCCTAGATTTGATCTTAGATTTCAGAAAAAAAGTGATGTGAAGTACATTAGTTTTCATAATTTACTATAAACAGGAGATTAGCCTAATAGGGTGACTTATACCTGTAATCCCAGCATCTGAGAAGCTGAGACAGGAGGCTCACTATGAATCTGAGGCCAACTGTGGCTACACAGTAATTTTTAGGCCATCCTGGGCTACATATTTCAACCCTGTAAAAATGCAGACAAGGAGCAGATTAGTGAAGAAGAATATCAAAATTAAATAGAGAACTTACCGACATGTATGGCTGGCTTAGAGAAATATTCAAACATTTAGGGGCAAAGGAAGGTAGTATATACCACATTTGCAAATAATTCAAAAAAAGAGAAAGTTTAATTTCTATGTTATATATATATATATATATATACACACATAGCACGTGTGTGTGTATATATATATATATATATATGCATTCAGACAACAAATCAAGCAAAATATTAATTCTGTGGAAAGGAAACTTTCAGTTTGAGGTGTTGATCTGATAGACACAGTAACTGAAAGAACCTAGAGAAAAAAGACTTACTTCAGCTTACAGTTCCAGGTCACAATCAATCACTGAGAGAAGTAGGGGAGAAGAGTCAGCTCAGGCAGGAACTGAAGCAGAACCCATGGAAGCTCACCTACTGCCTCACCTCATTGGCATATGCTCGGCCAGCTTTTTATACAGCATGGGACTGCATAAGGATGCCACCACCCATAGTGGGCTAGACCCTCCCAAGTAGTGGGATTATGCTATTACATTGTAAATAATTGTCCCGCCTATTAGTTTAATAAAAACACTGATTGGCTGAAGGCAGATAGGAAGTGGGGGTGGGGCTACCAGACTAAGAAAACTCTGGGAACAGGAAGAACAGAGCAGAGATGCCACAGATACACCAGAGAAGCAGATGCAGAGGACACCTATGCAGCCCTGAGAAAAGGTACTGAGCCACGTGGCTGAACAGGATAAGAATCATGGGTTAGTTTAAGAGCAAGAGCTAGCAGGTTATATGCCTGGCCCGAGGTCAATCAGTGTACAATTAATATAAGGGTCTGTGTGCTTCAGTGGGACTGTGGGACTGTGGGTCTGCAGGTCCAGGCTACAAGGCTAGGCCAGAAACATAATACAACACTCCCACATCAAAATGGTGGCCCACACAGACACAGGCATGGACCAGTTTGATCTTGGTAATTCTTCAGATAAGGTTTCCTCTTCCCAAGTAACTGTAGTTGGGTCAAGCAGATCATAGAAACTAACCACCATAGATGCTTGCACATTTTCTTTTTTAGCTCTTTATAGTTTTGCCACTTTTCTGCCTTAAAATAAGTTGTTTCAAGATGAAAAACTAGAGAGAAAAGTGAATACTGCAGGGCAGGGGGTGGTTCAGTGTCTAGCACAAGAGTCTGCATTCAATCCTTAGGGCCATAAAAACTAAACAGACAGTCCTGAGGGAAAAATGATGCAGTTATATGCAGTGGCATGAAAGGATCCCCAGAAACACAACTGGAAGGAAAGAAAGAGAAGACTGTAGATAGCTATTGCATATGGCATCACCTGGACCACAGGATTTGCATATAAATAATAAAAATTCCTAAAGCCCTAGAGAAATGACTGATTCCGCCATTAGCTTTTTTTTTTTTTTTTTTTTTTTTTTTTTTTTTTTTTTTTTTTTTTTTTTTTTGCAGAGAATGGGGAATTAGGAAGAAAGTTACTGAGTTAATATCTCTATTTTTTGTAAGACCGTATGCATGAATTGTATAATTAGAAATAACTTTTTTAATCTTCTAGAGGCCGAGGCAAGGGGATTGATTGCTTGGAGTTGGCCAGCTTGGGCTAGTAGAATAAGACTCTGCTTCACAGAAAGAAAAGGTTCGAAGGTAAAATTGTCCTCTGTCTGTCATCCCTGAGCAACAGCATGCCCCAGGTCAGGACAACTATGTTTTTCTCTAAGGGAATTAGGTTTACTCTGACAGTTTCAGACATGTGTATAATGCATCCCAACTGCCTTTATCTCCCCCCCTTTTCCTTCTCCCTCCCACCTCTGCCAACTACCCTCCTGCTTACAAATCACTTTCCAACATTCTTTTTGTTTTCTCTTGTGACCACCTGCAGGATGTGGTCGTGGGAGGAGGGGGGCATGCAACAGCCGTATGAAAGCCTACTATCTTGTGATCCAACTAACATAGATAATATACTTATATATAACATATAACTGATATATAGTATTTAACTATATGTTATATTTAATTATTTTAAGAGAGAGCAGATGCTTTGAAACCATTAGCCCCTTCTAACATCATGGTGCTCCTGAACCTGTGAAGGTTCTTCACTAAGAGTTTGGACAGACCCTGACTTTTATCCAAAAGAGCTACTGAGAAACCTTAGGGGGTGTGACAAGAGGTGACAAAAAGTTCTGGCATTCGGTGTTTCCACCTTCAGGAAAGGGCATGTAGAAGACAGAGTTGTGTGAGTTCAGGTGACAGCCAAGCTGTACCACTTAAAGGGTCAACCCTTTGGGCTGCCTCAGAGACCATATTACTGTGAATATTATCTCTCTTTTCCCTTGTGACCCCGGGGACTCCTTCCTTACTGGACTGTGCCTGGAACCGGGCCTCCCGGAACACCTGAATATCCATGCCTAGCAAACACCACCTAGCAGAGTCAGTGAGCTAGTCTTGGGAAGCCTGGAGCAGCAGGTGGTATGCTGTGACTCCCAGGTTCACTTAGAATTGTGACACACAAGTGTGTGTGGCTCTGACTGAAGTCACCATGTGGAAGTCTGCCCGTGCCAAAGAGATAAAGACGTAACTATAACCCACATGTTCAAAAAAGGCAAAGTGAACAGTGTGCAATCAGCCCTCAGCCTGAAGGTAGCCGGGGGGGGGGGGGGGTTGTGTAATACTGTTCTGTGGTCCAAAATGTTTGGGAAACACATGAGTTGCAGCAAAGCAGGTAGCTCTTACTGAAGCGCTTGCCAGGAGCCATGATGTGCTGATGGACATCGTGAACACCCAAAGACGGTATGATCTGCCTGCAGTACGTTCCAAGCTTATTTGACTCCTTAACACCCTACCACCCACTTTCAAAAGACATCATAAATCAAAAGAAATCCAGAACCATAAAGACTATTTTAGAAAGTTTTTTCCTGAGAGGACATGAGGAAATCCAAAATAAGAGGATGTTTCTCTCATCTACTGCCAGGGCACAGTGAGAACAGACTGTCACAGTACAGCTTGCTTTTCCTTACCCAAGAAAGCCAGAGAGGTACTGTCAATCAAGACAAATCAAGATCATGGGTCATCATCAATTTCCCTCACGATCCCCACCTTCCTTTGCCTTTCTGGTCCAAGGATTTTATGCAAAGGGGCCTCAAAATGGATCCTGCTGACAGAGTACTCATCAAGTCTGCACAAAGCCCTGGGTTCCACTCTTGGTACCACATAAACAGGCTTTGTTGCCGAGTTTGAAAGGTAAAGGCATTAGGATCAGAAACGCAAGGTCATTCTCAGCCATATAGCAAGTCTGAAACCAGCCTAGCTTAGGCTACATAAGTCTCTATCAAAATAGACGCAGAGTCTTGCTTGAGTCAAAACAGGGGGACAAAATCCGAAACTACAAAGAGTCATCATTCTGTCAATTAGTCACTCCAGCCTCATGTAATGCCTTGACACTGAATTCCATTTGATTCCGTTACACTTGACTGTGGATTAATACATGGCTGAATCCTATGTCACGACCAAGCCTCTGATCTTTACAGAAACATCTGCAAGTCAGTTGGAATCATCCAGCAAACAGCCGTGAGATGGGCCAAGAGGACTGACAGCCATGTCATGCTCATTACGGTCCCCCAAACAAACACTAGGGTTATCTGGGTGATCCTTGAAGAAAGCTAATATGTCCTGAATCTCACCCCGTGTTATGACCTCCACCTTTTGTGACTCCTGTCCCTACTCTGTTAGGCACAGTCTCAACAGGCCCATATGGTCAGACACCCAGGTGTGCGTTTGCCCAAGGGATGGATGCTGCATCTGAAGTATTTCAGCTGGAGTCTATCTCCTCAGGAACTTGGAGCTTGAGAGGAGCAAAGCTGAAAAGTGGGGGACTAATATCCTTGATCTTAGAGCTAGGAAGCTGCTTTTAGCTCTGCTCCCCAGCTCTTGCTGCCCGGGCACCTGCTTTTCTCTTGCTGTTTGTATGCACCCAGATTTCCTTCTGTGGATTCCAGCGTCTGACTCTCCGGCCTGCCACTGAGCGCCTGCCCAGTGCACAGGGCCAAGCAGTGGCAGCCGGTTTCTACTCCACATTCCCAGAGTCACAGAACTGAAACCCTGAAGGTACCTTTTAATCTGATGAAATCTGGTTTGTCTGTCTTTGGTTCCAGATGTTTCTTCTAGTAGTTCCAGGTCCGAGTCGTCAATGCAGGTCTTCAGGACATTTGAATGTTCGCTCATGCGCAGTCCCTGCAGTCCGCTCACCAACGCAACTTTCGTCCCTGTAGGATGCTTTCTGCACATTGTGAGGGTCAATAGGCTGCTCGTGGGTGAGTTTGCCTTGAGCTCTCTCTTTTGTTCCATCGGCCTGTGTGTCTATTTTTAGGCTAACACCAAAGATCTGCAGTTTTATGAGATTTCTATAATACACTCTGAAATCAGGTAGTGTAATGGTCCCGTCCAGCTAATGGCCATGTACTGTTTTAAAGGGCTATATGAGATGATTTTTGTACATTTTATCATGAAGAAATGATAAGTATTTGAGGACATGGATTTGCCTGATTCAAACATTACAAACATACATATGTATTAAAACATCATGTAGTACCTCACCGCGTACATTTTAGTATCAGTTAATG
Organism: Phyllotis vaccarum; assembly: GCA_033318265.1. Classification (NCBI taxonomy): domain Eukaryota; kingdom Metazoa; phylum Chordata; class Mammalia; order Rodentia; family Cricetidae; genus Phyllotis; species Phyllotis vaccarum. The sequence goes on along the minus strand of JARWLC010000016.1, from coordinate 64,008,732 downwards.
CAGTAGGAACACAATACCCCTACAAGTTAATTTGTTTAGAAAATCTGGGGCTGGAGAGATAGCTCAGTGGATTAGGGGTTTATCACACAGCCAAGAGGACCTGGTTGGATCCCCAGAAATCATGTAAAGGCAGATGAGGTAATTCACATCTGAATTCCTACTGCCCTGAGATGAGAGAAGTCACAAGTGCCATAACGTACACACATACACACGCACACACACATACACACATACACACATGTACACACACACACATACACAGCACATGCACACACACATATACAAACACATATACAGACATTCACACACACATACACACATACACACACATACACACATGCACACACATGTACACACACATACACAGCACACACACATATACACACATACACACACATACACACATATACACACATACACACACATATACACATTCACACACACACACACACATACATACACACAAAAAAAAAACATTTAAAAGCTTCTTAAAGGTACCCCAAAGAGACTGTCTTAGTTGTTTCTCTGTTGCTATGAAAAGACACCATGACCAAGGCAGCTTATAGAAAGGTGTTTAATTGGGGCTTGCTGACAGTTTGAGGGGTCAGTCCATGGTCATCATGGCTGACACATAGGCAGGCCTGGCGCTGGTGCTGGAACTGGAGCCAGCCGGAGCTGGGAGATAACATCTTATCTGCAAGCTAGAGACAGAAAGAGAGAGACTAGACCTGACATGGGCTTTTGAAACCTCAAAGCCCACCCTCAGTGACATAACTTTACAACAAGGCCACGCCTCATCATCCTTCCCAAACAGTCCACCAATGGGAACTAAGCACTCAAATAAGAATCTATGGGACTCGTTCTCATTCAAATCACCCCAGAGGCCTCCTCATACCACACTCATCTTCCTATCACACAACAGGAAGAAAGCTGTGGGGAGCCAGAGGTGGGGGAGGGGCCAGGAGGGTGAGGTGGGGTCCTTGCCCACTGACACCTAATCTCAGATGCTCCTCCAGAATCAGAAGGAAAAAAAAATATCCTGTTGTTCAAGATCAGCCTGTCACAAATTTACAAAAGTTCCCAATGTTGCTCTCCATTTTACAGAAAGACGAACCGACAGTCAGGAAGTAATTGAAGCAGTTTTGTGATCCCAGCTCTCTGAGCCCCAAAGCCCACACTCTTACCAGCTAGCCCCATTCCTCCTTATGATGGTGGTCACCAAGGAATGTTAGGGGTACCCAAGCTTAGTTCCTTACAAGGGGTCAAATTATGGCTCTCAGGAAAGTGATACTTCAACCTTGAGGACATTGTTAGCAACGCGAAATAAGCTAGCCTATGTCCATTCTACACTGCTTTGGGGTCTGCTATGGGTTAGCACAACCTTTGTCTCCACAATGCTTGCATCCTAGAGGAAGGAGACAGCTAAAGATGTCAAGTAACTACAGACTACCTGTTCTCCAAAGAGAACTGAGGCAGAATGCCTGAACAAAAGCAGGTTTTGGCACACAGCTGTCCTGTGAGGAGCGACCTTTCGCTTGAGCGCAATGCCAAGCGGAAGCAGTGCTGGGCTTTAACCAAGATGGTGCTCCAAGGCAGGACAGTGTGTGCAAAGGCTCTGAAGCCAAAGGGGACATCCTGTGCACATGGGACTAAGGAACAAGAATGTCTAGAAAACCACAAACCAAAGGGAAACTGGTGGCAGAGGCTAACATCAGAGATTATGGGGTCTTTTGAGTTGGGGGGCATTCCTTACTTCAGTGGGAGGCTCTTAGCAGCCTTCTAGCTTGGAAATGACTCAATTCAATTTACCCTCTAAAAGTAGAGCTTGCTTCCATTATCTGAAGAATGAGATTTTAAGGATTTTTTTATTAAAAAAGAAGGTTCACCAAATGCTACTCTCCTGCCTGAGAGCAGAGTGAATTAGTAACGTTCCCACAAGCAAGTATCAGGATCACGTGGAGCATCAGGTCCCCAAGTCTACAATGCACTCAGAGGCATCTGCATTCCTACCAAGTCCCCGGGGCAGAATGATGCTAGATGCTGCTAGCCTAAGATTTCCACCTTGAGAACCCTGGGGTTAAGGACAACAGGAAAGTGGGAGGTATTAGTAGGATGTTGTTACAGAAGTTAAGAATCTAGGAAGCTAGTTGAATTGGGGAAAAGAAAGTGGTGTTTAGAATAAGATCAGGAGTCTCATGTTATCCCTGGGATACATTCTACAACTCCTGGGTGATGCCTGAAATCACAGCGAAAGATTTGGACTGTCTTTCCCAGACTTACATACAACCTAAACTGACGTTGGATTTTTTAAATGGGTTCAGTAAAAGTTTAAAAATAACAAATAATACAATAGAACTATCATAACAATAAACCATAATAAAAGTTATTCAAAACTTGTGAGTCATCGATTTCTGAGGCTGCTCACTTAGTAGCTTCAGACCTTGGTTGGCTCCAGGTAAACAAATCTCCATTAACAATAGCTCTCTTTTTAAGGTATGATGGACAGAACCAGTTGTGGGCCAAACATTGGACTGGAAAAGAGAAGAAGCAAGCAGGACATTCCAGGTTCCTCGGTTGAACCCCGTGGAAAAGATGGCGGCATCCACCGAAGTGTATCAGGCCCCCAAAGGGGCCTCTGACACCTAAAGAGCAGGTGAGTAGGTGGAGGCTGCACGAAGATGCTTTCCATCTGTCTTTCCTTCTAGCTTATACTAACATACACTAAATGTTTAGAAGATGTTGTTATAAGCTAGTGAGCAAAAAAAGGCTCAGAACCACTGGAACCAAGGCTAGGGAATAGGGGCTGGAACAGCTGGTGGCTGGAGTTAGACAGCTGATGGAACCACACCACAGCTCCATCAGAGCCTCACCAGATGGAGGGATGCAGGGGGCAAGCAAGTTGGGCAGAACAGACAGTACCCATTCAGTTCCCAGCAGGGTTTCGCTGCGAAAGTTAGAATCTACAGTTAGCAATGGAAAGGCTTGCACATGAGCTAAATCAGTACGAAGACCAGAGGAATCTGCTTGACTTATAAAATAAATTACAGGAAAACTAAGGCTATGCAACTTGGAAGAGCAAATTGTGAACCTGGGAGAAAGGGGTCAGAGGTCAAAACAGGGAAATGGTTTTACCAGAACTGATGACCCACTATGAGAAGAGAAAACACCTAGGTCGTGACCTCCAAGCACAACTGTGCCTTGGTCATTGCCACGTTCGAGAGCAGGAAGAAGGACCCTCATCTCCCCCCTTATCCAGTTGTAAATTAGAAGGCTGTAATTCCAGCTGGGGGTTCTGGTGACATCATAAACCACAGACCCACAGCTCAACTCACCAGAAGCCCCAAGATGGAATTACAGCCTTTTTCCCTAATCCAGGCAGCTCTGGTCACTGCCTTTTTTTTATGATATAATAGAAATGAGCAATTTTAACTATTTGTATGTGGTCTTTCTTGTCCACTCCTCTGGGCCTTTCTGTCCAATCTCACTCCCAGGATGCTTTGCTCTTGGTGGTATATCTGTAACTTCCCCTGGTCCCCATGGTGGCCCTTCCTCAGGGCTACTCCTCTCAGGGGCTAGCAGTGCTCTGTCCTCTATCTTAAATTTTTTGATTTCAAGAGAAGTCCCATCTCATGTGGGTCAAGTCTTTGTCTTGGAATGAAGCCCGTGGAGGCATGAAAATAAAGTCATGCTTTCAGTGACTTGGAGAGGTCCATAACTTAGCAGGCCTCTTTCTGAAAGCAAACCACTATGGACAACACACTTGCCTGGTGTAGACTCCTTGTCTTTATAAACAACTTTACCAGATACTGGCATACTTGGGCATCACTTTGCTTCATCTCCAGCCTTCAGCTGGTGTTTCAGTTCCTGTGGGGAACCCTAATATGAAAAACCACGGAGTTGGTAGTAACAAAACAGCTGTCACTTGATGGGACCCTCCTGTCTCCGTTATTTCCACTTCCTCATTGTCTTCACAGAGACATGAAATTCATGAATGACAGAGATGAAGGCTCAGGGATGGGGAGTATTTTGTCCAAAGTCCTTGTGGTGGTTTGAGAATGGCCTCCAGAGGCTCATATGCTTCAATACTTGGTCTTAGTGGAACTGTTTGGGAAGGGTTAGGAGGTGTAGCCTTATTGAAGGGGGTGTGTCACTGAGGGCAGACTTTGAGGTTTCAAAAGACTCAAGCCACCCCCCCCCTTTCCTTCCTTCCTCCCTCCTTCCTCCCTTCCTCTAACTCTCAAATCAGGATGTGAGTTCTCAGCTGTTCTGCTGCCATGACTTTGCCATCATGGATTCTAGCCCCTCCAAAAGCATGAGCTCCAAATTAAACTATTTCTTAAATAGATTACCTTGGTCATAACATTTTGTCACAGCAACAGAAAAGTAACCAAAACAGTCCTGCATGAACCACGTTCCTCATTTACGGTTTTATTTTCCATTGTTTTTGGTTACCTGGAGTCAACTGCAGTATGAAATATGAAATGGAAAGTTGCAAAAACAAAGAATTCATAAGTTTTTAATGGTTCCATTTCAAGTAATGCATTGACATCTTAAGCTTTCCTGTTCTGCCCCACCGGACACGAATTATCCTTAAGTCCAGCATTGCCACAGTATGATGCCCACCCACGAGTCATTTAGCAGCTGTCCTAGGTATCATATCCACTGCCACAGTGTTACATGGTCCTCATGCGACAGATTAACTCTGTGTCACAAAGCCTGTATAATTTGTCTCATCACATAGGTACTATGCCATCTACATCAGCACGTGAAGGGTGGAAAAAGTATGGGAAAATGCTTTGAGAGAGACTACATGCACAAAGAATTTTTATTACAGCATGCTGTAATTGTTTTATTATCTATTGACAGTATTATACTGACTGCTTAATTTATAAATTGAAATTTATCTTAAGTGTGTATGTATAGAAAAACAGTATATATAAAAATATGGTGGGTTCAAGATATAAACTGGGACAGGCCAAGAATAAAGTCCCTGGACTCAACTCCCACCTAACTCTGGATTCTAGTCAGGCTCCTAGCCTATCCCTGAGGTAAAATATTTTGAGAATAAATGTTGCCAAATAACAACAGATTTTAGTTTTATTCTTTCTTATTTGCTTTTGTTTCCTCCCAGAAAGGTTAAAACTCCACATTATTTTACACACAGAAAGACCCCAATGTTCTATATAAAGCATAATTAAATACAAAGTATAATTAAATGATTATATAATGTAGAAAATTACTTCATAAAGGATTATTATTTCCCCTAATAAAAATTAATACTAAAGTGTCACATACACAGTGTGTATGTGACACATATACCATTGCCTCCTTTCCTGAAGCATCATCCCCCAGTCTCAGCATTTGAGATTTACAGGAGCGTCTGTATGCATGATGGTATCTGCTCACACGGTGTGCAGCATGCAGCCTGAAGCACAGGCATCTTAGCAATGTCCACCACCAGCAACAGCAAGATGAAGGAGGGACAACTGTCCCTTAGGGACAAAATGACTTGGGGTCGTCATAAAATATGACGATTTTAGTTTCCTAGAGGGCTTCAGTACAAGCACTTTTTGAAAGGAGAACACATTTGGTATTCAAACGCTGCCCACAAATTGAGGGACAACAGCCATTTTGGAGGGGGTAGCCTCAGTTACATCTGCTGCAGATGTACACCCCTTGTGTAATGTTGCATACATGATTTGAGGACGGGGTAAGGAAGATGCATGAGGCAGTAGCCTGATTTTCTTCCTCTCGAATTGAGAACAGTAAACATCATCCTGGGGAAGGGGGGGGGCACAATCCGTGTGTATCCTGTGCAGTCACAGCAGAAAGGGGTTCCATGCTGAACCAGCAAGGCATCTTGCTTCTCCCACTCCTAAGAGAGTTGGCAGAGTGGTCTGGTAATTTATTCATCCCTAACATCAAACATTTAATTTCCAGATTAATCCCATGTCATGGCACTGTAGGATGGAAAATCAGCCTCATCTTCTTAAGTATGTAGGAACAAACTTGAGAACATCCTGTGGGTTTTCTCTTTTCACATTTTGTGTTTGTGTGTGTGCACGCTTGCACACAGCTGCATATGCACATGCATACTCGTTCAGAGTCCGGAGAGCCTATGTCCTATTCTACCCCTCTCTGCCTTATTCCCTTGAGAATGGGTCTCTCCAGTTTGCCATGTTTCATCTGGGTTGGCAGCCAGCAGGCTCCAGTGATCGGCCTGTCTTTGCCCTCATCAACTATAGAGTTACAAGTTCTCGCAGGGATGCTCAGTTTTGTCCTTGGGTGCTGGGGATCTGAACTCCACTCCTTATGCATATGCAACAAGTACTCTTGGCCACTAAGTCATCTCCACAGCCCCTTCCTGGGGGTTTCCTTCACTGAGGGAATGTCCAGCACTGATCTGGTTGTGAACAGCCTGTGGTACCCAGCTGCAAAGAAATCACCTGTACTTCACATCCTGGGCCTAAAACCGCCGCTGCTGAAGCCATGTTTGACCACGTGGTCTCAGGCCCAAAGTGGCTCCAGCATCCTCAGCAAATTTTCTCACTGCATATGCCTCCTCTTCCTTCTCTATAAGACCAGAAGCCTGCCTGTGAGGTTTCTGAAATTTAATGAATGCACAGAAGATGCATGCACCTATTCTCAATAAATCGTGTCAGGGGCCCTTTCCTCCTGCCCGTGTGGTTAGATTTACTATCAACTATTAAAAAAAAAAAAATCTGATTCTGACTGATTAGTTTCTAATTGTGATAAATACCTGAAGGGGGAAATAGTCAAATGGAAAAGGTTCGCATTGGCGTGTGGCCTCAGAGATTTCAGGTCACCCTGGCAGGGAGATTTCCTCTGTGAAGAAGCAGGAGAGAGAGTGCCTGCATTACTGGGACCTTCCCTTCCTCCTTTTCTTCCATCCGGGATCTTTGCCCATAGGCTGGGGTCACTCTCATTTAAGATGGCTCTTCTCTCTAAGCCTCTAAAAATGCCTCAGGGGTGTGTACAGCATTGTAGGCGTTTCTTGATAACCCAGAGGAGCCTTCATACAGACTTAACCGACACAACTGAAAACCCAGCCTGAGGCACAGCTGGACTCGGGGACGCCACTGATGCTCAGATCTGTGTTCTTTCTTCGTGCTCTGCCACAGTTCCGTTCTCAGACAAGCAGGCCCCTTGTGATAGCAAAACGGCTGGCTGCAATAATATACATTCCCTAGGTAGAAAATGACCTACTACAGATCTCATGCAAATCGAAGAACTCCACCTAACCACAGTAGCAAAAATTGCCTGTCCTCTCCTACCTACTGAAGGCTAGGCATGTTTGCACATGTTCCCTAGAATTTATCATCTTATAGATTATTCTTTTCCTCAAGAGGTTTCATATTTGTAGTGCACAAAATGATGAGAGGGTGTGGTTTCTTTCTTGCAAACTGATTTACCTGAAGGGGTGTTCGTGAGCCTATTGAAGTTAGACAAGCCTCCTCCCTCCTGGCTCAAGCCCTTCCCTCCTGGGAGCTGTCACTGTGGAGTGGTACACCCAATGCACCCAAAGCATGCTGATATCAAGCCTCTGTCCCTCATATTTTCCACATCCTACCTGTCAGTGCAGCTTCTGGGGCTCAGGGTGCCCTCGCGGTAGGTATCATGTGCAAAGCCTGGCTTCCTCACAGCTCCTTAAGCATCGTGTTAGATGACTTTCTGGACTTTCCTATAAGGTATGTCTCATTGGCCACTTCTCCTCATATCTATCAAAGGTAATGAACTGATCCCCTGTCCTACCCTCATGGTGCCAGATGGCACTGAGGACTGGCTGCCAATGTTTCTGTGGAACTGGCAGCCAGGAATTCTCTCAGGTTGGGCTTGGCCCAGATGAAACCATCTCTTTCATAAACTGAATCCAACATCACCTGAGACTCTGCCTATGCCCTTTTTTGCTATTACAACGATATACCACAGAATAGGTAATATATAAAGAAAAATACTTCCCAGAATTCTGGAGGCTTGGAAGTTCAAGCGCATTGATGCCAGCCAATGGTTAAAGGCGTCACACTGTTAGCGCATGGTGGAAGTGCAAGTGTCAGGAGCACGGGGACCCAAATCACCCTGCTGTCAAGATGTAGTCCTCCATCATTTTTAATGAGAAAGCTTTAGTTTTTAACAGTGTGACACATTCTGGCAGGTGGACAACACACTGGTATCCAAGCTGAGAGAGCGTTAACCATCCCTCAAGTGGTCGATAGGCATTCCAGATGAGCTGAGAGCAGTCAAATGGCACATGTGACCTTCACCTTCTGGGCTGGAACCAGGCCCTGTCCAGCCATCACAAGGCCTGAAGGATGCAACCACTGTGGTCTGAAGACAGAGAGGACTGAAAATACTTGCTGACTGGTGCTCCGAAGGCTCATGGTTCCCCCTGGCCATGTCTGTCGTGAACAGAGGAATGGAAAGAGCATGATGCTCTTTCCACTATATGGAGGTGGAAAGTATGGGCTGCGAAGACAGACATCTCAAGGTCCAATGAGGCTGTGATCTGTCTGATGAACTACCATTTATGGTTTAAAGATTAAAAAAAAAACAAATTAGACGCCATGTTGGACTGAATGAAAATTTTCATTTTAACAAGATCCTCAGGTAACTCGTATATACATCAAAGTTTGAAAAGTGTTCTAGTATATGTAAATATAAGAATATTTTAGGTGCTCTAAGGACATCTTTATTTTAATAATTACTTGTTTTACTATATTCTCTGTAGTGTAAATGATGCCATATTCGTCTATGGCCTTGTATTTACAAGTAATGTATCTACAAGCAATGTATTTCACTGAAAGTCAACTTAAAGGAAAAAATAGTAGGGACTGGAGAGAGGCTCATTGGTTAAGAGCACCGGCCATTCTTCCAAAGGGCCTGAGTTCAATTCCAATACCCACATGGCAGCTCATAATTGTCTGTAACTCAGTTCTAGGGGATATGACACTTTCACACCAATGCACATAAAATAACAGTTAAATAAATTATTTTTTAATGGTGCTGAAGAGATTTCTCAGAGTTTAAGAGCACCAACAACTCTTCCCAAAGACGCAGGTTCAATTCCCAACACTCACATGGCAGCTCCCAGCTGTCTGCAACTCTAGTTCCAGGGGATCTGATGCCCATGGCAAAACACCAATGCACCATTTTTTTAAAAGTGGTAAACAATAGAGTGAGTCAGATATCAGTATGAGACAAACTGTGACCAATGTCATGTGAATGTCTGAAATTTGGGGTGCTGTACAGTGGGAGCGTTCTTGGCTTCTATTTACCTCTTCCTTGGTGCTTTTCCTTCACCGACCCCTTGTCTCAGAGTCACCTGTAACCTTTCTTTCCTAAAAGCCTATAGTTAGGAGATGGAGAAACACCACAATGACACAATGGATTCTGGGTAGAAAAGTGGACATGGCCACTCCAGTTCAATGCAGCTGGTAAGGCAGGAGGTAGGCACATGGAAGTAGACCACTGTATAAAAGGGCAGATCCCAAGATGATAATGGAATCGAAACTTTACAGTCACCTAGCAACACCATAACCATCATAAGATGTAACACGGTGCATTACTCCATGGATGGAGATGCTGGGATAGACAAGCCAACTGTGCTGCAGGCATTAGATAAGTCTACACTGGGGTCCCATGCGGTATAGAGTACTTAATGAGGACAATAAGCTGATGTCACTAGCTTAAGTATTTGCTATACTACATTTTCAATCATTGTTTTAAGAGTATACACTTACTTCTGAAAAATGTTAACTGTCACACACAGCATGCCTTGTTACCCTGTCAACAGCCTCATCCTGGTGTCTACCAAAGGTATTGATCACACTGAGAAGCCCCATGCAGTGACTGATCTGCACTGACTACCAGGATAGGCATAGCTGTGAAGCCCATGGTCTCTGGAGATCTTGCTTATAGCTTCGCGTGGCCCTAATTGACCCCAGACAGTCTCAAAGATTGAGACTGTGAACATGAGCCAATCAGCATATCGCATTGCCTTAGGAATTTATCAGCTCAAGGTACAGACTGGCCTCCTCTGACCCAGGATAGAAAATGCTCATGTATGGTGCCTTCTCTCCTTCACTGGACATGGCAAGCATGCAAGCCTGTCTGCTGCAGGTTTCCACAAGACGTGTTGAAAGGGAATAACCCAAAGTAAGGTCAGCATAGGAAGCAAAGTGAGGCTGGAGAAGCACAGAAAGGTCTAATGGTACCCTGGTCACACCACATCTGAAAGCATCCCTGAGCTGCCTGCTGTGTGAGACACTGCATCTTCCAATTGTCCAAATCACCTTACCTGATTAAGGTAAGCTCTGGGATGCTCTCTCTATATATACGAACTTGGCATAAGCAAACATTCCCCATGCTGTTCTAAAACACAAAGCCCTCTTGGAAGAAAGGCCAGGTAAGTGTAAAGAAAGATTCAGTGGCTGAGAAGATGCCTCAGTAAAGAGCAGAGTACCCGAGTTCAATTCCCAGCACCTACTTGGCAGCTCACACCCATCTGTAACTCCAGCTCAAGGGATCTGACACCCTTGTCTGTCTCCTACGAGCATGGAAGTAGCTCACAGACATGCATGGAGACAAATACATATAAACAATAATAAAATGAGAAAATTTAATTGAAAAAGATTCAGACTAAATGTTATCAATGGGTGCTGTCTAAACAAGTGTGTCCAGGTTCTCAGAGTCTTATTCAGAAAATTGAAGAAGTGCATACAAATTGCTAAAATCCCAAGGAAACTTTATTCAGAAGCAAAAGCATGGTAGAGATCAGATTTGCCTCAAGAAAGCATACTCAAGGGCCCTTGCTAGTTTGGGTTGTTCCAGTACTGCATCTCAGAGGAGTTGGTTGCTAAAGCGCTTCAGGTGGGTAGTTCTCTGTTTTTATTGACAAGCTTGAATTATGAAAGCACCTGTGCTTTCCCATGATGCATCTGTTTTTGATCATATACATTCCTAATTATTGCACAAATTCTATTTAGTATTATAATAAAACTCAGAGCCAGATATTGGGGAAAAGATGAAATATCAGAGAGACAGGGACGGAACCACATCCAATTCTCACCCAACCAAGTCCTCAGGATGAACGGGGTACATCCTACCTCCATGAATCCACAGACAGACTGGGCTCCCAGGCGAAGCAGGGATTTCTGCCTTCTCCTGCCTTATATTTCTTTCCTTGCCTAGCTATTTCAATTCCTGGATCTAATTCTAGGATTAAAGGTGTGGGCCACCACTGCCCTGCCTGGCTCTTTTTGACCTTGAATTCAAAGAGATCCAGAGGATTTCTGCCTCCCAAGTGCTGGGATTAAAGGCATGGGTCACCACTCCCTGACTTTCATGGTTTGGTGTAGTAAGAGGTTTCTAACCCGGGACTTTCGGGCCTAGCCTCAAGGTTTAGGTCCACAGACCCACAGACCCACAGAGACACATAGATGCATATGATAGTTTTAGGCCGATCAGCCTCAGGCCCAGGCATATCACTTGTTAGCTCTCTACCCTTCATCTAATCCATGTCTCTTATCTTGTTCAGCCATGTGGCTGGGTACTTTTACTTAGAGCAGCATAGTTGTCTTCTGCTTCCTCGGGCTTCTTCTCTCTGGCATTCTGCTCTGTACTTCCTATTCTCAGAGTTCTCTTAGTCTGGTAGCCCCGCCCATACTTCCTGCCTGCCTTTGGCCAATCAGCACTTTTTATTAAACCAGTGGGTGGGACAATTATTTACAATTGAACAACATACTCTCCCACACTTTGGCTCTGTGGGTGGCTCTGGCCTCTGACTAAATATTTCAGACTATTTTTATTAAATATGTATCACCACACCTAACTACACATAAGCATAAATGGAAAATAGGATTTTCTTCCCTGAACAGTTATTCAAAGGATAGAGTTTACCTTATAACATTTGTATCCCAAAGTAGCTCAAGGCAGATCAACCCCTTGCCTCCAGGTTATATCCTAGAATATGTTTGAACAGAAGCTGACTGCAGGAGTTCTTAAAGGTTTCTAGGGAAGGAGACACTTAATCTATGTTTGAAATAATATGTGCATGGAACTTGATGCAGATGAGGGTCCTGGGTTCCTAGGTGCCTTGTTAGGAGAGGAGTATGTGCACAGCCCAAGTCAGGCAGAGTCCTAGCTTGATAAACTATTCCTATGCTTGCCTGAAGCACAGGAACATGTTTTCTCCTCCTGGAGTTAGGAAGGCATGGAAGATGAGGTGCTGATGATGATTCTAGAAAAGTTACAATGGAAAGGAGCATGAGACTCCAGCCTGCTGTTCTTCTGGGACCACCGCTTCCCTGAGAAGCACCACGGCATGATGGGAAGACTCAATCTGGAGCTGGGCTCTCATCTGGGTCTTGATTCTGTTCTTGCTGTTGTCTGCTGGCTCTCTTTGGATACGTTACAGGTCTCCAAAGGTTGTTACCTTTACTAAATGCCATCTCTGATGTCCTGTGTGCCAAGCACTACAATGGTGCTGTGTCTCAGCTCACTTCATCCCCATGCAACCCCACTTTACTCATGGGACCTTGGGCTTGGAGAGATGATTAACTCATGGAGTTCCTATCCTTACCAAGAGTCCTAGGGAGCTATCATGCCTCTTCTGTGTGAGAAGCCACCTGTATTCTTTTTTTTTTTTTTTTTTTTTGCAGCTATGACAGAATAATTTAATGATAGCAATCTAAGAATAAAAAGGATTTTCTGGGTTCATGATTTAAAGCTACAGTTCTTCCTGGCCATAGGAGTTTGAGGCCACCAGTCAGATTTTACCCATGGCCAGAAAGCAAAGAGAGACACGGACGCTGGTACCCACCTCACTTTCTCCTTTTTTATACAGTCCAAGATCCCAGCCTGTGGAATGGGGACACTTACATGATGGTGTGTCTTCATGCCTCTATTAACTCAAGCTATAAACTCCATCATAGATATGCTCAAAGGTCTGTCTCCAAAGTGATCCAAGATCCTGTCCAGTCATACAAACTACCTCACCATCTGTGGCAGAAAGTGGGTCTCCCCATTTAACGGGGGTGTCAGCTCCTTATTCCGGACTTCCATTCTCCAGCATGTGAGAACTAACCTTCTGTGGTTTCTAAGGTACCTGGCTTCTGCTGTGATGTTATGGCAGCTTCGGTTGGCACCCGAGTGACTGGAAATGACTTGGGCTTTGAAAGCTCAGCCTGCCCGTTTGAAAAACACAGACATGATACCAGGCCATGGTGGTGAGGACCTGCTACTGTGAACACCTCCTCCATCTTAGCAATCACCCCTATGCCTCCCTCCTCAGGAAGTACACTGCTGTTTTCAGCTGGAGCAGGGTCCTCCATCAAGGATCCCTGGACTCACTTTTCCAGGGGTGGCCAAAGCCCGAGTGTCATGGCAGCCTCCGTAATGAGCCTGAACCCTGCATGGGATGAAAACAACATGACTAGGTTTTGAATTGGTCCTGATGATGAGCCCTGTTACTGAGCTGATTTCTTTTGCAAAGTGAGGTCTCTTCTCCCTTCTTCATGTCTAGGTGTCCAGCCTGGAGCCTTTGTAGCCCAAGAGCCCTGTGTAAACACAGATGTGGTAGCTGTAACACAACACGCCAAGTGACACACTCTGAGGCCTGATCTACGGCATTTCCCTACATCCCTGTAACTGAAGCCCTTTTTAGCTCTAAACTTTTTTTCTGTCCTTTATCAAAGGCAATGTCACAACTCCTGTAATCAGGAACCTAGGTTTCAACCACCAGCTTCTCCTTCCTACACACGGAGCATCATACTCCATGTCCTCCAGTGGGTGGGGCTGAACTCCAGCCTAAGCATTAGAAAGTGGCATCTGCCATTCAATCTCACTTCTCTATCTGGGATGCTGATAAACACTCTGGAAACAGTGGCTTACCCTATAATCTGGGTACCATTCTAATGCCCACCTGAGCTGGAAATAAGGTGTAGGTAGAAAAGGGAACTTGTGATTAAAAGTCACTGGGATTTGGTGATTATTGTTGCAATAAAACTTAGCCTAACCTGACTGATGCATACAATCTAAGCCCGTCCACATTTTTCTGTCATGCTTTGCAAGTTGGATGCCTACGATCTGTGTCTGTCAAATGTGTTATTTTTATTTCCAAACCTACAAGCACTTTGAAGCACTGTGAGCCTTGTGTAGTGGCACAGAATGTTCTAAAAGAGAAAAGTAAGACCACTCACATCTTCCTTACGTCTTCCTAGACCTCAACTCAGTTGCTGAATGCAATTCTCCCGACCCGTTCCAACAGCACACACTTTCCAGCCAGGTCTGGTTCCCAGTTATGAATTTTTTATTTTCAAAGTCCTGTAGAGCATATGTATTCCTCCAGGGGTCAAATGCCTTCCCAACTCTGCTGGTATGGACAGAATTCCATCAGTATAGGTGAGAATTTCAACCAGATGATGTTACTCTTAAATCTTTTAAATAATAATAATAATAATAATAATAATAATAATAATAATAATAATAAACGAGAAACCATATTCCTCCACAACAGCACACCACCACTACCTCTGTGTAGGCTCTATTCTGAAGCCCAGCAGAGATGACCTAAAGTCTAGGCTTATACTCTGCTTGTAGCCCACCAATGGCAGAAAGGAGGAGACATCTTCTCCAACAATTCCATTAAAGTCACAGAATAGCTGAGTGCTGTGGTGGGCAACTGTAATATATATACCTGTACATCTATCTGTATGTGGAGAGTAGAGAATGAATATGAGTTAAGGAGGCCACAACAGCATCCCAGAGATTTTCAGAAGAGGGCCGAGAAGGATCCTGTAAGGATAGGAAAATGATCCAGACCACAGCAGCTGATAGTAAAGAGGTCAGCTGGGAGGTGAAAGGTTAAACAGGGTCAGATGCAGGAAACATGTCAGGAGCAAGAGACAGCAAGTTTAGAGAAGCAAGCAGATGAGTAGGTAGGCATCAGTGGGCAGAACACCCACCACCTGGTCCACTATTGTGGACAATCTGGAATAACCTGAAGTAGGGCATAGCCTGGGGTAACAACTTATGGGAGAAACAGAGGCAAGTTGGGGCGATCCCAGCTGCCAGTCTTCTGTCCCCAGTTTCAGCAAGTCTAAGGCAAGCTCGTGATCAGACTCACGCTGAAGCTATACGCACTCTACAGTGCTTTGTCAATCCACTGAGCAGAAACATGGACACAATCCCAAGGCTTCTGGAAGTCGTGAGCATGACTGTGGAGAGCTGTGTAAATCAAACACACAGCCTCTGGCTGTTCAGTCGGCTGTCAGAAGGATTCCATCAAAAAATACTTCAAGAACGGTGTGTTCCATGGGGCTGGAGAGAAGGCAGTTAAGAGCAATCGCTGCTATTACAGAGGATCTGGATTCGATTCCCAGCACCTACATGTTGGCTCAGTAACTCCAGTTTCAGGGGATCTGATGCTTTTTTTCTCACCACCTCAGACACCAAGCACAGACATGATGAATGTACATACACGCAGGCAAAACACTCAACATATAAAATAAAAATAAATACATCTAAGAAGGAGGAAAAGCAAAATCCCCACATCAGAATTTGGTTCTTTTTATAATAAGATTCTGGGAACAGACGACAAGGGAAAATTTTTTGATGAGGGATTACACAAATGCAATCAAGCACACATCATACGCTTCCATTACAATTATAACCTAAATATAGTTACATAGAAGAATTGTCTTCCAGCTCAATGGATGTGAAGTGTTAGTTTTGACTTAAACTCCCCTAACCAAGCTGGCTTCTTCTGCTTTCTCTTTTAAGAAATACCTGTTTGTCCTTCATTGGTTTTCCTTTTTTCCCACTCAAGGGTGTGTGTTCCTTTCATGTTCTTAAACGTTTGCTGTCCTATGCATTGTAAGTATGACTATAACGAGTAAGTTAATTTCATTTATTGAACGTACTGTTGAACAGTCAGGGGATTTTTGTGTTGATGATTCTGAGTTGTGTGGTTGTTTTAGCTTTGATAAGATGCTCCTATCTTAAATGGCTTTACTTCAAGAGTTTGAGGTATCAACTCCCTTCAGACAAAGGACTTCTAGAGTTCAAAAACCCTCATGCCACACACTAGTCACAAGCCTGTGCCCAAACTACAGAACTCAGCCAGGGCTGGGTAAAACTTATCATGACCGTCCTGAGACTCCAAAAGGTCACAGCTGACTCTGACATCCAAGAAAAAAGAAACACCTTCAACCATGTACACAAACAGCAGCTGAATTTAGAGTATGCCATTTGCCCCCCCTAGAAGCTCACAGTTTTCAGGGTCATTTGTTCTCTATACAGCTGCTCAATTCTGCTGCTGCCAATTGGATCTGAATTTACACACACACAGACACAAACACACAGACACACATACACAGGCACATATACACTCTCAGACACACACACACACACACACACACACACATACACACACACACACACACACACTGAAGACTTGGTTCCACCTTGATGCCAGTGAGAAGCAGTAGAAAGCTTAAGAGGTGAGGCCTGTTGGGAGGTCTTTAGGTCACTGGGTGAGTGAAAGTGGCTGCTAGCCTCGTTCTCTTTGTCCTTTCGTTCTTTGGCCATATCTTGAACAGTTTTACTCCACCACATATGTCAACCATGATATGCAATCTCTCACAGGCCAAGAGAGAATGGACCAGCTGTCCAGGAAACGGAACCTCAAAACAGTGAGACAAAGTAAACTTTTTTTCTCTTTATAAGTTGATCATCTCAGTTTCAGGTATTTTGTTATAGTAATGGAAATCTGACTAACGCATCCGCCATTTTGTGACTCAAAAGAAACCAAAGGTGGTACTTCAATAAATGAGTATGTGTGGGTTCCAGTAAAGCCTCATGAAAATGGGAGGCTGACAGGACTTTGTCAAATGGTAGGCAGGTAAACCAAGTTTGTACTGAGTGCAGCTCCTAGTTGGCAAGCTTAGGTTCTGACCGTGATAAACACTTTCAATTGGCCGAAGCCTCACCATTTTCTATTATCTCGTGCTGTGCAGTACCAATTTTCATCCTGACTGAATGATTCCAGGGTATCAGCAAAGGCTGTGTTGCCCACTTTATAGAATTACAAACATTCACTTGTTTCTTTATGACATCTCTGAGATGGTTTGTACATAAGTTTCTTCAACAAATTTGACGCTGCAATGAAACTGCTTCACTGGAGTCCTTGATCTACTTTGGGGCCACAAACATAGGCTCATTCACCAGCTAAATTTAGCAGCATCCTTTGAGCTCTGGATTTCTAGGCATGCAGGTCTGAGGAGCCTGTGTGACTCCTTTCTCAGGAGCGATCAGCAGTGGTCCTCACTGACAAGCTGTGTGGTAACCTAACCCCTGCATTCTGCTGACGAGCCACACTCCCGCGGTCTATGAGCTCAGTGGAATCCCTCAATAGACTCATACCCTGTTATTGAGTCCTGAACCATATATTATCATGAATACTAAGCCAATTCAAATGGCCCATCCCCTCTGCCTTAACATCAGACAAAGCCTTGAGCAATCACCCTTCTTCTCAAAGAATGTGTTTTCTTTAGCTTTTGGGTCCGCTGAACCCCAGAGCCTCCTTTGCTATGCCTGTGTGCTCCTGATGGAGCTAATGGTCAGCATCTGGGGCCATTTATACAAGGACCTGTTGTGTGGCACTTCTCTTGTGGAAACATGAACAATAATCTAGTCACCTCAGACAGGGAACTAACAACAAGCCAAAGTATAGATACCACCTAATTTGTGAACCAGTGAGTTTTACCAGGGCTACTTATAAGAATGTGAGTGAAGTGTTACTCAAGGCAGAAATGACTCAAAGATGGCTGAATCACCAAAAGCAAACCCCAACATGGGTGAAAGCTCACAAAAGCTACAGCACGTAGCACAACCCACAAGACACTCAACAGGTTGAGGAGTGTCTTTTCGAGGCAGCTCAGTCAGTCTAAGCCTCTTCTGGCCAGTTAGTCTGGCCAGAGAGCATATGAGAAGTCCGTTGTACTTAAATAAGCATGAGAACAGGAGGGGCTAGTGAATCTGGTCAGTTTCAGGGACTTCCTGAAGCTATTGAACTATTTCCTTCCTAGGCTCAAAGAGCTTCCCTGCAGGGTGGGATGTTCCATTTCCTTTTGGAACATCCTGCATCTCTCTATTAGCTTCCCTCCAAGATAAAGGTTTATCTCAGAGGAAACTGCCTACACTACAAGTTTTGAAACCAGGAATACCTTCCCATAAATACAAATCAACAAAGAAAACTAAAAGTATCAGCTGAATAGCAGAGGGACGAGAACCATTTCAAAGGCCTTTGAGCAATGTCTAACTCTTGAGAAACTCACTTTCACCACCTAGAATCGTTCTACCTAAGGCTCCCTTGAATGGTACTTTGAGTTCTGAACAAGGAGACACACTGCTGACTTTTTTTCGCCCAACAAATACTATTCGCTATTTAATCAGAACCAGGAATGAAAAGAGTAGATCCTGACCAGTTGGCACAGGGTTAAAGAGCTGCTGGAACAGGCCATGGTGGCTTGTAAGAGGCATGAAAGGAGAAACAGGATGCTGTATGTTATCAGTGTGCTGTATCTGCTGTAATAAATTAACCTATATCAGTAATCAGCATTGCTTAAAACAACAGAAATGTGCTACAGTTGTGAAAGCCAGAAGTCCAAAACCAACGTGTCAACAGGAGACCCTCCCCCCACAAAGATCTAAGAGAAACTCTCCTCGTCTTGCGTCTGGTGTCTCCGAGCATTGCTTGGCTTGTGGTCACATTGCTCCCATCTCTGCTTCCATCTCTCCGTGACCTCCTCTCATCTCTATGTTGTTTTCTCCTGTAACTGTATGTGTCATTGTACCCAAGACTCCAGATAATCCAGGGCTAGCTCATCTTACGACCCACCTTACCTTAATTAGGCCTAAAGACTCTCTGTGAATTAGGTGACCCAGAGTCCCAACTTCATATCCTAGAAGAGGTCATAATAAGTAGCATGTTTTACATGGGGGGCTCCGAGTGGCGGTAGTCAAGCTGCAGTTTAAAGGCTCAGGAGATACAAATCATGAAGAGCAGGAAGAATCGGGTTTGGAGAGAAGGCACATGGATAACTGAAGACGTAGTCTGTGCACTGTCTGAGCTGAATCAATAGCTCTCTATGGATGGAAAAACGTCAGTGTAGCTAGAGCAGAATAAACAAAATACCCTGAGGTCAGTGGGGAATTACACAGACACATCTCTTAAAGGCCTTGAAAGCCCCAAGGAGAGGAATTTTATCCCAAGTGCAGGGATTAAAGTAGCTGGATCGAGCTAGGTGTGGTATACACCTGCAATTCCAGGGATCCAAAGACTGAGACAGGAGGATCTGAGTTCAAGGTTACCCTGGGCTACATAGTAAGACCCCATAGCAAACACAAGAATGTAATCTGTTTAAGTTTACAGAGCACCTTGAAGATTTGTCAGAAGGCACAGCAAGCCACCATAAATGGAGTAGTCATGCTTACTGTGACTTAGCTGTAGAAAATAAATAGACGTTTATCATCTACCAAGTTAACACTTGGTAAATATATATATATAAAATACATGCAACACAAATGCAAGTCAGATCACTAGAAATCCAGTAATTTTCTATCTGTGTTGTAGGTCTGATCAAAAGTTTATGTGTTGACTCCCTAACTCCAATACTTTTTGGGAGATCCAGTTGCTGTCAATGTTTTTATTCAAGTTAACGTAAGATCATATCTAAACAGAGTAGGACCCTAATCCAATCAGTCTGTGAGGGGCAAAATGTGGACTTAAGAACATTGTGCTATCTTCCGATCGCTGTGACAAAATGCATGTGAAAATCAACTTATAAAACAGAAAGGTTTGGCGATTTCGGTCCATGGCTGGCTAGCCCTGTTGCTTTGGACCCATGGCTAAACAGCAGATCATGGCAGGAATGCATGGGGAAGAAAGCCTGTTCAGCTCATAGCAACTGCAAAAAAGCAGAAGAGACCGAGGTTCCCTGCAAGGGCATATATGCATCCAGAGACTGCCATCTTCCAACTAGACCCCACCTATTTCCATCACCTCCTAATAGCACATGAACATTTGATGGGGGGGGGGGCGTTCCAAACCCAAATCACAGCATCTCTGTACAGGGAGGATGCTACCCAGGCAGGAGAATTGTCAACTGGAAGCCAAGGGAAGAGGCCAGTCCCTAGAAGCAAACTATTTGGCATCTGGGCTCCATTTCCAGCTCCAGAGCCAGAAAGCCTCAGACTCCTATAGCTAAAGCGGCTGGGTTTGGCTGCTTTCTTACAGCAGCCCAAGCTTTGCATTTGAGAAAATGAGATGGGGAGACCAAAGCTAACTGTAGGCATCCTTCACCAGGCCCAGACCTGGAACACTGACAGGATCTAACTCCCACCCACAACAATCATCAGCCTCCTTCCCCAGTACTCTCCTTCTCCACCTCCCTTTCCACTCACAGTTCCCTCACTTCACAGCATCTCCTTAAACCTAGCCTTGGTTAACTCCCCAGAAAAAGCATCTTCAACTCTTAGAATAAGGTTCCCCCCTCCTTCATGCCCATGGCTGCTTCTTGGGTCTGTTCTGGCTTTCTCTTCAGTATTTCTCTGCCTCGAGAGCAGAGATGGTTGGAGACATCTTTTTTCTAATCTACTCATCAGTCCTAAAAATGGACTTCCTCATTTGACTATGGAGCCGGAAGCCTAAGGCAGCTGGGAGCACAGGTAAAGGGTGGTGTGGGAGGGACCTGAAAAGGCATGGAGCAGCTGCCACACCAGGGATCCCTCTCACATTGTGACTGGCATGGGCAGCAGAATCCCCTTCTATCATACACATGTCCCATCAGTTAGATGCAATCCTAAAGTGAACGGAGGGAAGCACACAGAGTCTCAAGGTGACACCAAGAAGGATCAAGAGGTTGGCAGTTCATCATGGATGGCAGTTCCTCGGGGAAATGGAGCAGTGACTGATTCATCCATGCAGAAGGAGGTCCAGTCTCCACTTGAAGCAAAGCCAAGGCCCTAGCATTCTTTGAGGACGAAAAGTTAGACGGATGGGTGAATGCATGGGTGGCTGGGTGGCGAGGTAGATGCATGGATAAGCAAACAACTAAAATCTCTACTCCCTTCCTGAGTTTTCGTCTTCAGAGAGTGAGCGAAGACCATGAGATTATCTCTGTTGCCTTGGGTCGATCCCCAACTTCCTAAGCTAAAAGGGGGCAAGAGAAAAATGATTTCTTAGCATCCCAGAATCCTTAAGAGGCTGGGGAGTGGTCAGGGACACATTAAAGAATCCTCTAGAGCACATCATTAGTAAGCTTCTAGCCTATAAGGAGTTTCCAGGGACACGTCAGTCCAGTCTCATCAAATTTTTGCAACACCTTTGAGCACCTATAAGGCCGTTCACAGATTAAGCTGATTTCACTTCTAAACAAATTCTGATAGGCCTTGTGGGTCCTGCACATTTCTGGTTGACATTTTATATCGTTTAAATTGTACAAAAGATGCTATTCCCACTGTAGTGTTAATATTGACATTTTATAAGTAAAACTCACATTACCCTTCTCAATTTCTCAAATAGATTCCAATAACATAGCAATTTTATATCCATCATCAGATATTTTTAAGTAGTATACATAGCAAACTTCGTCATGATTCAGAAAAACTGATATTTTTACTTTCTCCTCACTAAAACTAAATTAATTCATTGTAATACAGTTTTGTGTTGGGAAATTATAAACACAACTTTTTATACAATTCTTAAAATTTGTTTTTGTCTCTTAAAGTTATGTACATGAGTGTGGGTCGCTTGTGTATGTGAATGCAGGTAACCCCTTGATACAGACAATGATGTCAGATTCCCTGGAGCTAGAATTATGGGGAGCGGGGTGCTGCCTATCTGAGTGCTGGGACCCAAATTTGCGTCCTCTCCTACAGTTATACATGTTCTTAACCATTGGGTTGCCTCTCCAGCCCAATACACAATTCTTAGTATCATAATTCTATGTTTTAAAAAAACTACATAAAAATTAAGGTTCTGATTTGCTTTTTACTTCCTGAGCCATTAGGTTCTGAGTATTAAAGTATTCCCTCAGCATTGAGACATCATCACAACTGTTATCCGTATGCATTTGATTCACACACCACAAATCTCAGACAATTGTTTTTAAAACAGGGGCTTGGTAGGAGAAAGCCTTGGATGGTCTCAATTTTGTGATTCTCCCGCCTCAGCCTCCCAAGTGGTAGGATCACAGACTTGGACCATACTGCCCGGCTTACACAATTTATTGAGAATATACATTTTAGTTGGGACAAGGACAGACCTAGAGGCTTCAAGGAAACCAGGGTTTCGAATGCTTCTGTTGAGTATATCAGGAAAGAATGGCTGAGACTTCCTTTGTGGAGAAACACTTGAAAAGAATGTTAGGAGAAAGAGAAGCAGCCTCCTGGGATGTCTGCTTCCTAGGCAAAGGTTATGTTAGCAAAGACTTAAGAACAAAGCCGGAGCAGGGCTCAGCAGCAGGTGCTTATCTGACAAGCATGGGTCTGGATTCTGCCACCTGTGTAGTGAACTTCGCTATAATCACTACTGAGGTTCAGAGCAGTGAAAAGTTCTAAAGAATCGTTCATCCCCAAAGATGGGTGTATCCTTCACCTTCACCGTGGACAAGCGCCCTCGCTGTGGGTGGTCTGCTCTGCAGTCAATAGGGAGCATGGTACCTCACCCCAGGGACCCAACAGAATTCATAAGGTCTTAGAAGTAGAAGAAGATGAGGCTCTCAGCAAAAAAGCATCCCCTTCAGAGACCCCCCAAATGAATTCAAGCTCCAGCATCTTGATTTTAGTCCAGGCAAACTCATGCTGGTATTCTAACCTCCACAGCTGTACATGGTAGTTTTTAAACACTATGTGCGTATCGTTGCAGCAGTAGAGAAATACTTCCTGGGAAGAAACCCAGGGCACGCAGCAAAGTTTGCGCACTACTGCTGGGAGCTTAAGATGACCGGTCAAGCCATGGCCAAAAGCCCCCCAGGTCCACCTAATGTGGCCAAGGCATGCTGCCAGGCTGAAAAAGCAGACGAGAGGCTGCTGGGCTACCTGCCAAAGCTTTTCTCACATCCACCTTGTTGGCTCTGCAGCCCTGGCAGTTCTGAGTAAGACAGAGTCATGTCCCCGCCCCCCAGCTTGGTTGGGGGGGGGGGTTGTTTGCTTGCTCCCTTTTTCTGGTTTTTTTTTTTTGTGGTGATGTCATTGTTTGGCTGAGGGATAACAGTCTCACTATGTAGCCCAGGCTAACCTTGAACTCGTGGCCATCCTACAGCCTCAGCCTGTCTGGTACTGGGGTTGCAGACTTGCACCATCATGTCCCCATCTTAAAACTAAGGAAACTGAGGCTCTGGGGAATGGGAGACACTGTCACTGGCAGAGGCTGCTCTATTGCTGTCCTGGGAATGTTTGCAAACTCTAGATTTCTACATCCTGTCATTTGCTGCAGTACGGCTGGAACCAGAGGACATTATGCTAAGTGAAGAAAGCAGGACCAAGAAAGACTGATACCGCATGATCTCACTCAAGTGTGCAAGCTGAAACAAAGCTGATGTCATAGTAGAAGAATAGAATTGTGGTTAGCAGAGCCTGGGGAGAGGAGAGAGGAGGGTTAAGACATCCGGGGTGCAGGAAGGAGGGGGATCCCTTTTACTGTCCTGTCTCACAGAGGAGTAGGCAGACTGGGCAAATTAACCACTAGCTTGTCAGTGTCCTTGACGCCTTTATGTTGATATAGAAAATGTTTAAAGTGCTGGGTAGGCAGCTGCCATGATCTGAGGGCAGAACAGTGTATAACACACTATGCCCATAAATATGTTCAGTTAAATGACCATCAATTTTTTTTTTTCAAAACTCTAAAAACAGAGGCTAAGAATATAGGGAGGTACCAGAATGCTTGGCTAGTCCAGACAGACTTTAGTCCCAGCTCCATAAAAAATAAGACAGAAAAGAATAGTTACAAGTAAAACATTAGATTTCTGAGGTCCATAGCAGACCTCTTGAATAAAGTCTCCAGGTATCGGGCCCGGAAAAACGGCTCAGTGGTTAAGAGCACATGGATGCTTTTGCAGAGGATCTGGTCGAATTCCCAGCATCCACATGGAGGATCAAAACCATCTGTAACTCCATCTCCAGGGGACCTGGGACCCTCTTCTGACCTCCCCAGGTACCAGGCACGTACATGGTACACAGACAGACATGCAAGCAAAAATACATAAACAAATTTTTAATCTCCAGGCATGAAATGCCAGTGTCTGTTATCTGTCTAAGCTCCTGAGAGAATTCTGGTACCTGGAGAGGCTCGGAGACAACACAGGACACTGTGCTGAGCTGTAGGCAAAGCTCACTTCTCTACAGCGGTACCAGGTGACTTCCCCATTGCTCACTAGAGGAGAGAAGTTTCTCTGCCAGATCAAAGGCTGGGCTGGAGAGATAACCTTCTCTGTGACTCTCAACTTTGATGTGCGTTAGAGTCTCTCCAGGGAGCTTTCAAAACGAAGCCAAAAAGCTTCTGTCTGGGGCCACTGAGACAGCTGTCCTGATGCCCTATATTGTGCCAAGAGCTGAGACACCAGTGACATTTGACACTGTCATCTCTATGACTTTTCTGTGATGCTGTGCTTCATACAGACAGTTCTATATATCTAGAATGTACACACTAGTTTAATCCATGTAAACCTAATATTAGAGAGACACCATTACACTCTCTATTTTATAAGGAAGGAAACTGAGGCACAGAGAACAAGCAGGTCACTTGGGCACCCCCAGTGTTTTTGGTACTGTGACAACAGAGTTCTTGAGACTAGGTAATTTATGAGGACAATTAATTCCCCATGATCCTGGAAGCTACAAAATGCAGTATTGAGCGTGTGGGTGTGTGGTAAACACCCTGTACTGCCTCCTGGCATGGCGAGACAGAAGACGTGTGCTCCCTCCTTCCCCATAAAACCACCAATGCCATCATGGAGGTGACACCCTCTGACTTCATCTAATCTAATCCCTTCTCTACAGTCACTAGCTTAGGTAGCACTTCAGGGTGGAAACATTCCTGGTGTGGCCTACAGGGAGGAGGTGTCTTGTGATCTTTCAATGCACATGGGACAGGCCGTGAAAGTCATCTTGGGAGCTGAGCTTCCTCCTCCTCTTTGTCTCTCTTATTTCCCACCCATAAAGCAAGCTCTGTCATGTGCTACCCACAGTGATGAGCTGACCACCATGGGCTCCAACAGCACCGGCCAGCCACAGAAACTTTGAAACCTATAGACAAAATGAAACTTCTCTCTAGAAACAAACAAAAACTTCTTCCTAAGTTGACAACCTCAGGTATTTTGCTACAGTAGGAGACAGCTGACTGACAGGCACCTAAACACATACTCAGAATTCAGCAACCACAAAGCTATAAGCATGGGTAATGAGGCCTAAACCCAGGTAGTTGGCTCTGGTGTCTCTGTTCAGCCCTTGCCTACCTCTCTGGAGAAGCCCTGTGTCCCTCCCACTCTATGACCAAGCCTCCAAGCCTTCACATTCTCTCAACTGTGCAAGTGTCCAGAAAGGCCAGTGAAATTGTCCACCCATCACCTTGATTTTGCACAGGGCCTGAAGCCACCTCTTCTTGCAAGAGGAAACATGGCCTGAGGAACAGCTTTTCCACAGCCTTCTGGTAGCATCTCTCATCATACACTCAAGCCCAGCTGCCCCATACACACACTCGAGCTGACCCTGTTGGCGGGACACGGGTCAACTGGCCCTGCTCTTTGCTGCCTCCTGCACTGGGTGAGCTGCCAGAGCAGTGCTGGAGAGCTCACCCCAGTGGTGACAAAGAGAGAGAGCCGGCCAGCTGACCAATCCAGCTACCATCCAGGCCCAGAGGGAGGACTATGGAGTCGGCCCACCCCAACATCCACCTCATCCATGAACTGCTGGAGCATATGAAGGACCTGGACCTACAGAACCAAAGCTGCAGGATCCCTATGACACAGGACATTCAAGAGGAGTCCCAGTGAGGGCCCAACAGGGTAGCAGAAGCCAGAGGTCTGGAACCAGATCAATGACTCATTACAATGAACACTTACAAGATGTATGGACTATATACTGTGCAACCCACTGGGCCACACTACAGCTCCCACATCTGTAATTTTTGTTTTGTTATTTGTTTGGGAGGTTGTTTATTTTATTTTATTTTATTTTTTGGTTTTGGTTTGTGGTTTTGTTCCAAATTTTACTTTGAGGAGTCATTGCAGGCCGAGGACAGATATGAATGGGATCTGGATGCACGATGTGAAATCCACAAAGAATAAATAAACAGTTTTTAAAAATCATTTCAGGGTCTGTGGAGATGGCTCAAAAGTAGAACAACCTGGGTTGGGTCTCCAGCACCCCTCATAAAAAAATCAGGTGCACTTCTGCAATCCTCGCACTGGGAAAGCAGAAGCAGAAGGTGCCCTGGAGCTCACTGGCCAGCTAGTGAGTTACATCTTCAGAAACTCTCTCAAAAGAATTGAGGCAGAGGGTGATTAAGAAAGATACCTGGCATACCTCTTGCCTCCACCTATATGTGCACATATACAAGTCATTTTAAAATATCCTGGATAAATAGGCTTTGGGAATTGAGCAGGGTTGGGGGACCATATATGAAAAGGATGTGTAGGACGGCGCCCATTCTGCGCTAACATATGTGTGGATTCATTCTTAAAACTGGAAACACCCTCAAGTCTGCCAGGCTGGCTTTCCTCCTCCCTAAGGACCCTCAGTACATTTGCATCACTTTTGAAATAAGCACGGGAAATAAGGGTAATTTTTAAAAGACACTAGTCTATAAGAAATAAAGATGTCTGTAATTCCAACCAAAGGTATTTCTGTGCCTAAGCCTGTTTATGGAGGTTGCTAAGGAACCGTGTGCTCCAAGTTTGGAATACTCCCGACTCCAGTTTACAAGGTAAAAAGCACCAGAAGCATGACTTTCAAACAGTGAGTTTCATGGGCAATGCCTAGCTGTACACACAGGGAAGATTTGTCCCTGGGCACAAAGTCTCCAGAGGGACAAACAAATACAAAAGGCTGAAGGCCCAAGGCAGCCAAGAGTCTCCAGAGAATGGCAAAGGCCAGAAGGAAACTAATAGTCACCAATATTTATGTGATGCTTGGTCCCAAGTCCCACTCTACCGTTAGTTAGCCCTCATGGCATGCCAAAAAGACAACGCTGCCATCACCCACCTTTTACAGCCAAAGGAAGTGAGCCTCAGAGAGCTAGGTGATTTGAAGCCAAAGAGATAGCCCGGTGGTTACGAGCACATTGCCTGCTCTTCCATGAGACCCATTTTCTCTTTTCAGGTCCCACATGACATCTTGCAGTCAGCTGTAATTTCTTTCTGACCTCCCTGGCCACAGGCGTACTCGCGTACTCATGTAGTTCACAAACATATATGAAAGCAAAACACCCACATACATAAAATAATTTTAAAAAGAGGAAACTTTGCTGAAGATCTAACTGCTTGTCTGGGATGGCCCGTGAATCCAAGCAGCTCTTCCGCAATGATTCCAAGAACAAACTGGTACTGTCTGAGAGAGACACTAGAGAGTCTCTGGCCAGCGGTGATAATAGGAAGAGCAGTTTCCCGTGTCACTGCAAAGGGAAGACAGAAGAGACCTCTCTTCTCAAAACCAAATGCCAAGCAGGGATGGGGGAGGTGACAGGTCTGTAGTGAGGCAGCTGAGGAGAGGGGAGCAAGGGTGAGTCACTAACTAGGATGCTAATATTTATATGTACCGACTTGAAGAAAGAGCATGCAGTGTGTATGACCGTGTGTGTGTGTGTGTGTGTGTGTGTGTGTGTGTGTGTGTGTGTGTGTGTGTGTACGCGCATTTTTGAATGCTTATGAGTATTCACATGTGCATGTCTCAGTGCAAGAGTGAGTATGGGTGTGCAAGCATGGTAGGCAGCCTCTCCCATTAAAAAAAAAAAAAAAAAAAAAAAAAAAAAAAAAAAAAAAAAAAAAAAAAAAAACCTGACTATCCCAACCATGCCCAAACACTCTTGTGTTTTCCCAACCCAACTTTGTTGCCAACAGAATTCCTCATCGGAAATAAACAGCCTCCAGGGAGCAAAAGTCCCCTCCTCTGTCTCCTGGTGCACCCACAGAGCCCCACAGACAGAAGGGCTCAGTCCAACTTGTTGGCCAACTGACAGCAAGTTGGGCTGTGGCTCCTGCAATCGCCAGAGGCACAGTTAGTGGCCACTGTCCACTGGGCAGACAACTCACCTTTCACACATTACTTGGGGACTTAGAAGTAGAAGAGAGCTTGTTTATTCCTACTCTGCAAAAATGCTCCAGGTGTGTATGGCCACTCATGGGCCTGCTGGTGGCAAAGGCAGCCCAACATGTAACCTACACATATGCTCCCTTCTTCATACAGGTGACACAGAGGGCTGAGATGCACTGGACTAGCATGTGTAAAGACCTAGATTTTTTTTATTTGTTTGTTTTATTTTCTTGAGGCAGGGTGTCTCTGTGTAACTCTGGCTGTCCTGGAACTTGCTCTGTAGACCATGCTGGCCTCAACTCACAGATCTGCCTGTCTCTGCCTCCCGAGTGCTGTAATTAAAGGCATCTACTACCACCACCCCACCAAAACCCTGGATTTGTCCTCAACACTGACGAAGGGAGAGGGAGAGAGGGAGGCACAGAGGGAGGGAGGCCTGTTGACATAATCTCACATATTTATGAAATATTGTGTGATGTTTTGATTCCTGTACAGTGTGACATCCAGTCGGGGCATTGCTGCTCTGTCTTTCCAAACACATTGCGTCTTTGTGTTGGAAATAATTCAAAATCCTTCCTTCTAGCTCTGCTTAAGTATACAGTAAGTTATTGTTAACTCTAGTTCCCTACCATGCCATGGGACATGACAACATATTCCTTCAAACTGTAATTTTGACCCCCATTAACCAGTCTCTATCTTTTTCCTTAGACCCTTTCCAGACTCTGCAAACCACAATTCCACACCCTGCTTCTAAAATCAACCTTTTAGCTCCACCTGTGAGCAGAAAGATGTCTTCATGTTCAGTACAACCCTGTTTAAAGGTGCCAAGACCTGGACTCAACCTAAGTGTCTATCAACACATGAATGGATGAAGAAAACACAGAGGTGCTGGGACACTGCCCAGCCATTAAAACTAATGGAGTCATCCTGTCAATACAATGAACCTGAAGGATGCCATGTTTAATGAAATGAGCCAGGCACAGGAAGACAACCAACACATTCTTGGGCTGGCCTGATGCTGCTCCTACAATGATGACCAGATCTCAAATCTGTCCTTCAAATGATTCCATTCATAACTCTCTGAGAAATGGCTCTTTTAAAGGTTTACTAGAAACCAAAGTACCCAAAAGGGAACTCCATCAAAACTTGTCCAATCCTACCAACCTCAGAGACATTGCAGGCACTGAAAGAACTCAGCAAAAATCACATTTCCTAGGGAAGACTCTAGGAGGCATTGTCTCAGTGTGAGAACTGAGTCACCTTGAAAGTCGGGTCAAAGGAGTGGGCCCAAGGCAGCCTTTCTACAGGGAACACGGCCATAGATGCTGAACGCCCTCCAGGGAGAGACATATCATTTTATGAAAGCCAGAAAGCCCTAAGGACATTTCTAAGGCAATGGAACAAAGGTACAAGAAACAGCAAGTCACAGGGACATTTGGAGTGTCTATAAAGCATACCTACTCCAGTGACGGACCAGGAATAGCCAGGCTGATTACCGGAGCCAAGGAAAGACGGTCCCACTCAAATATCACTGATGACTGACATAATTTACTGACAGACATATCACTTGTGTCTGCTCTGGACCAGGCACTATGCTGAATATTTTCTAAAGGAAAACAGGCACCAGCAGCTACAGCCGTGAATACTAACTCCCTCTGACCATCTCCCACCATGCTTCTGAGGAAAGTCGTATCCTTAGCCTGCTAGGCCTCACCTATCCTACGGAAACCTGTGCATCCCCACTTTTCCATTTTAGAGATGAAGAACAGAGAAGTTGGAGCCAGGGACAGAGAAAAGATTACCCAGGCCTCCCACAATCAGCCCCCGCTATGGGTGATATCATCTCTCTCACAGGGACCACCCTAAGCAAGTGTTTGTAACATTCAACACTTTCTGAAGCCTGGTGCTCCTCCTCAAACTGTATACACTAAAATCATCCATCTAAATAGAATGGCTCAGCACATTGTGAGTGGAGGTGCTTCCCACCAGTAAAATAGGCATGATTGTCATCCATCTAAATAGAATGGCTCAGCACACTGTGAGTGGAGGTGCTCCACCAGTAAAATAGGCATGATTATCATCCATCTAAATAGAATGGCTCAGCACACTGTGAGTGGAGGTGATCCACCAGTAAAATAGGCATGATTTCCTGACTTCCATCCTTAGCCCCAAGCACTTCCTAAGGCCTAAGTGCCAAAGAATGAAGTTTTTGAAAAGCAGGAGTACTGAGCTATCAAAGCCAGGCCTCGGCTTGGAGGGGTCCTATGTGGGGTGGGGCAAGCCCAGATCAGACTGTAATTTCAAAAGGATACTCGGAGGGATGGTCCAGAGGCATAATTTGGACTAGAACAGACCCAGAAAGCCCAGCCACCGGTGCATCATCAGAGTTGACTTCAGAGATAGGTTCCTATTCAGACTGAGTTTTCTCATGCAGACAGGTGGTTGTGGCAATATGGGTAGACTTCCCCCAAACTGCACACACACACCTCAAAGATGTTTAAAGTAGTGAATTTTATGTCTTACATACAGCAACACAAAAAAGAAAAAATATAAGCATTTCTTTACCAACTAATGCTCTTCTTTGCCAAAAGGAGGATAACCCTCCCTTGATTCCAAACACCATGGAGAAGCAAGAAGAGTGACCTTTACTGTGCTAAGTACTTGTACTAGCTCATGGGATCCTTGTGGCAGAGTGTAGGTCCTGTTCTAACAGCCATTTTACAGCCAGCATGTGAAGAGCCACATGCCCTGCATGACAGTGAGCTCCTCTGCCTAATTAGATGCCGAACATCTAAACACTGCACACAAAGGGTCCTCTACTGACCAGTTCACCGCACTGCTGGATTGTCTCTCTCTGCAGAGAAAGAAATCCAGACAGATGACTGGATTGCCTCTTCTATCTGGGTCCAGATGTTTGACATCACATAAACAAGATAATGCACCCATGAGTAGGAGCCGCTCAGGAATTAAAACTCTGTCACAGTAGACACACTGTCTCAGCCCATGGTTGTCATTGCATGAATTACGTCCTGCCCAGTGTTGCTTGCTTGACTTACCAGATAACTTGACTTTTCAGGGCTTCTGGAGTGATGGTAAAACCTTTCTCACCAGTTCTCACTCTCTATCTAGCATCAGCTCAAATCCCATGGATGTTTTTTATCACAAATAACAAAAACCATGCATATTTTAACTTCAACTCTAGGATTAAAGTAAATACATAATTTTGGCAAATTACTTGGAATTATGGGCTAGCAGCATCTGGTTCGGATATTCTCAAGTAAGTTATTGGCACAGTCACTGCCACATTTTTAATTTTAACCAAAATGTTCTCAGAAACATGTGTTTTCTGTCCTATTTACATGTAATCGTTTGGAGATGGGGTTGAAGTTTAAACAGGGGGTTCAGCGGTCAGCTACAATACCTGGGTAGTGCCCACTGTCTGCCAGTGTTGCGCCTCGCCAGGGCCAGCAGTTTTGGCCTTATTCCTGCCCAGGGTGAGAGGCCTACAAGTATTAGATGCCAGTCTTCATGCTTTCTCTCTGAATGCCAGAACCCACTCTTGCCAATGGGCACCCTTCCTTCTGCTCCAAAGCCCTCTGCCACTCTTCTGTAGACCTCCAAACCAGGTCCCCTCCTAACTCCACATCAAGGGCACACAATTACTTTTATAAATACTTGTTATAAAAATATCACAGTGGCTTCCTGCTGCTTTGAATTCTGACTGGTTATACAGGATTTTAGACTCATAAATCTTTCTTTCGAACAGCTCATATTTTATTGACAAAGTGTGCTTTTTTTTGGTAGATTCTAAGTATGACTGCTCATTGAGGACATTTTTGTCAATTATTTGACCTTTCCATTAAGAAAAATAAAAATAAAAGGAATTTTCTTGCCATTTCAAAGTCCTTTGCAAAGCCATTCCTGTGTCCATTTTCCACCTTGTGTCCATTAATTGCCAGCCGGATGGGAAGGGCAGTGGTTCCATCGCCAAAAGGAGAAAAGCATGAAGATTGTCAACCCCAGAACACCCGGCAGAGGTCAGGTGCCTGGTCTCAAGAAGAAAATTCCAGGAAGGCCTTGGCTTTTCTTACAAACAAGAAGTTCTCCGGCACAAAGAAGAGACTTCTAAAGTGAATCTTCTCTGTGGCCAACAGACTACACAGGCTCACTAGGAGTTGGCTTCACAGGCCTCATTTCTTCACTGTGGTCAACAGACTGCACAGGGACACCGGGAGTTGGCTTTACGGGCCTCAAAGTTGCCTCTGCCCTTCATTGTCTACTGAGCTGGGTGGGTCTTTACAGGCTCATCTGGTTGGTTTTCCACTTGAAATAATTAGAGACACCCATGGGCTGGACCCTTAAAAAGCAAGCCCAGAACAATGACAGGCAAGACAGCAAGATACAATTTACTGTGTGACAACAGTCGAGCAGCTGCCGGTCAAATGAACCTCAGAAAGCTCAGGAGCATTTGTCAGACTTGGTCTATCCCCACAGATGTAACAAAATGCCTGAGACTGAATAGTTAGAAGATTAAACAACATATTCTTACATTCTAGAACATAGAGAATCCAAGTTCAAGGTTAGCAGCAGATCAGGACCTATTGCCAGGACCTGAGGTTGTGTCCTTGTGTGTCACAAAGAAACAAAAGAAGAGCCGCTGTTCTCCCACAGCTTAACGGACAAAGGAGTGAGCTTCTTCCTCACAAAAATAAATGTTTTGTTTATTACATTTACTTACATGTGTGACTACGTATGCCATAGAGCACCTGCAGCAGGCACCTGAGGAGTCTGTGCTTGATATTCCATAGAAAAGACAGAGAGAGAGGAGACACACACAAAGAGAGAGAGAGAAAACACACACAGAAAAAGTCTCATCAGGAACTAGTTGAAGCAATTGTGGAACTCTGGGTCAGCACCCTGTAGGCCAGCCAGCAGCTGGGCCTTCCAGCAAAGGTTGGCATTGCCATCTTGAAATGGTATCTCTTCTCCCCCCCAGAAACCTCAGCTTTCCTCCTAAGGTCTGCAGTTGGCCTCACAGGGCCTCCCCTCCCCAACCCCCATCACTGAGGGTCACAATCTTTGCTGAAAGGTAATTGATCACAGATGTTACCCACAGCTGTAAAATACCTTCACAACAACATCTAGATTCATACATGACCGAAGAGCTGAGCAAACAATCTAAGCCACTTAATGAAAGTGACCGACACAAGAGGTGTCCAACAGGCAGTGAGGAAGAGCAGAACAGGGACACGGGCTGCCCAGGAGAACCGTGTGTCATGGGAGTCTTGAAGGTGCAGCAGGGACAGGGCCATGAGGAGGAAGTGCTGTGTGAAAGCAGGCATGAGGGAGCAAGCTTGCAGGAGGACTCTGGGCTCCCTCCCAAGGGTTTGTGGCCTGGTCACCCCTCTGAAAGTTGTTAATTATTTCCCATCAGATAGGCAGTACCACAGTCTGGCTCTCAGGATGGCTTGGAAGGAACATCCCGTGGGAGGAAGCAGCTGCAGGAAAGCCCAGAGCCCAGAGGGCAAGGACAAGAGGAGAGACAGCTGGGGAGGGGCTGAGCCAGTTCTGTGCAGAGAAGAAAGGGCCGGGCCAGCTTGAGGGCAGGACAGGGAGACTGCTAAAACCGCTGGAGACCCACAGAGGGCTCAGGACAGATGTGGGACAACAAGGACAGATGTGGGACAAGGAGGAACTTGGAAAGAGGCAATAGAAAGCCGCTGAGGTCTGCTGACAGTTTTCAGAGAGACCAACAATAAATATCAAAGCTAAAAAGTGACCAGGAGGCTAGAAATGATGCGCAGGATAAAAGGAGCCACCTCCTGGAGGTTGCTCCCAGGTTCAAGGGAACCTGAGAAGTCAAGGGCCTGGGGAGATGTAGACAGAGAGAGTGCCAGAGGCAGAGGAACGCAGAGAGAGGGTTCCTGAAGCCAATGTATGTGGAAGTCTTGCACACCCAGGAAGATGGTGACATTGCATATGCATGTGACTAATAGCTAAGGAGATGAAAATGTCAGTGAGTTAGGAGAGAATATGGTCTATGGTTGTAGAGTAGGAGGTTAGTAGGCAGAGCCTTGCTGCTTTAGGGTGCTAATGAGAGAGTAAAGTTATCATACTCACTCCCATGCCTGTTGACAGCAGGATCCATTAACCCCAGATGGACCGTTAGGGAAAACAGCACAGATACACAAGAAGCACAGAAAGTGTTCAGCCACAAATGGTAGAATCCCATCTCTGGAGACAACATGGATGGTAGAGATGGCAAATGACAGGTCCTTTCACTTACCACCCCCTCCAGGTCCTTCATCAGGTACAAGTCACTGCAGGGACCAGTCCCTGATCAGGACAACTTCTCTGTTGGCAAGGCCAGAGGTCCAGGGACAAGGTAGCAGGTTTTGGCACCATAGACTGAGTTCCCAGGGGCCCCTCAGGAACCATCTGGTTGCCAGACAAGATGATGTTCCAGGAGGTTCAGCTCGGTTCACTGGACAGAGCCTGAGAGGGGAGGCCCGGTGTGCCATCGTGAAGAAAGGCCATTAATGTAGTTCTCAGGAGCCCTGGCTAGTTCCCAGGCAGGAGAGAGGATGGGGGTGGGGTGTAACAGCCTCTCTGAGGCTGCAGGTCCCACCATGTGACAGAGTTCTGCTCTGTCTTCCTTTCCTCACCCTCCCTCTTCCTACCCAAACCCTCCCCATCTCCCTCCCTCCATAATGCCATCCTCCACACTGTAATGTGACCAGGCTAGCCCTTACCAGAGTCAAGCAGATGCCAGCACCATGCTCTTGAGTCTCTAGAATGACTTCAAGCCAAATGTACTTGTTCCTTTATAAAATACCCTCTATTCAGAGAAGGTATTTTATTAAAGTAAAGAAAATAGACTAGTGTTTTACAGCAAGGCCATTGCTTTCTATAAAATGCTACAGTAGACTGAGAATTTTAAGACTTAGTAATGATCCACTTTGTCATTTTATTTTTCTCTTTTTAAGTATTATATTAATTTTATTATATTATTAAATTAATATGGTGTTATTTAAAATATATTTATTTTACACTATAGTAATATTAGTATTAACTAATATATTAATTTTTAATATATTGATTATTTGAGAATTTCATACAATGTATTTTGGCCATATTTACCTCTCATTTCTCTCTCTAACTCCCCTTAGATCTGTCCCCCCACCTCCCTATTCCCCAAATCTACTTACCCAACTTTGTGAATTGTTTTAATAACCCATCAACTCCAATCCGTGCAGCCCATGTAGTCATGGGACTAATAGGTGGTCTACTAGTGACCACATCCTTAAAGACAACTGATTCTCCTCCCAGGAATCACTTAGGAGTAGGGACTCCGTGCTAGAATGTCAGCTGACTTGATCTAATGGGCCACAGCTGATCTGAGTCCATGAGCACAGCCTCCTGTCTTGTCCAGAAGTCACCACTGGACACCAGTCCTCCAGACCTCTGGATCTTACGGTCTCACCCCCTCTTCAAGATGCTCTCTGTGACTCAGTGTGAGAGGATGAAGAAGATGCCCTGTTTATGACTGAGCATTCCACTAACACTTTATTCCCTGTACTCTGGCCAGATGTGGGTTTCTACACCACCATCCACCACACAAAGAAATCCCTCTAATGGCAGCTGTACTAATCTATGGGTACAGAGATCCAAATTGAAGGGGCAGGTTGATACTTTGTCCATTTAGCAAAATTATAGTAGTAGGTTCATGGCTGGAGCCTGTGAACTTTCCAACCAGGGGTTCTTAGCCATATTTATATCTATGGGAATGGGCCTTAAATCCAATCAGAAAGTAGGCAGCTACCTCATAATATTTGTGCAACTATTGAACCATGGGCATATATCTTGTCATATCAAATCAGTCATTTAAGGGAATTCACAGGATTCACAGCTGGGTAACAAATGCCCCAGCCCCGACCTCCAGCAGCCTACATAGCACCCTCCAATGAAGGAAGCAGAGGAAGCCCTGAGCAAATGTGTTCTTTGATACAGGCATGTGGAGGAACCAAGACCAATCTACCCAGTTGGGGGCAAACTGTTACTGATATGGCCCAGTTTTGAGAGGAATGCTGAAGCTTGTGGGTGATTGATCAGTGTGTGCAGACTAGCAACTGTAGCCTCCTCCTCCTCCTGGATATTTATAGCCTGCAACAGCTCATCTACAGAGACCTCCCATCTACAGAATTATCCCACCCCTCCCACTGCGCTGGACCTAATAAACATGCCAAGATTCCAGGTTGTGGTGTCAGCTGAGCATCATCTGATCCCAACTTCACTGTGGAGGGGGGGTGGGGGGCACATTTTCTTGGGTAATACGACCTATTTTTTTTTTCAATGTCCTATGCCCAAAGTGTGTGATGTCTTTAGCAGTAAGTTCTTACCATTTGAGTTCTGATGGACTCTAACCCTCTGAAACTGTAAAACCAATTAAACACTACCTTCAATAAGTTTCCTTGGGTGTTATATTACTAATTGTCAGATGCCTTGTACTTTCTAACCCTAAGATCTTTCAGCCCATGTCAGAGTCATCCACAGCCTGCACACAAACAGTGTACAAAGCTCAAGAAACAGAGACTGTCTACTCCCACCCCCTCTGCCGAGCCCACGAATTCACTGTGCCACAAAGTCTGCTCAGCCCTCAGCCACTCGAAGCTACTTCCACAATTCTTCTCATCCCATTGGTCTCTCTGACCTGCCTCCGGTCCTCAGGTCTACCTCCCCTCTGCAGATGTCCATAGGATGAGCAGCTTATGGAAAGCCTTCCAGGAGGGTCAGCAGACACCAAGAGAACTAAGGGACCAATCTCTAGACGCTCTTACACCCTCTGGTAGATCACCTACACTGTCCCCTCAGCCCAATCCAAGGTGAGTGGCAGTGAGGAAGTTGCCCAAGATGCAGCAGTGTGTCAGAGATGGCTGTTTTCCTAAACACATCCTCACAGGGTAGGAATCCAATTTCCCGAGTGTGGGATGTATTTTATTGGAGTTCTGAGGATGATTCAGGGGGCAATGACACATGCTTTCTATTTAAGAGTTCAGGGTTTAATTTCACGATCACCTTCTATTTATGGAAAGAGATGCTAGATTCCATGTGCGGTCACAGTGTAAAGTTTCCTGCTAGAATATACTTTCTAAGTGAAAAATTAGAGCCAATTTAAGGGAAAGTAAGAAGTAAGTAGATGTCATGGCGGGATGTGAGCATGCTCAAAGGTGGTACGTGACTAAAGGCTGGTCTCCTGTGACAGAGCCATCCTGAAAACCTACCTTTGCTACTTGCTCATAGAGACCAGATTAAACTCACAAACATATTAGATTCAATAGATGCCTATTAGCCAAGAGCCTGCAGGGCCCAGGACCAAGTTACTCAAAGGGGAGCCTGGGAGTCTTCCATTCTTGAGGATAGCACCAGAGATGGAGCAAACAATGTGTAAGGCCAAAGCTGTGGGAGCGGTAGGGATGGTAGGTGCCTCAGGAAGGGAAACTCTGGAGCTTTGGGTGAATGGGGAAACACCCTGATACAGGCCTTGGATTCTAACCTTGTTCCCTGCATCAAGAGAAGTGACTTTAACATCTTGGAGACCTTCTTATGGCAGAGTAAGCCATCAGGGGACCGAACTTCTACAGGTGTGAGGGCCTTGTGAGGGACAGATCAACAAGCCACTTCCTACAGCTCAAGGTGGCACCCTCAGGAGCACATGACTGGGGGGCCAAGAGTCACCAAGACCCTTGTGGACTGGCCCACACTGGCCAAGGATCAGTCTCTAGGCAACTCCATCTGCTCCCTGCCTTCCTGGGTTCACTGAACTAGCCATTTCTTCACTGGCAGAGCCTGTCTTCTCCTCCTCAGAGGCTGACAAGCAAATCCCAGTCCTGGGCTGGAGGGGGTGGGCATTGTTTTGCTCCGGATAGTGAGAGAGCCTTTTTTGGTGTCCTACTCAACATGAGATTTGTCTTCTAAAATTGCTGTCCTTGCATTACCTACAGGGTTCCAGGTAGACAGTAGCACATAGCCCTGCCCTTTACCTCAGGGCATGAAGAGATCTGAACTCATGAGAGTCTCCCTCTCGGGGAGGAACACTCAGGAACTTGATCTAGAACTGACAGTCCAGTTCATGCGGAGCTAATCTCCACATTGTAGAGGACTCATCTCCAAGCCGTGGAGAGATGGACTTGTCTCCACACTGTGGAAGGGTTACTTCTAGAGTTGGAGGAGGGAATATCACCTGCTGTTGTAGCCACAGAACACCTGACTAAACAATGTTAAATGGAAGAAAAGGCTTATTTAGACTGTGGCCTCAGAAGCTTCAGTTGAGGAGGAGAAGGTGTGACAGCGGAATCTTGATGCTGAGGCTGGTGTAGCCTTTAAGAGTGCTGTTTCTTCATGAATGGCTGCTTTGGGCCATTGGGGCTTCTGTAGAAATTACTTTGGTCCAGGAAGGCCTTCTCTGACTATTCTAAGCTTAGGCCTTGTCACTCAATTGATGTTAGAGACAGCTACCTACCCTTCTGATTGCCCTACTGTGGCTGCCAACAACCAATACAACACCTGCCACATCAAAGGAGCCCATCAGATGCATGTGTTGGATTAGTGATGGGGTGTAGGAATTTAGCAGAATCACTGTATGGAGTAGATATTAGAAGGAACAACTGTTTTTAAAGAAGTACTTTGACCATGAAGAATCCTTGTGGAAAACAGTGATTGTCTTCCATGATCTATAGAATTGTTTTGTTGAGGGGCTTTGCAGCCATCCCATGCCTTTGGTCACAGGATTCCTCAGGCACACCTGAGGCATTATTGTGTATTGCACACGATATATAATAATAGTCTAGAGTCGTGAAGGCCTGTGATGCTCTCCTTCAGGAAGACATGTAAATTAGATTAAGGATCTTGATATGAGGAAATACTTTGTGTAACAGCCAATAAACATGCTTTGTATGACTATTTGGGATTCGGTACAGCAGAAGAGGCTGGACTTTTCTGCTGCCACATAGGTCTTAAAATTTCACCTTAGAGCCTTCTTTCTTTAACCCAGTGGAGCTACGGGAGCAATGGAGACAGAGGATCCAGGAGTTAAAGAGCCAAGCTGCTACAGGGGAAGGGAGGAGAATGAGAGAGGGGGTGCCAGCAGGGATTCTGCCCTTAGGGCCTGGGTTTAGCCTTTTCCCAGTCAGGGAGTAACTACCCCAGGAAACATAAGGTGAGAGAGAGCTTGGCAAGTGACTCCCAGGCTGCTGAAAACAATCACTCAAAAATATACATGGGCAGATTTTGCGCACTGCACTTATGGAAACATTATTCAAGAACATTATGAACACACAAAAATAAATCTTTAAAAATACCATTTGGACAACATACACATACAAATGAAGGATTTCTCCTTCTACTATGGCCACCCACAGAGGCATTTTTAAAGAAATGAATGCAGCAAGCTTACAGGACATAGAGAACCTGCAGGTAGGAACACGCAGCCACTGTGGTCCATAGAGCTCCTGACCCAGGGAAACCCACCCAAACTTCCCATGGAGATAGAGACACCAGACCCATGGTGAGGGGAATCAGTAGGTCCTGGACAGTGCCCAGGGCAGCTTAGTTGCCTAGCAGAGGATGGTCACAACGTCCAGCTCTGATCAAGGGAGAAACAATGGCAGATAGTGTCCTGCTGGTGCCACAACATCTCTGTGAACAAACTAAAGCCTGACCAGCCAACAGTGTCAGACCCAGACTAAACCCATTTGGATGACATATACCCAAGGATAAGGAAAAAAGTGCAGGACAGAGAGAGAGCAACAGAAACTGGAGTGTCTAGGTCAAGCATGCAGCATTGAGGTTCGGGCAATATAAATGGTGAGAAGAGACTGGGCAGGCACTCTGGAATTGGAAATGAGATGGCGATGAACTTCCTGCAGAGGCACAAAGAACGAGATAATACCAAAGATGAGCAATTCTTGGCTCTGCTGGAGCAAGCACACAGGGATAGCATTCTGAGACGGAGGATGGGCGAGCCACAGAAGATGAGGGAAGGAGGCAGCATCTGGCGAAAAAGAAGGGTCAGCTTCTGTCTGGACCACTCATTCAGCCCACTGTGTGGACGCTGCTTCTGTGTCTCCCGCCTGACTACCCAGGGAGCCTCGCTTTGGCATCTCCACCACCTCCACCTGCTGTCTCCACAGCAGTGCGTCCTCTAGACTTCCGCAAAGGGAAGCATGCTTGGCCCTCATTGCCCAAGACTTTTAGTTGGAGCACTGAGTGCTGGTAAAAGCTGAAAAGCCGCCGGCAGGGGAGAGGGGCTAGAGATCTTAAGGGGGCGGGGGGGGGGGGAATAGAACACGTAAGACATGAAAAGGGAGAAATCCCGGGGGTGGGAAAGGGAAAGGGAGAGGGGTACAGCCAAAACTAAGGATATGAAAAAGCCATATGAAGACCTAGTGTCCTATAGTTTCTTAAAAGCTATCAGGAAATTGAATGGATGTGCCCTCTGTAGATGGATAATGCTTCTCTCAGAAGTTATACGTTATTAAATGAAAATTCCAGGGCAAAGTGTGACTTTCCCAGCTATACACAAGCACTCAGTTTTATAAGCTACCTGTATTCTTGGTATCATTGCTTCTCTCTCTCTCTCTCTCTCTCTCTCTCTCTCTCTCTCTCTCTCTCTCTCTCTCTCTCTCTCTCTCTCTCTCTCCCTCTCTCTCTCTCTCTGATTCTAAATGCCTCTCAACCATCTTTAAAGATCCACTTCCTATTTTTTATGA
The DNA here is from genome assembly GCA_033318265.1 of Phyllotis vaccarum. Classification (NCBI taxonomy): domain Eukaryota; kingdom Metazoa; phylum Chordata; class Mammalia; order Rodentia; family Cricetidae; genus Phyllotis; species Phyllotis vaccarum. Next base: position 63,967,639 of record JARWLC010000016.1, on the reverse strand, counting down.
ATATAAAAACTAAAACGTTTACCTTTGACACCTCTTAGGAGAATCCCTTCACTATGATCTTAGTTTCTCTCCATCAAAATTCCTACCGTGTGTGCTACAAAAATGACTGCCCCCACACTAAACTATGGAGCAGCAACTTGGTTCCTGTCTTCCTATTGTGCAGCCCACACCACCAGGTTGAGTACACAGATATGTGTGAATTTGTTAGATGAAGTAATAAATGCCAGACTCGATAAGGTTCTAACATCTTCAAAATGAAGATATTGAGTACTTAAAATCACTTAAAAATTCTATAGGGACTGGTTCAATGGCGGAGTACTTGCCTAGCATTTGTGCAAAGTCTTGGGTTCCATCCCAGGTCCACAAAAAATAAAAGTAATTTTTAATCCGATAAAATTCTTTAAGATAAAGCTCCCATGTCACATGTGTTTGGTCCTATGCTATTTGGTCCCCAGTAGAGTCTGAACAACCCTGAAGGAAAATTAGCAGAGGTCCATGTGAAATGTCTCCCATGCAGCCTGATAACTCTTAGGGACAAGTGAGGGAGCCAATGAATGTGTGGGTCATGAATCAGTGATGAGAATGGCCATTGACGTGAGGACTTGAACATGAGGAGTATTCATTTTGGTGTTAGTCTGATACATCCAAGAAATAGTTGATCTTATCCTGTACACTGTCATCAGACAGGGCCTTTTTTATTTATTTGACTAACCTACGAAGTGATTTCATTAGAAAACTTAATAATTAAATGTGGAAAATTTTCACAGCATAATTTCCTGCTTTTGGAGCTATATAAACCCAAATGAGCATCATCACATGACTAGATCTAGCTGCTCAGCTGGTATCAGGTATGAAACTGGGGAAGATCCCTCCTGACTGTCTCAGACCTCAAGAAAATAAGTTCTTGGTTATGATTCTCCCGGTTCTTACACAAAATACATTCTTCCCACAGCTCTCAAAAACCTGCAGCTTTGTTCTGGGGAGAATGGTTGTACTCTTAGCGCCAAAGAAGCTAAGCAATCCAAACACCCATGAGAGTGACTCTTCAAGACCTGATCCTTCACCTGCACATTAATCGTTATTCCTTTGCAATCACCTTGGACTAGACTCCCTCCATTGACGATTTCAAACTGCATCAAGAAAGTTTGGGTAAGTAAATATTACCAAAGGTATAAAAAACATTGGCCTCCATTCTTTTAGGAAGACGGGACATTCTAAGTACATATTTTAAGGTGAAACCATTCCTGTTGAATGGATGACCAAATGAAAATATGATGTTTCCTTTCCTTCTCTACATTTACTTACAGAATCTAAAGATTAAAAATGTCATGTTTATTGGCATCAGGGCAGATACATACAGTTCATTTTGCCATTGTTATTGCCAGTGTACAATATTACCATTTTTACATTAATCTCATGTGCCTGACAATTGTACATTTCTCTGACAGTTTTCCTCTCCATCATTTTGCACATAAATTAGATAATCTATATTCACAGATATATTCATGGAAAACAAAAGAAGTATGTCCCATAAACACTACCATTTAAGTGGCAGTTAAATAAATGAATTTATGTTCAAAAAATCAGTATTTATTAGAAGAAGACAGCAAAGATGGTACCGTCAGTGTGTTCCACCTTCCTCACAGCATAGGAGCCGTTCTGTGTGACACAATAGTAAATCTTGCCCTCCCCTCCTGCACCGGCCTTCCAGATGATTCCATCTTCCTCCCATGGCTTCCCACGTTAGAAATTTTTTTATCATAATTAACAATAATTGGTGAAAATGATTAAATAGTTCCTAGGACGATAAAACAGCCATATATTTTTAAAACTTTCAGGTTCAAGGTCCCATGATTTATCCCAGAGAGCTATAGGTTTAACAAGGGTTCTATGGAGTAATTTTAAGACAGAATGGATTTCACTCTGTCTCTTCTTTTTAATGTTGCCTTTGGGAGACTTCTAAAAATGACCAGAAGTCATGAAACATCGCTATTTGCAAACGGAACTGCAGAGATACAGGCACAGAGACAGAAGAGAACCCTCAAAGGCTCCTGGGGGTGCAGTGGGGGTGCCTTAACAGATTCCATCATTTACCGAAGACTTCCAAAGTCGGGTTCATTCGGAAAACAAGCCCCACAAGAGATTTTTCTAAAAATCTAGCATTTCTCAGCCAAAGTTCCAAAACCAGCTACAGTGAGAGCCGCCTCATCCCAGAACCACTGTCTCCCTTCTGGCCTCAACTGCAGAAGCCAGGCAGCCCCTTGCTTGAAATATTATTTTCCCGGAGTCTGTCTCAGCACACAGAAGGAAGAAAAAGCTATGTCCCAAAGAAAACAGTGAGGGCTTCTGGGTTCTGTTCAGGCTTTGGGATGAAGCCCTAACACAGCTCAGTCCACAGGCAGACACTTTGGGCTCACTGTCTTCTCATGTTATTTCAGTAAATGGATCTAATGGGAGGGATACAGTGTTCTTATTCTGTGAGACTTTAAAAAATTCCTTTGTATCATTTATATTTCTGGCCAATCCTTGAATGACTTGACTGCTGATTGATGAGAAATGCCCAGCTCACAACTTTGCTCTGAAAGCTGCTTAGGGAACTCAGCATCTATTTTCCTCACAGTGTTGCCCAAGCTAGCCATGAACTCTTGGGCTCAAGCCATCCTCCTGTCCCAGTCACCTACGTAGCTGAGAATAAAGGCATGCAGCACCATGCCCAGCTAAAACAATATTGTAAGTGGTCAGTTTCCAGGCCAGACCCAAAAATCTTCTTCACTCAGATGTTGAAGACCTGAGCTTTTACAAGGAAAAGGGAGCAGAAAACATTTTGAAGATGTATTCATAGTGAAAGATTTAGTTTCCTTTAACTCTGAAGCCTGGTCGACAAAGTGACCAATAAAAGGGGACAAAGAGGAGAATCAAGGCTTTTTAGGGGAGACTTTTGTTTATGAGGATTTGGGGGGCCTGACACAGCAGTCTGCCCAGTTTTGCCTCTAGCCATTTTTTTTTCCCCATTTGCCTTCCTACAAGTATGAAACAAGCAGGACACATAGAGGAAAGCAGTGAAGGATGGTGGGGGGGAGGAATAAAAATGTTTGAAAGAGATGTGCTTCCTTGGCAGTATGGAGCTAAATCATAGCCCTGTGAGAACTGCCTGAACCAGGGTGAGCTAATGAGGAAAATGTAAAGATAGACGGAGACAGTGGGACACCCAATGTTACAGGCCCTTGACCAGGGGAAGAATTGAGTCCACTATTTGGTCAGACAGTACTCCTTCTGGCCATAAGGTGGTGCCGTAAGTCCAGCCAGTCTGCTCCCAATAGGCTGGGGCATGCAGGGGGCGGAGCTCTCCAGTGTAAGCCATGTTCGCCACTCAGCTTCTGGGACCTTCAGGAAGTCTGCACTAGAGACCTGTGTCAACTTGTAATCACTGCCTCAGCCGGCTAGAATGAATCCCATCTGCTAGGGCCCCACCTGCTCACACAGGAACAAGGCTACCTTCTGTCCTGCTGGACACAAGCCACATGGAGGTTTCAACCCAGTCCTTTGCTAGCCCTTCATCTTGTTCCAAAATGCCAGCACCCATCCCAGAGCTTTCTCTGGGCCCTAAGGAGAATCCAAAGAACATCCTGCATCACATCTTTAGGTACCTTATCTGGATGATAAATCCTTCACGGTGAGCATAGGTTTGGCAGCATGACCCAGCCTTACCACACGACTAGTCATCTAGCCAGCCTGGTCTCCTTCTTTAGCTACCAATCTGGACAACCTCATTCCTGACACAAACCTCAGTGTCCCCTCTTCTTGAGTTTTGCCTCCTCGGAAACATCTTTTCCCCTGACTCTACTCGGCATAACCTCAACCTCTAGCTTTCAATCGAGCACTTCTCTCTCCCAAACCCTTCACTCTTGGATTTGATTGAGGGTAACTCAATGGCAGGGGAAGGAGGTGTCCAAGCAAGTTTTGTCAGAACACAATCAAAATATCACACATTTCCCCTTGGGTCTAAACAAAAAGCAAGGGTTTTAACTAATATAGCAAAACCATATACAGTAAGTACAATAACTATCTATAAATACATATAGGCAAGAGTTACATTAACAATGTTTAGTCCATTTGCACAAGTCTGGATATCACAGCCAGACCAGATCTGTCTTAGCATATAAGTTTCAAACTGTCCACAGACACTGTCCTTGGGCAGTGCTGGCTGGCCCATCCTTCCTTTTCTAAGTCTTTGCTCCCACTGAGGGTGGACATTAGATTTAGAGACCCCCAAAGTTCCAACCTTGCTGTGCAGTGTGGTGCCTGTGCTCAGTTCAGGCCAGCTTTGTAGTTTCATCCACTGTCTCTAGCCTATATTTCACTCATCTGCCAAACCCAGTCTGAGGGGACTAATGAGCTAAAGGAATCTGCACGGAAAAGGGACCCAACAAAGGTGTGTCTTACCCTTCTCCAACTTTATTCTACCCAGAAGGTCACTCAGCAAACCCCAGTAAGTCTGCAGCCCTGGGAGATGGAGCAGGTGCCCTGGACAGGTGGTTCAGAAACCAGGGTGCTACGTGTGCTTATAGCACCCCACATCTAGCCTCTGTGCGTTTTTAATAAAGCAGCAGTTGGCTTAGATGGGAACCATGAAATTCCTTTGAAAGTTGGAGTAAAAGCCTCAAGATGCTTTTTTAAAATATGCATTTTCTCAAAGGGCAGATACGGGCCTCACTGCAAAGGGACAAGGTGAGAATCTCCAGATTCTGTTTCTCTGGTGTCACTTCTGTTCGTGGAGGAGGCCACAGAGGTCCACCCCACTCTAAAGGTGGAGGGCTGCTTGACTCTCCCAGGAAATTTGTGACCATAAAGGGTGGGGGTAGACCAAACTGTTTTGTTTTGTTTTTAAGGCTTTTTTCACCCGTAAACTAATAAAGGAAGCTAAATTAACTATTGAAACAAGAAAGGTGGCCAATGAGGATGGCCCATCATTATATCCACTATCCACCACCTTCCTCAAAAGATAGATTGAGCCAGTCTCTCATATTAAAACTATGGGTATGTGTAGCTAGTTTCTTCCCGCCATCGAAAACTAAGACATTCTAAGTGACCATTTCCTGGGGCCGGAGAGATGGAGAGGTACTATGGACAGGAGCTCCAAGAGGTGGTACCCCAGGAAAGCCCATTCCGAAGGCACCTTCCCATCTCCTCCTTCCCTCCTTTAATCTGAAGCAGCAGCGATCACCCTGACTCCCAGCCTCCCCATCTTCTCAATGGAAGGCAGCTGGCACCCAGGAAAGCTGAGCAGCAGCAGAAAGACAACCTGAGCGCCCATCTCTGCAACCCCTCCCTCAGGCGTGTCACACGTAGGCGCAGAAGAGTCAGAGAGTGCGCCTCGGTGCGGAGGCCCAGGGTAGCAGTCGCCGCCGCAGGCGGTGGGTGATGAAACCTCCCAGGCGCATTACTGCAGAATGCGCAGGCGGGCGAGCGGGGAGTCAGGCGAGGACGTAGGTTGAGAGCTGGTACCCAGGCTCACCTGTTCTCCAAGATTAGGGTGGGGAATGCGGGGGCGGGGCAAGTAGAGCCAATACCGGATAAGGACCAGGTGGCGCTAGGTGGCAGCGGTCGCCTCTCCACCCTCCCCCAACCAAGCTAGCCCCCCGAACTAAGCCGTCGGGTTAACGAGGCCAAGAGCAGCAGTTCCTGTCCCGGGCTGGCGCGAGGGAGACGTGAGCGTGCACACGTACACACACAGCAGGAGGGAGAGGCGCTCCCAGCGGCGCCTAACTTTCTCCCTGCTTCCTCCAGCAGGGGAGATAGCTGAGGGCGATCTGATTCCCAGGGCGCTAAAGGAGGGAGGGTCCCAAAAGAGGGAGAAAGGATGGAGAGAACGTCCTGGGATTGGGGGGAGGTGCTTTTAATTTTGCACTAGGGGTCTGAGGAATAAAGGAAACCGTCAGCTGGGCCCAGTGGCGCTTAGGGGAAAAAATGGAAGCGTGTGTTTGGAGATGCCCAAAGTTGCCTGTCAAGCTTCGGCCTCTGGAGCACGCGATGCTCGGCAGCCGCCAGATCCAAGACAGCCTGGGCCTCCTAGCGACCCGCCAGGAAATGATGCAAGTCTGGATTGTCACCTGGATCCCTGAAGCCCAGACAGGAATCCGTCTGGATTGGGGGAGGGGCGAGACAAGACGCCCCAGGTGTTGCAGGACCCACCAAATCCCGGCAGAAAGAAAGTGGGAGGTGGACTGTCTCCTGGGCCAAGTGCTTCAGGGTTTTGGCGCCTATCTTCAAGCGCCTGTTTTTTTTAAATACCAAGCGTCACGACGCTCAGGAATTCCCATCAGAGCTCAATTTGCTCGCACCATCTCTGTGCCCAGGTATCTGTTCCAATCTGTCCAGGCCTCGGGGTTGAGAATGTCACCGAGATCCAAAGAGGAAACTTTCCTAGCCGGAAGCGAGCCCTTAGGACGCTGTCCCAGGCAAGACCGACCCTTCCAGCCTTACCCCACCCCCTTTTTTTAGTTTTTAGTTGCAACTGGGGCTGGCATCCGCTTTTTTTTTTTTTTTTCTTCCTCGGTTCGGCCATTGCCCCGGAGCACCCGCACACGCGCACGCGTCTCGGGCTGCGCTCATCCACACGCACGCAAAAGCGTGGCCGCCGCCAGGTCGCCAACTTTGTGGGGCGCTCGCCGCGGCGCTCCGCTTCCTCCCGTAGTAGTTGGCGCAGGCCCCGCCTCCCGGCCGTGTTGTCAAACGGGCCAGGGTCTCGGATTGGTCCAGCCTCCGGGACAACACCTGCTCGACTCCTTCATTCAAGTGACACCAGAGCTTCTAGGGATATTTGAGGCACCATCCCTGCCATCGCCCGGCACTCGCGGCGCTGCTAACGGCCTGGTCACATGCTCTCCGGAGAGCTACGGGAGGGCGCTGGGTAACCTCTATCCGAGCCGCGGCGAGGAGGAGGGAAGGGGCGAGAGAGGAGGAAGAGTGGGAGGAGGGGGAGAGCGGCGGAGGAGGAAGAGGAGGAGGAGGGGCGCACAAAGAATCCAGGTCTCCCGGCGGGAGGTTGATCCCCAGAACCATGTGTGCCGAGCGGCTGGGCCAGTTCGTGACCCTGGCTTTGGTGTTTGCCACCTTGGACCCGGCTCGGGGAACCGACGCCACGAACCCTCCCGAAGGTCTCCAAGACAGGGGCTCCCAGCAGAAAGGCCGCCTGTCCCTGCAGAACACAGGTAAACGCGTGCGCCCTGCAGCCGGGAGCTGCGGAAGGGAAAAACACGGTGCACGCCCGCGGCGCTCCCGCTGCCTTTAGCCCCAACCCCGCGACCCGAGCTCACCCGGGGCCGCACAAACTCTTGGTGGCTCGGGACCTGCAGAGGAAAGAACGAGGAGAAGCGAGGTCTGGGCCGGGCTCCGAGCGCCCGGAATCCGCACGTGCTAGAAGGGTGATGAAATGGCTGAGGCAGGAGGACTTGTTGCTACTCTCCCCCGGGGCTGAGGGGAAATGAGGCAGCGCTTGGCGCTGCCAGCTCCAGCCGGAGTCCCTGGCCCCGCGCAAGGCGCACTTCGTCCAGGCTAGCCCGTGCGAGGCACCGAGGATCTCCGGAACTGGGCTCGTCCTGAGTCCATAGAACTTCTCTCCCAAGCCGGCCAGGCTGGCATGGACTTTAAAGATTGCCGGACATCCCAGAACTTTGCTGGCCAGTTAACCGGCATCAAGAACTTTTCCGTTGGGGGAGGTGGGTTCGCAAAGCGTACCTCTGCCGTGTTGCCGCGGTCCCTTGCTCCTAGCCAGGTCAGCAAGGGGACAAATGTTGACACGACCCAAATCGTGCACCGGCCCTGCTCACCGCCGAGCTGCAGCGCAGAGCCTGTCGTGCGGTACAGGGGGCTGGCCTTCTTCCCAGCTCCCAGGAGAGAAAGAAACGTGTTTGCCGCTCGGCTCCTTGCTCACACCCCCACCTCCGCTATTCCTCGGGGGGGGGGGGGGGCGTGTGAACGCGGCGGCCGTGGCGTGCGTGCGCTCCTTGCCTGAGCCGAAAATGCACAAATGCGGGTCAGGGGCGCCCAAGTGAGTGATCGCTGTCCTGCCGGTGCGGCCACGCGTGGAGTCAGATCAGCCTCTCGGCCCCCGTTGGCCAGGCGCGCAGTCGAGGGTCCCCTGGCCCGCCCTGCCCCCTCTAGGGTTAAGGTGCCCTTCCACAAATAATAACACACCCCTCGGTCTCGCTAGATTTCATCTGATACAGATTTTTCGACTCGAGCCCCGCCCTTCTTCCAAAATACACTTTCCTAGTGCAATTTTGCGGTTGGTTTAAATCGTAGAACTGAGCGAGCCGAAGAGGGCATGAGACTGCAATCCAGCAGCCTGACAGTTCCCAATCTGGCCTTTCAGGCTGACGAATTAGGACATCTTGGAAGAGGTGGCAGGCTCTGGGGCCTCAGGGATTCTAGGGGATTAAGTGATATCTCACACCAGATCCCTAATTAAAAAGAACCTCCAAAGTGAATGGTGGCCGGTGGCAAAGCCAGCCCCCACCTGCCTCCATTCTGGGGCTGTTGCCAGCCGCAGCCTCCTTGACCTGGCGTTGTTTAATGCGGGTGGTTTGGAGGCTTTAACAGGAATCTTATTTTAATTTTTAAGTGTTGAATCATAAAGCTGAATTGAAGTTGTTTTTTTCGATGCTTTCGTCTGAGGTCAGGAAGGAAATAGCAGGATCTTAAAGGCGGTAGCTTCTGCAGCCCCAAATAGAGAAGGCCATTTAATTCATGAAATTCAGGGGTTTTTTACATCTTACTTTTCCTTGTGGGTTTCAAAAGCTGAAATATTTTATGCTCTTACGCTGATTATTCCCACATATACCTTTATAAAGTGGGAAAAAAGAAAATATTCAGACTTTTGAATGTGATGTTTGCTATTTTTGGCTAATTATACAAAAATTTTCAAATACCAATTCTTTTCTATTAGTAGTAAATAATGACATTTTATTTCCCAGGCTCCTTAGATTCTGAAATTGATGCAACTTTTTCCCTCTTGATTTTCCTCTACTGAAAACTTTGTGATTTTTTTTTCTTTTCATTTCAGCGGAGATTCAGCACTGTTTGGTCAATGCCGGGGATGTGGGGTGTGGCGTGTTTGAGTGTTTTGAGAACAACTCTTGTGAAATCCGAGGCTTACACGGGATTTGCATGACTTTTCTACACAACGCTGGAAAATTCGACGCCCAGGTAAAACACATAAGAACCTAGAATGTTCATCAAGTATAGCATGGTTGAAATATTGGCTGGAAAGACTTCTAACACATTTCCTGAACTGTTCTTTGGGAAGACAGTTTGGTGCTTGTGGGTGTTACAGAGATGCATCCGTGCTCTGCTTTCTGGAGTTGCCATTAGGCCATATCCTACTAAATTCTTATGCTGTAACTGCATAGGTAAAGCAGGCTATATGACCAGGGTCATAGCCAGTGATAAACACAGTGGCTGGACAACTGAGAACCAGTCCCCAAAATTGCATTAGGAAGAGAAGGGACCCTAGGTAGGTATCATAGGCTCTTCCAGTGGATCTGTGGGCAGGCAGCCTAGATAATTCACAGCCTCCAAACAGCATTGAGCAGCCTTCTCTCCCAATCTGAAAAGTCAAAACCCTGACTGAATCTCACTTGCTTTCTAGTCAGAACTGAATCTGCCTCAGCTTCCCAAGGTAAAGTTGAATTGCTGCTTGGGGCAGAAAACTACTAAGCAAGCATATGTCTTGGCACAGAGGGCCCAAATGTGTGTTTAAAGGGCATATGACATTAGGTAGGTCTTCATTTTCTGCCTTGGTTCTCAGCCCTGTTGAAACATCCTGTTAATATCTCATAAACTTCCTCTCCCATTTCACTGGCGCATGATGACTAAGTTTGGAGGAGGCCAACAGTTGAGGTGTGATTTAGACACGTCACCAGTCACCATCCGCTGACATCCTGTAGACAGCCTCACAAAGCTAGGCCTGGGAACCAGAAAGGGATGTGACGGGGCAGCAGCCTAAACTGCAGAGGATATGAGGTAGCAGAAAGAGAAACAGAACTCAGAGGAAAGAGGCAGTACTTTGAACTCCGTGCCGCTACTTAGAAAAGCGCCCCCCCTCAGAACCAACTGGAGCTAGGACACACACAAGGAAATCCGGAAGAGAGGAGTATATCAAAGACATTCCCACAGGATGTCAGAGAAGAGTGCTTTTAAAAAGAGAGAGAGAGATTGCCACAGCCCTCACATAAATCTAATCTCCTTGTTTTCGCAACCAATAAGAGTATGTTCTCAAGTTAGAGGCATCTTTTCAAATCAATTCTCAGTATATAACTACTTAATAAAGTGCCAAGGCTTGCCTTCTACCCCATTCAGCTCCAGCAAAGAAAAGGGGGTGCCGCGTGGGTTTTCAACCATCGGACACTATCTGTAGACGTTTCTAAAGAGAAAATCAAAATAAATACATAAGTATACTGGCTGCATCCCACTTCCAACCTGAACTGGTTCACTTTCTCAACTCAGTGATTTCCAGACCTGCCTCTAAAATACAGAGGTTAGCTCTTCAGACAGCCTATTTCCATAGTAATTGAAGGGACATTCCTGAGCAGATACCCAACGATGCCTCCAGGCCAGGGAGGTTGATTAAGAGTAAAATCAGGAGCTTACCCCCACATCCCGACAGCTGTCTCTTTTCTGGCTATGGCCCAATCATCTGAGGTTGCCAGGAAGGAGAGCTGTGGGTCACAGGTATGGCCTGCCTCTGAGACAGAGTTGGGAGGATGCTATTTGATGCTCCTGTCCCACTCACTTGCTGCCAAGCTCGATACCTAGTGGGCCCTTTAGAGACCACGATCCTAACAATTTAAAAGCAAAGAATGCTCCTCCTGGGAGCACGAGAAGAGGAGACAAGATCAGGAGCTGAAAGACAGGAAGTAAGTGGGAGGGTCCAAGAGTACTGCTTCCGGGGTCAGGGGGGAAAAACAAGAGAGGTACTCTTGGTGATTCTGGCAAAGGAGTCATAGCCCAATCTCTGGTGTTCTGGGGAATGTGCTACCATGCAGTCACCACGCAGCTGCCTGAAGGACACCCCAATGCCAGGGAAACCAGAAGAACACTGGGGCAGATCTGTTCCTTACATCCACTCTGGCCTGATACCAGGGATGTCATGTCCCGCTTGGATGTAGCCTCCCATCTGGAACCACATCAATCCGAGGGCAACCTCGCTACTCTGAGATCAAAAACTCCTGTGTAAGCATGCGGCTGGTGCGTGCCATCCTGGCTAGTGACAACAGCTTGTCTCCTCTGCCCCCTCCCTTTTGTGTCCCCCATCCTCAGGGCAAGTCATTCATCAAGGATGCCTTGAGGTGCAAGGCCCATGCCCTGCGACACAGATTTGGCTGCATCAGCAGGAAGTGTCCGGCGATTAAGGAGATGGTCTTCCAGTTACAGAAAGAATGCTACCTCAAGCATGACCTGTGTTCCGCAGCGGAGGGGAACATTGGTGTGATTGTGGAGATGATAAATTTCAAGGACCTCCTGCTGCACGAGTGAGTAGCACCTCAATCCCCAGCAGAACAGGAGGGAAAGTTGACTGGCAAGGGTGGGGTCCTGGGGCCTGAAAATGCATTTGAGGATGCTACTTTTGGAGATTAACTCCCTGCAAGTGGATACAGTTATGTGTTCTAGAAAGCCTCGAAATTCATCAGATTTGAAATTCCCACAGAAGCACACCAATTTTTGAAGCACTCCATTCTCCCCATGGCCGAGTCCTGACTGGTTGCTGCATGGTGGAGGTAGTGCATGAGTGTTCATACAACAGCCCATGCATATATTTATCTGCCATTAGGTGCTAGGCACTATGCCAAGGGTATGGCACGAAATGTCTACCCAGTCTTCACATCAACCCTTCATCTCTCCAAATTCTCACTGCAGAAGAGAAAGGGCTCGCAGTTAGGGAGACGCCAAGCTAGGGGCTGGGGTCCAGGCAGTGTGGCTACAGTGCCTACTCTCTCAAAGGTTCCGATATAACCAGGAGCTCTTTCTGCTTTCAGAGCCCCTCTACTTCTCTAACTCCAAAAAGCACAAAACAAACATCAGAAACTACAGACAGCCAAACATGCATCCTAAAATGGACCTAAAGGGTCACGATCCAGTGATAGAGAGCCAAACCATCTCATTCCTTGATGCACTCCAGCTACAGGATGCTGGATTTTGCAGAGCAGTAAAGCACACTGGTACCCCATTGTTTCTAACATACAGTGTGATCCAAACACAGAGACAGAGAATGTAAAGGAAGTTCATCAGACCAGTGCCAACCACTGCCCCCTTTATAGCCATCTGCAGCTTTTCATGGTGACTCATTGGGCGAAATCAGAACAATTTTAGGGACTTTGGCCCCTTAGTTCCTTACGCAATCTTCTCCCAATTACATCACGAACATACTCCACACCTCCAAGGCATTAATGCTTAGGTTCTGAGGCAACCGTCTCCCCACTCTGTCCACTCAGTTGCAGAACCTTGGTACAATATAAAATAATCCATGGTCAAAATTGCAACCAGCTCTTTCCAAAAGCAAAGTCGCCTTGCTTGGGTTTTGGACCATACTAATAGTTCACAACATAGTCGTCCAAATATTTACAAAGGAACAATGGCATCGACAATAGTAATTGTCCTTTATTTCTCCTTGGTATGTCAGGGCCTTGGCTGTGGGCTATCCATGGATTACCCCATTTGTCTTTTCCAACCAACTACAGGATTGAAAATCTGCTTCAGTAGGCACAGAGGCAGGCTGCTTCTGAAACATCTGTGGTTTGCTAACTGAACCTGCAGGCTCAGTGTGTAACTGGAATGTTCCTCTCTGGCCTGTTCTAGAGAGACCTGCTAAGTCTTCATTGGTCTTCATGAATGACAAGGGCTTCTTCGTTTTCCTAACTGCTCCCTTGTCCTCACCAGAGAGAGCAATGAGCCTGTCTTCCTTCAAGGTGCTCTCGAAAGAGGCATGTGTTCATGGCCAAGAAACCTCTGTCTCGGTGACATATTTAAGATGACTCCTTGGTCTTAGAGAGGGGATGTTGAGGGCCTGCTAAGGGCCTGTGGTGTATTCATGGAGTGTGTGGAGTTAGTATCTTCTGAAGAAAGGTCTTTGGAAAACTGAAGCCTTTTATGTTTGGGGCACACACACCCCATCCTAGAATTTAGGAAGGGTTAGAGCACTGTGGTGTCCAATGCCTTTTCCACAGAAGCATGACCTCCAGGCTGGGACTCTTGTTTCAAAGGATCCCCCACACCATTTAGAATAAGCAGCCACAGGCAACACTGGCCTTCTCTGCAGAAGCAGGTGGCCCACTCTGTGCAGAGGTTGGATGTCTTAAGATCACTGCCAAGAGGCCAAGTGCAGGGCCTCCTTCTCCTGCTAAGTCGGGACTTCCGGGCAATGAGTTTGTGCCAGACTCCAGCTCCTTGAAAACCTCCATTCCCCATTGCCACGCAGCAAGGCAATGCCCCAGCTTCAACTTCAAGCTGAATTGCCTGAACTTTTCCAAATTGTCAACCAGCTTAACTGTACTAAAGGATACTTTCAGTCCCCACATACCAAAAGAAGGCCATCTCAGAGTGTGTGGCAATGGTCACAAACAAGAGAATGTGAGCCAAATTTGACTTTAGCTTTAAAGAGGAGGAAGTCATTCTCTGCGGAATCCAAACCACCCCATTCCTCCATGTTTGTGCCAGGAGCATGGGTAGTAGCAATGTCCAATCTGCCCCTCTCATCCCACTCTCCTGATCATCTGCCTCCCCCTAGCTGTGGCCAGTCTCCCTTGGCTTCTGCATACCCTGTCACCAGGTGCTGGCAGCCATCAAGGGCTTGGTGCCTCAAGCACATCCCTCTTCAGCATTGCCGACACTCAGCTGGGTGCTGGGTTTTATCATCAGCCAGACTCAGCCTGCAGCCTAAGAAGGCACCATGCCAACCCAAAGCACAGCTTAGATTAATTTACTTAGCCACACACGCCCTCCCCACAGGACTCAGCTTCATCCCTGAGAGAAGAAAGAGGGAAGAATAGTCCTGCCTCAGGAGGTCAGTGTTTGCTTACAGGTCCAGGGTTCAGTGGCAGATATGCCATGACGGAGCAACTGTGTATTACTGGCAGAATCTTTTAAGATATAGACACTTAAAGGAGAGAGTCAGTTCAGAATCCCAGATAGAGCCAGCAAGTGCTGGAATATCTTTCGCCCATTTTGCAGACGGATTTGAGCTTTCTAAGACAGTGTTTGTTCTCAGAAGTTGGAGGGGCATGAACAGATTTCACCATTCCTTTCTATGTAATTTCCTTCTCGTGCTCACGAGACAGTCTACACTATTCTTAATACTGGCAGAAGTCTGTTTGAACGAGGCGGAAGAAACTTGCCCACCAGCCATGCATAAATTGATGCCAAAGGAATCAAGGAGTCCTGAAAACACAGCTCCAGAACATTCCTTCTGGCTGTTCTCAGGCCAGGCCTTCCTTAGGATGTCCCAAAAGAGACTTTCCTCCTCCCTCATCCTGGTTCTTACACCCCTAAAGTTAGGACGGTTCCAACTGAGTAACTAGCCAAAATGGCATTGACCCTGGCACACATTTTAGAAGATAGGCTGCTTTTTCTACAGAGCAACAGTTGTCAATTTGTAGACAAAGATTACAAGGGCCCTAGGATAGCCATCCAAGTCTCTGGTCAAGCATTGGGAGAAGAAAACCCTTGTTTCTTAAATGGCTGCACACCTCACAGCAAATTCCCGGGGGGGGGGGGGGGAGACACTCATGGGTAGATTTGCCCAGGACTTAACTCTAGTCAGCTACACAAAGTCACATGAGGCAGCCCACATCCTCTTGGATCTTAAAAGGCCAGGGATAATTAAGGAAGGCTCAGTGACTAGGCTTGAGAACTCGCTGATGAGAACATGCTTTTACCAGGTAGGCCCATGTAGAAAAGTGTGGGCACACTTCCTCTGTCCCCTGGAGTGAAATCCTCCAATTTGGCTAAAGAACAACTCTGGGTAGCCGGTACAGGTGGACAATATAGCTCTGAGCCCAGAACAGAGCGTTTGGTTTCAGGGAGAGTAGCTCTCACTCTGGACAGGAGGCCCCTGACAGCCTGGCTGGCTGGCTGAAAGGGCAATGGGCAGCATCCCAACTCCCTGTTACCTGCAAAGGGAAACTACAAACAGAGACATACAAACCCAACAACTTTCCAAAAGGCCCCTCATTGTAAGCCTAAGTCGGGGGCACACAGACAGGAAAAGTGACCAGGAGACCCTCACTGATGACACCTGTGTGGGGGTTCCTAAAAGCTGCTTGGGAACTCCTTTGCCCAACACTTTCTGGACTTTTCACTGGGAACACATACCAATTTGATATTAAAGGCCCTTCACCACTTGCTAAGATAGTTCTCACTCCAGCCAAAACTTTGCAGCTCCTATATCACACCCATGTTCTCTGATCACATAGAAGTGCCTACCATAACGATCTAGTCCACAGCTTTCCTCCTGTGTATCCACACACAGTCACTACCCCCTACGCCTATTGAAGACTAAGAACCTGCCTCAATGCTCTTCTCCATTGCCTGCCATAGAATCTAGGCCACAAGGATCACACAACTGAACCCAAGTTAAGCATAGTCACAATGTCCCAGGACTCCATTAAAACATGTTTCTATCTTAGCCTTTCTCTCTCTAATCTCTAGGCCCTATGTGGACCTCGTGAATCTGCTGCTGACCTGCGGGGAAGATGTGAAGGAGGCCATCACCCGCAGCATCCAGGCTCAGTGTGAGCAGAACTGGGGAGGCCTGTGCTCCATCCTGAGTTTCTGCACCTCCAACATACAGAGACCTACCGCAGCCCCAGAGCATCAGCCCCTGGCAGATAGGGCCCAACTCTCCAGGCCTCACCACCGGGACACAGGTCACCACCACCTATCAGAAGCCAGCAGAGGTGCCAAGGGTGAGCGAGGGAGCAAGAGTCACCCAAATGCTCATGCCCGAGGTGGAGCAGGTGGCCAAAGCGCTCAGGGACCTTCTGGAAGCAGCGAGTGGGAAGATGAACAGTCTGAATATTCTGATATCCGCAGGTGAAGTGAAAACCTGGCTGTGAAGGCTTTTCTCCGGGCCGTCCATTTTCTTAGCTATGGACATTCCAAAACATTTAACATTAAAGAGTGGGGATGTCACACGCAGGATGTGTGCGAATTGTGGACTTCATGCAGGTGTATGAACAGGTGAGATGGAGACTCTGGGACAGCAAGGTCTCAGGGGCTTGGTAGAGTGGCACATACTTAAGCTTATTGAGAGGAATATTGCCTAAAAGTCCACCTTGTACCTTTGTCCCGTTCGGTCTGTGGGAGCTAGTGTGGCTAAGGTGTTCTTTGTTGGGGGGAGGTCAGATGGGGAGGGAAGGGCCCACACTAGGCCCCTACCCTACAGTTTTCGGTGCTGGTGCAGCTGGGTTCTGGGGCAGGAGTGAGTGAAAAATGTAACTGTTAAGGCAGGGGAATATTGCAGAGGATGCAGGGACTTATCTGTGCTCAGTGCCAAACCAAAGTCTAGTGTGCATGAGACAGTACATTTTCTGTGTGTCGTTTCTGAGCCATTGTTCTGTCTGGGGGACACTGAAGGAGTGGCCCCTGTCTGTTTTGACCACTGCTTCAGATCTCGATTTTACCTTTTTTTTTTTTTAAAAAAAAAAAAAAAAAAAAATCTGTTGACATGTATATGTCTGTCATCTAAATAAATGGCTTTCAAACCAAGTAACTGGGTCACCAAAACCAGCTCAAAGGAGGAAGAAAACCAACCCCAGCCCATCTCTGGAGGGTAAATTTTTGTAAGTTCTATTTTATAAAGCTCAAACAGCACTATCCCCACATGGGCTTCTGCCCCCTGGAATAGACGGATTACCTAGAGTGTGCAAAGCACATACCGGGGTTCCTTTCCCTAAAATTTTGCTATCTCAACTTGACCTCAGCCAAGTCCTATGAGCCTGTATGTACTTTGGATCTGTGTGGCCAAGTTGGAAACAAGCCTCTGCATGCCAGAAAAGGGGAGGGAGGGGAGAGATCGAGACCGCTAAGGAAATTGTCTTTGGGGAATGCCACCTTCTGCATACTTGGGCAAATAGCTTAGTCTCTGAGAGACAGGGCTTTCCATGGCCAAAGTGGAAATTTAGCAACAGGGAAAGAAGGGAGTGGACACGGAAGAGAAAGGAACTTGTGACTGTGTGGTACTCAGGTCTTCCTCTGTCTGTCAGAGTTACGACTTTTGCAGCCAGTACAGGCAGGAGCCACACGTGGAGTATGGAGTCTCCTGGACCAGGTCTCTAGAGCAAGGCTCAGCCAGCTTTTTCTATGAAGGGCCAAATAGTAATTAAGAGTTTTAGTTCAAGTCGCATGGTTTCTGTTCCCACCAGGCAGCCCTGCCATGACAGAACGAAAGTACCCTCTGCCACACAAACAGAAGGGCTTGGCTCTACTCTAAGATTTTCTTCAACAGGCACCCAGCTGGACTTGGCTCCCAGACCATACATAGCATGCTCCCTGTTCTAGGCATTCTGCCTTATCCAACTATTCTAGCTCTTCTTGGAAGGCCCCTGGGGCCAGAGACACAGCCACACTTCTCTAAGAACTTCTCCAAACTTGGCTGGTGTCTCTATGTGCAGGACCCAGTCTCAATCCCTCATAGGCCATGCTTTAAGAAAAACCATTTGTGGAGGGATGAGTCGGTGACACTCTGGGAAACTTTCCGAAAGATGTGGGCCTGCAGAGAGCAGAAGAACATGTGCATTTAATCCAGTTCTTCCCGGAAGGAAGGAGGCCCAGCATGCCAGGCTCTGCCACGGGGAATGGATGTAGACTCTCATGCCATGTGGCACCTTCACTGATTCATTCCTGGCTCAGCTGCTCATTTGTCACCAGCGTTTGGACTGGGTTGATCAGTGGCTTGTGTTCACCTACTGATGTTCCATTTGTTGTTTCTACTGTAAATATTTATCATTTGTATTTATTAACCTCAGTGTCTTCCCCGCAAAGGCATAAATTCATTTCATATGTTCATTCGATCCTACCAACTGATCTCTGTTGTATAATTCCATGACTTTGTCATCCCTTCCCCCTCCAAAAGGTTTTTTTTTAAAAAAAAAAAAAAATTATTTCATGATCCCTTGTGTGATTAGAAACACAGAATACATTTATCTCTTGGTCCTTGTGTTCAAAATTGTCCAAATTCTGTGTGCCTCATGAAGGCATTTGCACCATCTAAATGTAAGCAAGACAGCTGTTAACACAGACCCTCCTTAGGCTTCATGCTTCATACACATTTACCCGGGAGCCTTCCTGTGAGGAAGGATGTGGGTCTCCAAATAAAGTTGCCGTGTTTATTTTGAGCTTCGAATCTTAACGAGATGATCTGAACACCTCTCCTTTGTATCAATAAATAGCCCTGTTATTCTAAAATGAGAGGTCCAAAGACAGCAAAGTGCTGACAGCCCCAAACCGAATAAATAGGAGACATCAGCCCAGATGTGTCCTTATGCACAAGCGGAAACTCTGAACCTGGCAAATGGCATCTTGGAAACAACATGGAGACGATGCTCTTGGCACCCACTTCCTGGGGAAGAATAGCACCATGTGGGATAACTAAGTCAGTGTCTGCTTCTGTTACAGAGTTAGGTGATGGGGCCTGGACACTGTCACTGTGTTCTTTTTCTTTAAGCATTAATGAAGGTTTTAAATAAATGGTTTTCACTTGAGTAGTTTGTTATTATTTCTGGGGAGCCTCAATGTAAGGTGTAAAAGGAGATAACTATGTGTGTGTGTGGGGGGGGGAGTATTGCTTATATTTCACACTTTTGGGAGGAAAGCCAGGTGAAGAATCCCCACCCCACTCTGGCCAAGGCCCCACCAGAGCCACAAAGACAAAGAGGAAAGGGAATTCTCTGCCACTGGCCTAGAAACACCATCCTCATCTCAACTAGCTTCTCAAAGCTCACTCCACTGTTGGTTTCCAATGCTACCCATTCTTACAGACTGGGGCTACAGCCCCTGTCACCTATTTAATCCCTGATGGCTTGGAACATGTGAGGGTGCTCGCCACCTCCTTCCCAACACTTGGTTACCATTGCAAAGCCATGCTGGAGCTATTTTTCACTACAGCTTACAGGGCCACTGTGCCTGTGCTGCATGCCAGGCATCCCAGTGGATATCAAGCATTACTCCATTCTGAGTGCCACAGTTTCAATTACTGCCCCCGTTTTGCAGGCCAAGAAGCCTGGGTGGGCCAGCAAATCACCTCAGCAAGTAAAGGGCTTTTGTTGTCAAGCCTCATGACCTGAGTTGAATACCTGGGAGACTCCTGGGGGAGGTAGGGGACCAACTCCTAAAAGTTGTTTTCTGATGTCCACATGTTCACTGTGCCATAGGATGGACGAGTGCTTCCATGGGTACACACACAAATAACAAACAAATAAGTAAATGTAAATGTTTTAGCTTGAAAATGAAGAAAGGAGTCGTTGGAGAGCAGAAGTCTGAACTCAAAACCTGATGGGGCCTCCACCTTGCACGAGGCCTGGGAAAAGAATAAATATACTCTTGTATTTATAGTGCCAGCCTCAGCGAAGTTTCGCCACAAAGCAGGGAAGAAGATGGATGCTTTTCACCTTCGTTCCTGCAGACACTGAAGGTCTGGTTGACACCAATGGATGTCAGGAGAGGGTGCAACCGTGTCACTTATCCACATGTGGATGCTTTGTCAATGTTATCTCCCTACCCCAGGCCACTGAAGAAAGCACTTGAGGGGAAGACGGCTGGTGTGAACATACAATGAATTCTACCATCAAACTCACCCCAAGGCCAGTTCTGTCTGAGGATCCAGGCTGCCCTCAACTGCTCACCACAGGATGCTCAACATGGCAAGCGCCAAGCCTTGAGGGCCAGTTATGTGACCTTGCTTCTGATGGTGCTTAGCAGATACTCTTTCCAAACTCCAATCTACAAATAAAGAAACTGAGTCAGCTACATCGTACTATGTCCCATCTCAGTGAGGAGACCACCTGGGTCCTAGGTGACATGTAGGTATCCTGTGACTCCATCTCTCATCCCAGGTATGAGCACACAGATTTAATGCACACAAATGAATTCAGACAGGCAGCTGCCTCCCTCACTTCTCATGTTATATTATTAGCCGTGGGGAGAAAGAAAGCAGAGATGCCTCAAATATGCCTGGGTCTAAACAAAGTTCCCCAAGGGATATGGAGACACACCCCAAAATCTGGAGAGAGAAATCTGAATTTGTGCTGAAATCAACAGAAAAGAAAGTCCCCTGCTGAGGAGGGGACAAGCCTTGGCCAGAGAACAGCTTTTATGTGAATTATTTTTTTGTGAGCAAAAAAGGAGAGAGAAGCAGCTTTGGACCAGAGTCCCATGTCACTGCTTGCATAAGCAGTTTGGTTTTATCGCTCCTCAAAAAGAAAAAAAAAAAAAAAAAAACCAACAACTCATTCCCCGAAGAGAAGAAAGGTCACAGAGCCAACTTGAATTCATGCCTGAAATGGATGCCAACACCATGTACCCTGTCACTTGACAGGACCCAGACTCCATGGCTCCTTTGGGTCTACACATAGCCACTACTGAACATCAGATGTGCCTGGGTGAGCTACAACTTGGGAGAAACAAGAAATGCTCCTCTGAGGAACTCTCAGAGAATGGCAGCTTCTCGGTGGGTGCCCAGGAATCATCAGTGTGTCCTGTCCTGTTTCCCAACACACAGGATCCGGAAGGTTTTATGATTCTGAAATGGAGGAGGGGGAAGGGCACACAAGAGCATTGACAAAGGGCACTGGGACCACCTGCCCTCCTGACTAGCAGTGGCTGCAGAAAGGCTGAGGGGCAGAGGGCTGTGTCCAGACAGACAGAAGGAGCAGTCCTTAGAAGAACTTCCTCCAGCCTCAGCAGTAGATATCAATCAGTTAGCCTAAGTGGCTTTGAGTCAGAAATTTGGAAGGAGCTCACCTGGATGATCAGACCCTCCCCCTAGCATTGCCTGAGGTCCTGAGTGGAGGCTCCACCCCCAAGATCCCAGTGTCCTCTACAGGATGGGCTTCAATGCACATCCCACTCCTTCCTCTGCATCTCACCCTCCAAGGCCTCTTAGAACATGGCTGCCTCTGGGTAATTTTCCTCTTTCACAGTAACTGGCTAGACCCAAGAAAGGTTAGTGGAATTTACAACATTTTCTTCAAATCTAAACTGTGGCCTGAGTTAACCCTTGCACTATAGTACCCACAGGACCTAAATGCCATCAAGACAGAACCTATTTCACGTCACTATTTTTGCAGTTACTTCGATGGGAGAATGAATAATGGATTTTTTTCTAGAACTGCCAAAATTTCTAATCAAAAAATGTGTCAGTTCCTAATGCAGTACCATGATGAGCTCTGGTTGTCTGACTTTGCTGGGATAGAATTCTTCAAAAGCAGAAGAGATAGAGACATGGGTCCATAGGGACAAGCATATGCTGCCAAGCCAGACAACCCAAATTCAATCCCCAGGACCCACATGGCAGAGGGGAAAGAACTAACTCTGAGATGTTCTTTGACCTACACACCCATTCACATGTGCAGACCCATACATAATACGTAAACAAACATGTAACCGAATAATGTGGAATTTAGCAGGATCACTGTAGATATTAGAAGGAACAACTATTTTTTAGAAGTGCTTTGACCTTGAAGAATCCTTGTGGAAAACAGTGGCTGTGTCCTGTGATTTGTAGAATTGTTTTTGCTGAAGGGACTTTGGTCACAAGACATGCTTGAGACTACTCTTACATTATTATGTATTGTACATCATTCATAAAAAGGAAGTGTGATGCTCTCCCTCATTAAGACATGTAAATTAAGATTAGGGAAATTGATATGAGGAAAAAATGGAATATTTTCTTTGAACTTGTCAACTGTTAACAGACTGGACATTACTCATGTAATTATTGTTTGTATATATTATATATAATTATTGTACCTATTATAAATGGTTGTTCTTATGTTAGTTATAATCTTCCTTTCTGTTTTTACACAAAAGAGGATATGAGGTGATATATTTTATATTTAATAAAATCAGTCTGGAATATCAGGGAACAAAATCACCCACAGTCAAGCTAGGAGGGTCAGAGAGTGGTAACTCAAGCCTTTAATCCTACCAGGGGAAAGACCAAGAGGTGATTCATGCCTTTAATCCCATAACTTCAGAGACAGAGATCTTTCTGTGTTTCTGTGAGGTCAAAGCCCAATTACAAATGGTATAATAATAATTATTTTGCCTTTGTTGGGCTCAATCCATCAGAAGAGACTAGACATATTTCCTGATGATGCCACATTGGCCTTAAAATTTCATCTTGGAGTGCCATCTTTCTTTGGCTGATCCATGCTACACAGCGCACTCTGACAAAATAAATTACTGGAAAACTTTGGAGTCAGGAGACGTGGACAAGGGTGCCAGTCTAGACATACGCTCACCTGGTAAACCTCGGAACAAACAGTAGAGTAATAAATAAGAGCTTGAACAAATGAGGACTGACTAGGAGGCTGGCCCCCGGCAAATCAGCCAAACTTTCTGGTTCTGTTTCCTCAGCTACTCCCTTCTACCTACTCCCCGCACAGGGCAATGTGACTTTAAAATGACCCACCGCTATGTGCAAAGTCACAGTACACAGGAAATGCTTTGAACACAATGGAATTCCACAGAAAGGATACCTCTCGTTTCTCTGGGCCGTCTTGGCAGACTGAGGGCTAAAGCTCAGAAGATCCACAGGATGAGCCAATCCCTCCTCCTCATTCTGTCCCTCCTGTCTTGTCCGTTCTCAAAGGTGAGCTACCAAGTCATTGAGAGAAAGAGGAAAGGGATGGGGTACACAGTGAGAATTCACTAACAGTGGATATGAAGCAGTGAGGACTTATGAAGTGTAGGCCCTGAGTGAATCCCAGTCCCACACTAGGGCAGCAAGCAGGCCCAGAGTAGCTCTACCGCGCTGGCCATTCACAGACCACTAAGGAGATTTAGCCCAATAAGACAGAATGAGACCTTGCTGGGAGTGAAGCCTTCCCTCCAGGCCCTACCTGGATACCTCAGGGCAGGGTTCTTCCCCAGCCCAGCCAGCTCACAAGCCCTATGAGATGGAAAAGCTGAGACCAGCAGACTGAGGAAAGAATTAGGGTCAGGACCCACTCTGCTTTCTATCAGGGTTCCTAAGAGTTTGACATTTAGATCTGGCCTGGAGGAGCCAAGGGTTTGGGGCAGGGCTCCTTCCGGCTCCCAGTTGTGTCAGGAGGAGCAAGAAAGTGACTCAGCTGAAGAGAAAAGTATTTTTAAAAAGCGAACTGATGAAGGCACAATGGTACAAAATGTAACCCAGGACGTGGTCCAAACACTTCCTCAGAGAAAGCGGGTGGATTTCTAAAAAGCCAGAGAACTCGCTCAGGTTTTTAAACCAAGAATAACACCAGGAAATGGAGACAGTCTTCCGGGCTAGGCAAATCCCTAGCCCCTGGAAGCCTCCTTAGCCATGGCCCCCAAAGGGTGGGTGCCCCACCTCAGATGGAGGTTTGCTGGGTGCCACCAGATCATGCTGTATGAGGTTTCTGGCCTAGACTTTCAGGGCTAGCCTTGTGGCCAGGATTTTCGGGCCTAGCCTCAAGGTTTGGATCCACAGACCTGCAGACCCACAGAGACACACTGATGCTTACATTAATTGTACGCTGATTGGCCTGGGGCCCAGGCATATAACTTGCTAGCTCTTGCTCTTAATCTAACCCATGACTCTTATCCTGTTCAGTCATGTGGCACGGTACCTTTTCTCAGAGCAGAATGGCTGTCCTCTGTATCTGCTGGCTTCTCTGTGGCATTTCTGCTCTATTCTTCCTGTTCCCAGAGTTTTCTTAGTCCAGTAGCCCCACCCACACTTCCTGTCTGCCTTTGGCCAATCAGCATTTTTTAATTAAACTAGTAGGTGGGACAATTATCTAGAATGTGCCATCATAAATCCACTGCAAGGTCACAGGCCACACTGCCCAAGATGAGTCTCCAACAACTATTGCAGTAAATAGAAAGTGGGCAACCCTCTCCTCATAAGACAAAGACAGCAATAGACCCACTGAAGACTGATGTGAGATATCTTTCTGTATGATATAAATACGCTATATTACCACTTGTTAATAAATTGTTTTGGCCTATGGTAAGACAGCTTAGAAGCAGGCAGAAAATCCAAGAAGAGATAAAGTTGAAGGAAGGCAGAGTCAAGGAGCCACTGCAGGCCACTTAGAAAGCAAAATGTAATGAAGTACAGGTAAAGCCACTGAACATGTGGCAATACATAAATTAATAGAAATGTATTAAGTATAAGAGCTAGTTGGCAAGGAGCCTGAGCCATAGGCCAAACAGCTTATAATTAATATAAGCCTTTGAATAATTATTTTATAATCAGCTGTAGAACCACAGGTGCGAAGGATTCTTCTGGACTGTGGGCCCAGGTGGGTCAAAAAAATTTCAGGCTATAGAAGACAATGTAGCTGTCAGGGGAGCTGGGGAGAAAGGGACAGAGCCACGGTCAGGTGTACTTGAGTAGTGCTGAGACTAAGAAAGCACGGTTGAACAACTCGGCACCCCCTTATCTAGTCAGCAGTGCTACATTCATGATGGATCCCTGTCTCATTCTGTGTGGGACCCCCTGGAAACCCACATGTCCAGAACACAGTTCAGAGGGAGACACAAAGCAATTTGTTAAACCTCAGCTTCCTTAGAGGATAAAGAGGTGTCTACATCTACCCGTGGCAAAACATGCTACTAACTTTGACAAAAAATAGGAATGTACAAGGACCTCAAACAAAAGACACCATTTTGATGAGTACATCATTTGTTGTTTTAATGAGACTCCAAAGTAGAAGGGTCTCCTGAAGAACAGATTCAGGCAGGTAGAGCCTCAAGCACAGGGCTGTCTGGTACTTATAAAGAGAGGTGAGAAGGAAGGAGGGCCAGTCAGGACTATGGCACAGCTCTCAACTTGCAGCTGTGAGGATGGGAAGCACCAGAGTGGAGGATGCCAACCAGAGGAGCCCGGGTGTGGCAGGCACAAACTCCACTTTACTACCCCTACCTGCTCAGTCATTTCTGGAAGTGGCCTTAGAGAAGTAGGGAGCAGTCTAGACACCCTAACTCCATTCTGCATTACCAAAATGAAATGCCTGGGCATTTGTAAAGAGAAGGTGATTGTATAACTCAAGTAGATGGCACACACCTGACTGCCTTGCCTCATAACCAGTGGCATTCCTTGGGAGCACAGAGGAGGAGAAGGATCATGGTAAGGCAGACCCTAAAGAAATAACAGCCTCCTACTAAGCCCCACCTCTTAAAGGTACCACTACATCTTAATATTGCCACTCCCATCTTAATATTGCTACTCCAGGGATCAAATTGCCTAAATACTTAGAGGAAAGTCACATACAAAATATAGCAGACCCCAAAGATGGGGTACAGGGGCTTGTCAGCTGACTTCTCTCCTCCCAGTGTGAGAATCTGAGGGCCACACACCCATAGCTTCCTAATAGCCAACACTTGGTTTATAAATAATTTCAACAGAGCTGTACTTTGTCTTTTCTGATTTCCTTTTAATTTTGAAACAATGATTCCCTATATATCCCAGTATCTTAGCTGTAAAGAGACTCCATGACCGGGGCAACTGAGAAAAGAAAGCATTTAAGTGAAGGCTTGTTTATGTTTCAGAGTTAGTCCATGGCTGCCAGGGCAGGAAGCACGGCAGCAGACAGGCAGGCAAGGTGCTGGAGCAGTAGCTGAGAGTTCACATCTTATCCATAAGTCAGAGGTAGAGAAAGCAAGAAGCTGGGCCTGGTGTGGGCTTTTGAAACTTCAACCTCCTCCACCCCCAGGAGCACACCTTCTCCAATAAGGCCACACTTCCTAATCCTTCCCGAACAGTTCCACCAACTGGAACCAAACATTCAAATATATGAATCTATGGGGACAATCTCATTCAGACCAGTGCATCCCAGATGATGGAATTGTATGCCTGTACTACCACACCAGAATATATTTAGTTCTTGTGATGGGTTCTGCCCATGATCTGCTCTTTACAAGAGCCTTCTTCATGGGGTTGGTATGAATGAGGCTAAATGTAGTAGTAATTTGCAAACTGTGAGGCTGGTCATAAAGGCCTGTAGAAAGGCAAGCAGTTCACAGGAAAACTGTGTTAAGAGGTGTGTTTTGTCTGGCTAACATACTGGATTTGATGTTGTTATTGTTGTTTGGGGTCTCTGGGGTGGGGTGGTTTCTTTTTAGATATGAGCTCAGTCTGTAGCCCAAGCAACCCAGAACACTATGTAGCCCAAGATAACCTGAAACTCATGGTAATCCTCCTGCCTCACCTTCTCAGGAGCTAAGACTACATGCTGGAGACATCAGGCCCAGTTTACAAGTTGATATTGTTGTATTTCTGATTGCTGTTGTTTGAGACAGAGTTTCTTTGTGTAGCGCTGGCTGTCCTGGAACTCCATCTGTAGACCAGACTGGCCCTGAGCTCAAAGATAGGACTGTCTCTGTCTCCCAAGTGCTGGGATTAAAAGTGTGTGCCGCCACCACCTGGCTATGAGCTGAATTTTTTTTTATGCCATGTTGGCTGCTGAATGTATAAGCCTTTGCAATCTGGATTCCCCACTTCTCTAAACACAGTCCACCTTCCAGCTCAGCACAATCCCTTCTGCTCTCTGTTGTCATAATCTGTGTGCTGCTCCCTGTCATCCCACCAACCCAGATTCTGTAGGTGTCCAGTCTACACCATCAGGCACACTGAGTCATTCACAGCCATTTTGTTTCCTTATTGGTGTAGTGGGGTCTTTTAGAAAAGCTAACGAAGGCCCCCAGTGACTCAGCTAGGAGGAAGAAGTTGGAAGATACAGAGCTGGGGAGATAGCTCAGTGTGGCAAGTGTGAGGACCAGGACCCACGTAGATGCTAGGAAGGTGTGGCCCACGTGTGATCACAATCCTCTGGAGGCAGAGATAGGAGAGCCCCCATGCAAGCTGGCTAGCTAGACTAGTTGAATCAGAAGGTTCTGGGTTAAGTGAGAGACCCTGCCTCGATCTGTATGATGGTGGATAATTGAAGAAGACACTCAGCATCAACCACTGGCCTCCACATAAACACACACACACACCACAAATGCATGCACACATATACATGCATACACATGCACATACACGCGAGCATACTCCACCACACACATGCACACCCTGGCATATACCATGCACACATTTAAAGAAGGAGGAAGAGGAGGAGGAGAGAGAAAACACCTGATAATCAATTCGTAGGTAGGAAAGGCATATAGATTGGCCCACAGTTTTAGAACTTTCTAGGCCTTTTCTTGGGACTTTATGGCAATGGCAGATAGCAAATGGTAGAACAATGGTGGGTGACATGTGACCAATAAACAAAAGAGAAAGACCAGGGCCCCACAATTCCCTTCAAGTGCATTGCCCAGTGACCTTCCTCTGGCCATCTCTACCATCTCCAGGAGCGCATCTTAGAGAGCAAAGGAAGACATGGCCTCTCAGGGTCATTCAACATCCAGGCTCTGGCAGGACAAGGCTATCTAGGAAATAGCACTGAGCTGGAGAATGGGCCTCCAGGGAGCCCAGGCCAGGCCATGGAAAATCCCCACACAGGGGGAATTTTGAAACAGATGAAATGAAAGCAGGAATGTTTCCAAAGAGAAAATGATATCACAAAGGCAGGGTGAGGGCCAATGCGGTATCTGATTTTCAGTAGAAACGTCAGGAGATAGAAGATAAAGGACGAGCCTTTCCCACATTGCAAAGGCGGTTTAAACCCAGTCTGTTCCTGGATCCCCGCTCTCAGTCATGCCGATACTCACAGAGGCTTCACCGGAATCTTGGATTCCATCAGAATGAGGAGCAAACCAAAGAGTAGGATTATCCGATCTAGAAAAGAAAGCTTTAGCAAGGAGAGAGGGAAGGATTCTGGCAGCTCCTTAGGGCATCCGAGACGGGATCACTTCAGTTTTGCCAAAGGGTTTGGGTACAGAACAGTAGAAGCAAATAAGTTCTAGAAAAACTAAAGATGGATCAGTCACTAAAGAGCACTGGCTATTCTTCCACAAGACCAAGGTTTGATTCCTAACACCCAGTGGTGGCTCAAAGTTACCCAGAATTCCAGTTCTAGGAGATCAGATGCCCTCTTCTGGACTTCTGTAGGTACTGCACATAAATTATTTACACACACGTACATGAATATATACATGCAAAACACTTGTACACATAAAGTAATAATAATAATTTTTTAAAAAATTTTAAGAGAAAACTAAAAGCAAAAATGAGCAAAGGACTTGAACAGGCATTTCAGGAAAGATGTCCCAAGGCGAATGGGCACCTGAAGAGATATCTCCAGTCTCCAGGAAGACCACAGTGATGGCTGCTTCGTAGCTTACAGATCAGAGAAAGCCAGAAACGACAACCCAGATGTCAACAATCCAGTGACACCTGCTAGAAATCTACATGGCAGCACCTAGGGACAGCTACACTGAAAATATCCAGGAAGTTCCCTACACAATTAAACATGCTCACCCCTAGGCCCTCTAACCCCTCCTCCAGGTTCCCATCCGAGTAATATGCATGCACCAAAATGCTGACACACAGTGCTCACAGTAGCTTTATGAAAAAATAGAGCCAGCTGAAACATCCTATAAATAGGGAATGGAGACTCTGGATGTGGTATGAATATCAAAGAAGTGCTACTCAGCAGTTAAAAAGAAACAACAGATAGCTATACCAGTACAGATGGTTCAATATGAGTGTGAGTGTGAGTATGAGAAGAGGTGAGAGGTAGGACGGTCTAGTCACATCAGGTTCAGAAGGAAACATTAAGCTACGGGGAAAGAAGTCTAAAACATTTTCTCTCCAGGGACAGAGACACAAGGAAACCATCTGCAATGACACAGCTCCTGAGCTTAAAGCTTTTATGTTTGGAAATAATTAGTTCTCCTGTAAAACTCAGAAGACAAGAAAATTAGACAAATTCTAGATGGTGCATTGTTAAGTCTATAAAAATGTAAAGAGACATCCGGTGTGGTGTTGCATGCCTTTAATCCCAGTGCTCCGGAGGCAGAAGCACGTAGGTCTCTGTAAGTTCCGGGTCTATATAGTGAGTTCTGGGACAACCAGGGCTACACAATGAGACCCTGTCTTTAAAAAATAATCAAACAGAAGTCAAGAGTTATATTCCAAAAGAAAGTGTAGAGAGCAAGAGAGTTGGCCCAGTCATTAAAGAGCTTGCCCTGAAAGCATGAGACCTGAGTTCGATCCCCAGCACCCATGTCAAAAGCCGGACACAGCAGCACATCACCCCTAATCCTAGCATTGAGAGGTGAAGACAGACTACTGATCACATGCTACAGGTTCTGTGAGAGATTCTGTCTGTCTATTGTTCTGTGAGAGACCCTGTCTATGGGTTCCGTGAGAGATTCTATCTCCAAAAATAAGGCAGAAGCAATAGAGAAAGACACCCCCAGCCTCTGAATGTGTGCACGCTCACCCCAGTGCATATACATCAGTACAAGCATGCACATATGTCACAGATCCCACGCACTCCCAGAGGTCTGATCCCAGCTTGGGTGTGGACAGTGATATTGGGGTAACATTAGACGTGTGTCTATTACTTTGCACAAAGCCTAACTCAAAGTGGATCAAAGATCTAAACATAAAACACATGGGAACTGTTAGAAGGAAGCACAGCAATACTTTACAGGATGCATGTCTTAGTTAGGGGACTATCGAGGTGATGAAATGCCATGACCAAAACAGCTTGGGATGGAAAGGGTTTATTTGACCAACACTTCCACAGCACTATCCTTCATTGAAAGAGGTCGGGAAAAGAACCTAGACAGGGCAAGAACCTGGAGGCGGGAGCTGCTGCAGAGACCTCCAGCAGTGCTGCGTACTGGCTTACTCCTCATGACTTGCTCAGCCTGCTTTCTTAGAGAACCGAGGACCGCCAGCCCAGGTGACTCCACACACCATGGACTGGGTCCTCCCCGAACCCCATCAATAGCTAATTAAGAAAAGGCCCTGCAGCCTTGCCTACAGCCCTATCTTAGAGAGGAATTCTCTCTACTGAGGTGTCCTTCCCTACGATGACTCTCACATGTGACATAAACTAGCCAACACAATGTAGATATAGGAAATATTCTGAACAGGACTTCACTTGCCCAAGAATTAAGGCCAATGATTAACAACTGAGACTTTATGAAGCTAAAAAGCTTCTACACAGCTAAAACAGTTATCAGTTCAGTGAAGAGGAAGCCATCAGACTGGGAAAGAAATTTTGCTGACTACATCTGACAGGGGATTAATACCCAGAGTATATAAAGAACTAAAAAAAAAAAATTCTTTTAATTTTAATTACTCGTTCAAAAAAATTGTCCAGGGAGAGCTGTAGCCCAGGGCCACATCTGGGTCTGTGGCCCTAGTGCAGTCAGGATCTATGTTGATGTCCAAGGCTCCTGATGCCATCCAAGGCTGTGCTCAAGATTGGTGTCTGATGGCCATACTACCACTGGGGTCTACGCTGATCTGAGAGGCCTGCACTGCCACCAGGGGTATTTGTGACATCCAGACTTGGATGCTTCTGAGGACCATATCTGGGTACATGATCCTACTGAGGTTGGGGTCTGTACTGAAGTCTGAGTCTCATATTACTACTTCTCCCAGAGAAGCTCAGAGTCAGGGCTGCAACTTGAGGCCTTTCCGGCGTTCCAGGGGCCATGCTGCCACCAGAACCATCCCAACCTAAGTGGCCAGTGTTTCCATCCAGAGCCATGATGTCATCCCAGCCCAAGCTGCTGCTGAGGACCATGTCTGGGTTCATGGTCCTGTTGCACCTGGGGTCTGTGTTGATGTCTGTGGCCCATGTCACCTCAGGAGGTCATAGGAACCATGTGAGATAAAATCGAAGGACCATGCTGAGCCGGTCCCACCCTTCACTGGCCCAAGGAAAGATGGCTTTGCCTCTCACTGGACATTGCAGCAAGAGAGACAGCCCTACCCTTCACCAGGTAAGAATAAATGCCCCTGATGACTTGGGCACTGGGGAGCTGACTTTGCCCCCTCACCTGAGGCAAGTGGCCCTGGTGGTCCAGACTGAACAGCTCAGTTACCATCCAGACTCAACTGGGTCTTGAGTTGGCCCACCCTGACACCTGCCCCATCTAGGACCTGCCGGAAGCTCATGAAAGGAAGAAGTTAGGAGGTGTTTTGTTGTGTTTTGTTTTGTTTGGGGTTTGGGGGGGTGGTTTGTTCTTGTTCTTTTTTTGCTTACTTTGCTTTAGTTTTAAATTTTTCTTTTGTGGGAGGGCGTGCTGCAGGAGAAGAGTATAGGGGTACTGGGAAGTGAGCAGAATTAAGGTGCATGAAGTGAAACTTTTCGAAGGCTCAATAAAGAAGTTAAATTTTCAAAAAAAAAAAAATTGACCAAGGATCTGAAGAGGGAGTTCTCAAAAGAAAAAAATAAATATGGCCAACAAATATCTCAAAAATGTTCATTGTCCCTAGCAATTAGGAAAATACAAATGAAACAATTTTTGGATTTCATCTTACCCAAGTCAGTGTGGTGAAGATCAGCACAATAATCCACAACAAATGCTCAAGGGGATGCAGGTAAAAGGGTACCCTCACTCACTGGTTGACCCACTCCGGAATCACTGTGGAGAATTCTCAAATAGCCAAGAATAAATCTACCACATGATCCTAAAAGTAAATCCACCATAGGACCCAGCTCTCCCAATTTCTGAATACTCTCAAAGGACTCAGCATCTCATCCCACAGACACTCAGTCATGTTCACTGCAGCTCCAGTTGGAGTGACAAGGAAATTCAAACAACATAAATGCCCCTCAGCTGGCAACGGATAGCGAAGATGTGGTCCACATACACCGGGAAATACTACTCAGCTGTAAGAAAATCAAATCAACTCATGAACCTTGTAGGTAAATGGATGGAACTGGGGATGATCATACTGAGTGAGATAACCCGGATTGGGAAAGACAAATATTGAATGTTCTTTCTCATCTCAGAAGGGAGTAAAAAGGGACCATTGTGGAGGAGACAATGAGAGGGGGAGGGGTGGCAGTGTCATGAAGAGGAAATGGGAAAGGGGGCGGGGCTCTAATCATGGAGGGAGGGGAGACAAGTGCATCAGGAAGACAGCCAAGGGTAAAATAACAGTAAAGGTGTCTAGAAAAAGTCACGCGGACTCATACTACTATCCACAGGGGGGAAAAAAATACCTAGAACACATGTAAGTTGATATATAAATATATGTGTGTTGTATAAAGAAAAGTTTCCTATAGACTGACAATGCCTCCCCAAAACAAACAAACAAAATAAAAAAGGCTAGAGAGGTGGCTCTGTCCCCTGATATTCCAGGCTGATTTTATTAAAACCCCAGCATCAGGCATGAGAAGCCCTCTTTTGAGTTATTTGAGTTGATGTCCGTAAGACTTCAAGGCTATGAATTGCTGTTGCCCTCCAGACAGGCCTAAGGGGAGTGAGTGCCTTTCAATGAAGACACCACACACTTCAGAAACAGGGCCCGGAGCCTGCCCCCAGCTAGAACTGACCTGAATGCCCCCTCCTGAGGACTAAATCACAGTATCATAAGGCACATGCAAACTTCTAGAGGAGGTAGGCAACCAGCACTCCTACCCAGCTGTGACACCTATGAAGCACATCAACAACCAGCCTGGCATAACCCTAAAGGTGTAATAGTAGTACACATATCCTGGTGGAAACAACAGTGACCAGCTCAACAAGAGGCAAATCATGCCTGGTACTGGAAACCTAGCCAATGGCCCAGGGCTAGTGAAGTCAGGATCTTGGAGGAGAACAGGCAACCACCCACCACTTCACTAAACCATCACAATTCCTAACTACATTCTAAATATTTAT
Organism: Phyllotis vaccarum; assembly: GCA_033318265.1. Taxonomy (NCBI): domain Eukaryota; kingdom Metazoa; phylum Chordata; class Mammalia; order Rodentia; family Cricetidae; genus Phyllotis; species Phyllotis vaccarum. The sequence continues at coordinate 63,934,618 of JARWLC010000016.1, read as the reverse complement.
GCTTATGAAAAGGTAGCAGCGTAGTGTTTAGCCCTTACCAAGGAACTTCTCTTTGTAACAGAAAGAGGCCATTACAAAGCAAAACAAAACACACACACACATACACAAAATTCATCAAAATGCAGTTATGGAACCCAGTCCCAGTTGATCAATCTATGGGTCAATGCAACTCCTGCACCTAAAGCTCAGAGCTCATTTCGGAAGTGGGGAGGGGTATAGAATCAGAAAGATTATAAGAATTGGGGCTGGAAAGATGGCTCAGTGGTTAAGAGCACTGGCTGCTCTTCCAGAGGTCCTGCATTCAATTTCCAGCAACTACGTGGTAGTTCGCAACCATCCATAGTGGGATCTGATGCCCTCTTCTGGCATAAAGGTGTACATGCAGCTAGAGCACTTGTATACATAAAATAAATAAATAATAAATCCTTAAAACAAACAAACAAAAAAGATTATGAGAGCTAAAGGAATAGAGAGTTTACTGTGAGAAACTACACCAACATGGCCGTCTGAACAGGACAACACCAACAGGCACGTTATGTGGAAGGGGAAAAGCGCTTGAGACCTCAGCCCTCGACAAAGAACCACAAGCAACTAAGGACGATGGGGGAAACAGTCTCCCCTAAGGGAGAGCACACCAGTTAGTTATCCAGAACCAAACGGTCAGTCCTGAAAACATACATACTAATAACTTCACATGGACAGAAAACTGTGTATATGTGCGTGTGTAGAAATATACATACATGCATATTCATATATGTGTATTATTAAACACAACAATGGGGGGGGGGAGGCCATGAATCGGAAAGAGATTTAGGGGTGGGAAACATGGGAAAGTCTGAAAGAGAGGAAAGGGAAGCGGTAGATAATGTAACTATAATCCCAGAAAGTATAAAACAATTGTTAAATAAAAAATTTTAATTGTTCATGATGAAACTGGAAAAAAATAATGGAGAAGTACAATACAGAAGGGTAGAGGGAGCTTGCAGGGGAGGGTGGTAGATAAGAAAAGAATAAAGCCCCAATGCTCGACAGCAGGAAAACAGAAGATAATGTTTAAAATCAAATAAGCCAACAACGGAGACACAGCAGCTGTGCGTAGCAGCCCCTGGAGGTCAGTGATCCAGCCCAGCTGCAGAAGTGCTGTCTGTCTCTTTGAGCAGGATTGATGTGCGCAGACATGACATCATCATGCCGCTCCTCATAATTTATGTCTCTGCAAAAAGAAACTAAAATCTGAACCAAAATCCCTTCATTAAAACGTATTTCTTTCTTGACTAAAAGTCTGACAACGCCACGTTGTCCCACAGAGTTCCCAGCTCCTCCTTACACACCACTGCTTCACGCGTCAATAATGCCGCTGATTCCAACCATCCATTTCACATACCAGCCAGCAGGATGGGAAATAAAAGAAGCAGCAAGGAAGAGAACTGAACTCCTGAACTGTGACTTACACCATTTCTCGAGAGCTACTTCAGCCTCACAGGACAGAAATGAGGTCACTGCCAGGTAGTCTCCATCCTAGACAGCCATATGCCAGCCGGGGAGGCTGTGGCCCTCTGAGGCAAAGATTCATATTTAATGTTGTTAATTACACACAATTGGTTTGCTAAAACTTAAAATGTGAACTAAACAGCTTGAGTGGCCAACACAGTGTTCAGCAGCAGCAGGCACCTGGGCAGGAGGAAGAAATAGAGTATGGCCTCCTCAGGCTCTGAGCCCAAGATGCAGGGCAGGACCCAGAGCCCTGGGACAAGGCTGGGCAGCCAATGGGAAAGCAGATGTTTGGGCCATCTCACCACAGGGCCCCTCCCCACAGGACAACAGATCTGCAGACAGATGGGCCCCAAACCAGAAGTCTGCATGAGATGGTCACATCAAGAGCAGTGTTTGAAAACTTTGACAGCCAAACTCCCCAAATGTCTCATTAGTTTAGCCTACAACACGTGCTGCAGCCTGGAGGATATGATACTCTGACTAGCCAGGTCAAGCCACAAGCTGCCACACCCATACGAATCTCGGAGTCCGAGATCTCCCCAGAGGAAGACCCAGACACAGCGGCCCTGGAAAAAGAGAGGGTCTCTGGGCCACAGACATCTGAAGGACAGAGGACAGAGGACGGAAGAAAGCCTCACACCACAGTCTCCAGGGCAGGCACAAGTAAGTTCCCCTCCCTCTTTACTGTAAAGGTTACCTGGCCCTTGGGGGGAGGGGGAGTTGTGTCTGTACATGGGAGACCCAAAGGTGCCGCATCCACATTGCAGCCTCTGAGGGCCGGAGATGAGCACACAAGTACAAGACGGCATTCGACATTCCAGCAAAGCCCCATCCCATTACTCACCTCCTGAACTGAAACTTCGGTCAGCCTCATTGCCTCCCCCACATCCCCTGATCCAGGTCTGGGGACAGAGGTCCACACTGTTTCCCCCCCTTTGCTGGAAAGATGAGAGGCAGAAGGAACTAGGTGTCCAGGACCGCATGGTGCAGAGTTCCCTGAGGCTCGTACTGCTGCAAATGACAATGTAAGTGCGGGTGGTCACATGTCTGACGACAGTATTGCTTCCCACCGCAGGCCCGAAGTCAAGCCATCCTTTTGTAGAGAACTCCCCGAACACACCTTAAGAAAGAGAAGGGACGACTCCAGCTACCTAATCTGGACCTAGAACAGAGCAGAGCAGTGCTAGAGTACTGGATCCAGGCATGCCCGCCATCCCAGAACCAATAAAGCTGAGCCTGGGCTATACAGTAAAACCTGGTCTCAAAAACCAAAAAGGAAGGGAGAGGGGGAAGGAAGCAGGAGAGTGACAGAGCTGGAGGGCTAGCCTAACAACCACAAAGCATCTCCCAGAAGTGAGCAGAAACCAGACTGTATTAACAGTGTCCCACAACACTGGCGTCTGGCATCCTCTATAACACCAGGGACCCCCAAAGAAAGGAGGGAATCCCCAAACTCAATATCTGCCAGTCCATGCTTTCCATGTATTTCAAAGGCATCAAGGGCCAAACACAAGGACAGGTGAGAACCTACAAAGTTTGGGGGGACAGTGGAAACACGTATGTGATGTAGTCAGAAGAGGCAAAAGAAGGTTCTAACGATTATCTAGAACTCAAAGGCTTTGTGCATGTGTGTATATAAATACATTCAAAAATTAAAAGGGGAAAAAAAAGTTCAAACAAATTTACCCACCAGCCTGGAGATAATACAACAAAATTAAGAGCAATACCCATTGGGAGGCCTGTGTGTACACTGTACTTTGAAAGAAACGAGCTAATAAAAATCATTTCAATAGGAACTAAAGCAAGCTCTGGCAATTATATGAAATGACGTTCGTTGCCAATGGCACCCATCCAGTCTAAAGTGGTTTATGCCAAGAAGGGGGGAACTCCTGGCTACTCCTACTGAGAAGGTCCCAGGTACCAGCTTCAGATATAGTTGGATCTGGGCTCAGACGGTACCATGAAAACTCAGTTGCCTCCTTTCTGTGGTAGAGCTCTGTGTTCCTCTGAGCCAGCCTTATTCCAGGATGCCACGTAGCATCCCAGGAGACGGGCTGCAGACATACAGCCTCCTTTCTGCTGGCATTCACAGGGGGAAAAAAAAAAAGATTTTCCTCCCAAGGTTCTCATTGACCTCACCACTTGTTTCACGGGTCAGTCACGGTGGCCAGGATTAGGCGGATCTGTGAGGGGTGTCTGATAGAAGGGTCTAGAAGTCAGAAGGCCTGGAGCCCTTGTGTGAGATGGAGTTGTGGTGACCCAGCTCCTCCTGAATAACTGTGGATTTGGGGCAGGTCACGGCCCTCAGGGAACCTCAGTTTACCATTTGTATTTGGAATGCCACTGGCTACGGAGGCTCCTGTGGCAAATCAAGGTTCTGGCACAGGACACCTGTGCAGCTTGGGTCATTTCCTCTCCGTTCAGTCAGGACTTTTTGGTTTCCTTTCCTGCTCTCACCTGGGGGCTACCAGTGACGACCCCCCCTTATCTTTGGCTTTGCTCCTCATTTTCAATTCTTTGCTGTCAACCACCACCCAAAATATTCAATGGAAGATTCCAGAAATAAGCAATTCCTGAGTCTTAAGTTGTACACATTCCAGGTAGCATGATCAAAGCTCACACCACGCCCCAGGCCTGAAGCCTACCTTCTCTCAGCCTGCCATAACTGCGTACCCACCCACTCAGGAGCCTCTCTGCTATTGACTGCCCCAGTACAAACTTAAGTGAAGCCTTATTTTAATTCAGAATGGTAATAGGGGGTGGCAAAGGGAAACCACAGAGCACTTCCCTTAGGAGAAAATGTGTTTGTTGGGGGTTGGCAATATATCCCCTAAACATGGGGAAGAGCAATGTCTGAGGAGGTTGTCACAGGCACAGGATTGGAAGGGTCTGCCATTCCCTCCTGCTACAGAAGCATGGTCACAAGCTGCCAGTCCCCAGGCTGGAACCCAAGGATCTGCCCCAGCTGGTACCACTCCACACCAAACACAGAGCTCCCAACAATGCTTGCCGGCTTAGAACCATCAAGGCAGAAATGGAGCTGGGACTACAAGGGCAGAGGGCAGAGGGCAAAGAAAAGCAAAGCTAAGGGAAAGGCCCGAGAAATGGCTGAGTCCAACTCATGGGAAAGTTCCAGGAAACAGTCTCAGAAGCAACTGGCAGGATTGTCCCCAGAGCCCTACATCCTCCCCCAGAGATTGGCAAAATACTTTGAATTCAGAAACACATCAAGACAACTCTGCCCACTGTTCCCAAGAAGAGTCACAGGATGACATCAGCTGTTTTGGCCCAAATGTAGGCTACTAGCAAGTTTGAGACACTGGGAAGCCCTGGCCCTGCTCTCCACAGAGCATCCTCCAGGCTTCCCCACGGGGCCCACACCTGAGCACTTACAGGGGACGGGGAGGGGCTGTGACCCTGCTTCTGTCACCCCTGGCTAAGGCCCCAAGACATGGCTTCCCTTGCTTGCAAGTTGCAATAACCTCCCTGCAGAGCTTTCCAAAGGAGCAAAGACAATGCACAGGAAAATATTTGAAGTTCTGAGACACAACTTAAATGTTAGTTCTGGGGGCTGGAGAGATGGATCAGCCATTAAGAGCACTGACTGCTCTTCCAGGGTTCAATTCCCAGCACCCACATGGCAGCTCACAACTGTCTATAACTTCAGTTCCAAGGGATTCAACACCCTCACACAGTCATACATGCAGACAAAACGCCAAAACACAGAAAAAATAAAAATAAAGAAATATGTCATTAAAAACCGAAATAAATAAATGTTAGCTCTGACCTTTTTATCATTAACTTATACCAGGATGGTAACCAGCCCCTTCCTACGGGGCCTTCCAGGACCCTGCCTGATGCAGAGCTACAGGGGCTGATGTGTCTAGGTTTGGGGGTATCTTCTTTAAGCTCCTCCAGGGCTCCCCAGCCTCAGCTGCCTCTCGCACCGCAATCCACCCAGTTCTCTCACACCTGCATGGACACCTCTAGTGACAAGAGAAGCCTCCCCCACCTGGACACTGCTTCTTTCTTTCTGTACATCTGAAAAGCAGTTTCCCTGCCTTGTATTCAAGCCGTTCTCAGGTTTTTCCTACCATTCGTTATGCCTTCCTTCTAGGAATATGGAGAAAAGTATGAAACAGATTAATGCAAGTTTTGCTAAAGTGCAAATAACTTGCTCCATATTCTTTCTTGAAACCCTCAAAGTTGACAGGTCTTGGGCATTTGACATGTGGGTAGGGCAATATAGGAGAATCTAAAGCAGGTTGGGGAGGCTGGAGGCGGAAGGACATCCAACAGATTACTTCCGTTTTACCTGCCTCCAGTAATAGCATTAGTTACCAGCGACTCTCCTTAGTCCGTGTGACCCACACAGAAATGCCGCCCCTCCCTGTAATTCCAGGGTATGTGTCAGTATGGACCACTGCTCAGAAAATGACCTGAGACCCAGACCCTGAGACCTGAGAGGTTGTGATTGAAGCTGGTCAAGGATATCTACCTGTGACTGAGACGCTCCTTAACTGTGTGCTCTCTAGACACAGGCTCTGGAGGTTTTCAGGGGAGAGCTACCCCTGTAGGGCTGGAGCTATGTAAAAAGAACAGAGAGGAGCTGCCAGCATAAGGCATGCACCATCCTACAATATCTGAAAGTGGAGACTCCTCAGAGCTGCCTCAAAGGTACAGCGGTCTATGGTGACACCTGGAAGGTGACTGTGATGTGGAGAAGGCTTTACTGAAGTCCTAGTGAATAAGGACACAAAGCCTTGTACCAGCAGTGGAGGCCAGGCCTGCATCCTGCAGAAAAGTGGGAGTGTGCACACGGGCTCACAGAACCTAAGACAGAAGTCAGCTCAGGAGGGCTCAGAGTAGAAGGCAAAGTAGGCAAAGTCAGAAGCCAAGCACAGGGAACAACTGTTCCCAGTTGATGGAGGCTGACAGTCCATCAACTGTGACTCTGCACCAGTCTCTGCTAGAACTGGTCCCCATCACACACTCCCCACAGGGCAGCCTCTAGCTGGGATTCCCCTTGGGCGTCTTTGTTCTGCTGCTACTGTTACAGAGTGCCTGAGTCTGAGTCACTTACAAAGAAGAGATTTCCTTCTCATAATTCTAGAGCAGGGAAGACCGAGGTGGTGCTGGCCTCTTATATCATATCCTATGTTATAAACATTCTTACATCCTTATATATCTTATATCCTTATATTCATATATATATTCATATATATATATATAATATATATATATAATAACCCAGTGAATGGTATCCTGTGCTAAGAAAGTTCCAGTGTGAAAAAAGGGGGGACTCATTTTCACAACACTATTAATTCATCACCTCCCAAAGGCTCCACTTCTTCATTGTACAGTGGCAACTACATCTCAGCATGACTTTATAAAGACCATCAAAACCGTGGCATAGAAATGGGTCGCAATCCAGGAGCCAAGAACACCCTCATTGTGTCCATCTTCCCAGAACATCATCGCCTGGGATCCTTGGCTGGATCACAGCCTCAGCACACACCAGCAAGGGCGTGAGCTGGGCAGCATGGAAGTGAACCAGGGCATTGTGGGGCAGAGACTGAAGGCAGCCACCTCGGGCACGGCAGGAGGGGGAGGTAGTTGGAATCCTAGAAAAACTGTAGGACTGAGTCTCTGTTTGCACATGTGGTGGATGGAGCTCAGGTCTACATGTGTGCAAGGTAAGAGCCTTCGTCCTCCGTACACCGTGTGTGGTTTCATTATTAAATTAGTATTTAGTGGGTCAATATGTACGAAGAAATTCCAACTTCTCTTATAACATGGCAACTATCTGAGATATATGTACAAGACACACAGAACACACACATGCACTTGTGAGAGAGAGCATGCACACATACACACACACACACACACACACACACACACACACACACAAACATATAGTTCACTGGGCTTTTCAATAGTTTGAAGTGAATAAAGTGATCCTGAACCAAGATACGTAAGAACTTCTAGTTTTAGAAATCTCAGAATGAGTATATGATATGAGCTTCGACCTGTCACACTTCTCTTTCTTATAATTATTAATACATATTAATTATGCAAACGAGTGGGTGCATTGTTACATCCTCATACAGGCATTGAGCATGCATCGTGTTTATCCATATTTCTACATTTCACCCTCCATGGGCTCCCTGGTCCTGCCCCAGCTGGTCCCTAATGGTCCCTTCTCTACTTCCAGGTCCTTTTCAATATCTAATTTCCACATCTTGCTCCTCTGTGTCTGGCTGTTTTGCTTAACACAGTGACCTCCAGTTCCACCCATTTTCCCAGAATGATGTAACTTCCTTCTTCATGGATGAATAAATTCCACCACATACGTACAGTACATTCTTCCTCTGCCCATTGATGGTTACTGAAGCTGTTTCCATAGCGTTACTGTTATAGAGTACCAGGAGCTGCTTTTGAAAAAGCCTCACATGCAGCCTGGCAGCATAGCACCTGCCTTTCCTGCCTGTGGTCCCTGTTCAGCACGACATCAGGGCTCTCTGGGAGAAGAAAAGCTTAGTGCATATGTTTGGGGGCCACTGTGGCTGGATTCAAGTTTGGTTGTCTCTCAGTATCCATGTGATGGGTTCCAGGAACCTGTGGCTACCAAACTCACAGGATGCTAACATCCCTTCTATAAAATGGACACCCGCACAGACCTCTGCACGACTTCCTGAGCGCTTCAAACTGCCTCTGGATGGCTCGCTTCACCTCAGATATTAAAGTAGCATGCAGACAGTTGCCAGGCTGTTTTCAGAGAATGACAGGAGGGGAGAGGCTGTAAGTGCTCCCCACTGGTTCCGTTTGTTGAAGTTGCTGGGCCCTTCGGATGGAGATACGGTCATTGCTTGGACATCACTGCAACAGCGCATCTGACAAGAAAAAGTCCAGGGAGAGAAGGTTGGTTTCAACTGATGTTTTTCAAAGACCCAAGTTCCTGTTTCCTTGGCCCATGCACTTGGGTAGAATATCATGGCTGAAATTCATGGCCACGAGAACGTATGACTGAAGGAGGTCTTTAGTAATAACGGACAGGAAGCAGAGTGGAAGAGAGCAACAGGAAGAAGCCAGGGTAAGGAACAGATCTCAAGAAGCGTTGCACCAGTGGCAGTCTTCCCATCATGCCTCACCTTTCAATAGCTCCACCACCTCTCAGTTTCTCCAGATTTTGAATCCATCAATGGAATAAACCATTGTCTCTTGAAACCCTCTCTTAGACACACCCAAGAGAGCACTTTACTAGGCTGGGTTTTTCTCACAGGTTGCTAAGCAACACAGGGACCTGTGGCTATGAGCCCCTGGCTCCTTCTTGCTCAGTCTGGATGCCTGTAAAATGGAGATAAGCAGTACATCAGTACATCGTGGGGTTGCTGGGAGGAATGAGTGAATTCAGTGACTACTAACACCTAACACAGGACAATCAGTCACCTGATGGTGGCAGCTGCTGCATTGTGATGCAGAAGGTTGAGGAAGAAGGGGAAGAGCGAAGAAGGTCCTAGGAAGCCTCTCACGGGCCATGGGAGTTAGTAAGCAAGGTGACTCGCTACCTGATTCCTTTGGTTTTTCCTTCCATCCTCTGCTCTCCTGTCTCGGGAGCACCCCCTTTGCAAGGTTCTCTAAACAACTGCTTCCCATGAAGCAGCTATACAGATGTGCATGGTAAAAATGCAGACAAGAAACTGAGAAGGCTAGCAAACAGCCACTGGGAGAGTAGACCATGCAGAGGTTGGCCGCGGATCTAATGAGCAAATGAATATCCATAGAGCTCTAAGACTGGCGTGCCTTGGGATCCTACCTCTGTGTGTACTGGCTGGGTGACAGCCTCTCTGAGCCCCACTGCAGCCATAATGGTACCTCACAGTGGTCACAAGGAATGATGGGAACCAGAAAGTGCCTGTTCCCCTTTGAAATCAGTGTTATGTAGAAGACAGTGGTTTGTGCTGTCTTGGCCACTTGCTTGATGCCAACCTGCCCCTCGCCCCAAGCACAGTCCCCTCACACAGGAACACTGAGGTAAAGTAGTACATAGTGGTAAAGGCCTTCTAACAAGACCCCTACCTTAGCGTCACCCTAACCAGTGCCCAGAAGGCTGCCCGTTAGGATGAACACATGTCCTGGAACCATACCTGGTCCCAGCGATCAAGGGTTTGTGCACACCCTGCACTTAAGGGTCCCCTTGCCAGCTTCTTGGCTCCTCAATCACCATATGCAATTGAAGAAGATCCCACCACTTCCAGAGTTGGGGGACAGAGCACACTGGTGGAGAGTGGTACTTCTGAACATATGGAAATGCCCTTTTCCACCTCCATCCTCATATACCCTCTCCATCCTGATGGAGGCCCTAATAGCTAAGTGACCCTGACCACAGCAAGAGACTCTGGAGCATCCAGGCAGCAAGGCCCATGCTGGCATCCTTCCGACCAAAGCAACTGGATCCACTGCTCATGCAGATGCACCCATGACCACTGCACAACCTCGGTACTTGGTAGGTGCCTATCAATATTGAGCTCCAAGACAGACTTAATTTAGTGGCAGCCCCTGGGTCAGGCTCTTCGGAGCTACATGTGATAAGGCAACCACACATACTATGACAGAGTTCTCCAGATTTGGGGGACAGTGCCTCGCTCCCCTAGACTGCCCTTCCTTCTGCCTCTTCTTCCTGCACCAGGACGCAGATGCCCTCCCATCCCAGACTTTGCTCAGGCTATGCCCAAAGTGTGGAGTGCTCAGATCCTAACCTTTCCTTTGTTGGTCACCTAACTTCTGAAGGCCAACTCAAGATCTTCCTGCTCCAAAAAAAAGCCTTCAGGACCTCTTGACTCCTGTCCATCCCAGTTCCTAGTTCATAGAGCTCTACCTCTGTGATGCATGGCCAGCTCAACACTGCCCAAACTGTATTGGGCAGAGGGGGACAGAAGTCACGATGGTGGTCCCTGATGGATACACTGAGACTCCAGCATGGAATCTTTGAGTCATTGTGAGGGAGGCAGTGGCGAAAACCCCCTTGATATCCTCATCAGTGCTGTAGGCAGGAATAATCCAGTCCTCGGACCAGATGTCAGGTATGTGCAGGGCTCCCAATGTAGAGCTTCCCACAGGCAGCAGGCTCAGGACACGAAGTCAAACTGCTGATCACTATGAGGCAACAGGAGCTGCTAAAGGAACAGCCTCCCTTCATCTGCCCCCTCAACCCTATTCACCATGAAACAAGAGGGGGAGAGGAGGGGAGGGATGCAAGAACCCAGGTCAGGCAGAAATAACAGACGGACCTCAGATCTGACTTCAAAATTTCAGCAACTTTTAGTGGGCTCAGGGCTCATCCCTGCCCTCAGCAGATTCAACCACTCTTCCTGATTGGTCAGCCTATTTGTGTGCCTGCAGTAAGTCAACCAGGGCCCAGCTGGCATCAGCTGGCACCCTCCCTATAAATCAAGGCTTCTTCACACAAGGTACATTAGAATTCATCGGAGGAGGAAACCACTACCTTCAGGACATGCTAGAGATGGACTCTTGAGACAGAGAACCCCCGTATATCTGGCTTCTGCATCACAGGGAACTTCCTTGAATTAGCTCCCAAAGGCCATTCGTGCCTCAGCCTCTGGGATTCTGAGACATACTTTAGCTGTGGACAGGAATTCAGTAGCTCTTCAGAATACAGCCTCTGGTAGCTTTCTGCCATCATCATTCTATCCTATGAGCCTAAGCCTGAGCCTCCCTCAGCAACTCCAGAACCCCACAATCTCTCTGCCTCACCCTACTTTCCTATCAGCTCTCCGTGACCATCCCTTTGCTGATTTGCTAATTTCAGTCCTGTTTGCAGGGCCGCACTCTCCTAACTCACCCTGAGTGGTACCCACACTTTAAGAGGCTGCTGTGTATTCACAGCTGGCATCTTTCTCTCCAGTAGCTTCCTTTCAAGCCCAGCCGGAGGATCTGGTCCCTATTCCACAGCGCCACCTGGTGGTAGCAGGAATAAGCAGGGCCAAAGCCGTGACCTACCTCCTATCACCCAGGTGAAAAGAAAGCTGGAGAATGTTCTGGAGCCTGCTCCCTTCCCCCTGAACTCAGGGAGATGCTGAGAACCTTCTGTCAGGGGCAACAGAAATGTAGAGTGTTAATGGGAACGTATCATCAACTTTCTCACAGCTCAGGGGTGGTGATCTGTGAGTGACAGGATTTTCAGTTCGTTTTCTACATATCCCAGTTTTCCTGGGATAATTTAAATACAGGGGCAAGGACATGTTTATGCTCGCGGAAAGCCAAGGTCATCTTGGTGACTCACCTCCCTAATTCCCATCCTGTTCTCCACAAATGACAAGTGATTATGACTACCTACCCCACTGTACTGAATACACGGAAAGTAAGTAAGCTATGTTTTGTAGGCTTCAGAGGTTTGATGAAATTTAAGGGGAGAAAAAGATAAAAGTTATCCTTTACTCCAGCTGACAGTGGATCACATGGTAATTTTAACGAGAATGGTCCATGTATCTGGAAGTTTTTCTCACCCATCCAGTTTCAAACAAATCTCTCCCACCCATGGTCCTGCAACTGCTTATAAAATAATTATGCAGAGGCTCATATTAATTAGAAACTGTTTGGCCTATGGTTCAGTTATATTATTTGCTAACCCTTACTCTTAAACTAACCCATGATTCTTATCCATGTTTAGCCAAGTGGTTCAGTACCTTTTCTTCAGTGTGGCATTCTTGTCCTGCTTCCTCTCATCTGGCTGGCCTCTCTCTCTGCTCTTCTGCTTCCCGGAATTCTCCTATTCTGGTTGTTCCGCCTCTACTTTCTAGCTATCTTATGACCAATCAGCATTTTATTAAACCAATACTTACAGCAACAAATACTGTGTACAAGAGCACAGTCCCACAGCAGGTCCTCACAGACTCATATGTCTGAATACATGGTTCCCAGTTGGTGGAACTGTTTGGAAAGGATTAGGAGGTGTGGAGGAAATGTGGTACTCAGGGTGGACTTGGAGGTTTCAAAAGCTGGTGCCATTCCCAGTTAGTTGTCTCTGTCTCATGGTTGAGTCTCAAGATGTAAGCTCTCAGCTACCACTCCAGCACCATGCCTGCCTGTCTACTACCACGTTTCTAAGATCATCATGAACTCACCCTCTGAAACTATAAGCCCCAAATAAACTCTTTCCTCTATATGTTGCCTTTATCATATTGTCTTTTCACAGCAATAGAAAAGTAACTAAGACAGGTCATATATGTGATGGTGGTCCCATGGGACATAATGGAGGGGACACACAGCCAGTGCATGGTTGAACTTTGTAGCTATGCTGGTATAAACAAACCTGCAGGGCTTCCAGTCTTACAAAAAAATAATACCTACAATTGTGGCCTGCACATGGTGCTTGGTACTGCTACGTGGCTGTCACAGCTCCATCTCTACTCTGTTTTGAGTGTGTTACACCACACTCTGCCCTCAGCAGCCTTGTCCAACTGATTTAAAACATACTCCTGAAGGCGTCAAGAGGCCACTCTTAATGACTGACCTGAACAATCTAGTGCCTAGTCATAAGTGTAAGTGCATAGGATATCCCCACACTGATGAAATTGCCTGGGTGTCTCTTGAACACATCCCCACCAGAACATGTTGCTTTGTTGAGCTATATAACTGAAAGATCTAGGGTTGGGAATGTAGCTCATGGAGCCCATTTGTGCTGTGTGTATGAGGTCCTGGCTTCCATCTTAAGCAGAAAACAAAAACTATAAGGTTTCCAGGCACAGCTACATCAAAGTGCTCAAGCAGAGTCACCAGAAATCCCTCCACCCCTACTTGTCAGCACAGACTCACTCTCCCACAAGAGTCCCACAGCCCTGTTCTTGACACACACAGTTGTCAGCCTGTGGGAATACAGTACATGCCCAGGAGGAGGCAAGCCCTGCTCACGTACACCCCACAAGTACTTGGGTGTTACTCGAGGGATGGACAGGTCTCCAAAACACACATTAACAAAACACCAGGGTACAAGCTGAATATGTGAACATTGGTCACACCTCCCTTAAGATAGAAATCCTGATTGGTACTGTCAACAGTTGCTGAAAAAGCCATCAGTGGTGGGGAGGGAGCAAGATTCTCCCTAGGTGATACCAGCCTGTGAGCTTCATAAGCAGTGATGTAGGTGGCTTCTATTCCTTCGCTGCCTGACCAGGGCATCCAGCCTCTCCTGTTTCCAGAGCTGGGTAGCAGAGGCTCATAGATGCCTAGCTCATAATGTCACTCTCTCCTCTTGTGGTGTGAAGTCTGATATTTCACTGATGAGAGTTCATTTGATTCTGTCAATGATGACACAGTGTATGACCACGCACAAGAATGAGGCAATAGATAAGGCCACCAGGAGGCAGTGCAAAGCCTCTTATATTCTTTTTTCCAGGCTGTTTAATAATGATGATGATAATAAAATGCTGATACAGAGACAGCATGCATGAGCCTTATAAGTGAGGATGTGATGGCTGAGCCAGACCAAGGCCACAGTGACTGCATCCATGGACTATTCAGGGCAGCAGGAGCAAAATGTAATGGCCGGGGCCCTCCTTGTGGGGGCGGGGACAGGAAATCGGGGCTTATTGGACACAGAGGTTTCTTCTGAGGTGGTGAAAACTCTTGGGAGGCGTCTGGTGGCTATGCTGTAAATATCACGAACACGCTGGGGCAGCCGTGAACTGTGAGCTTTAAAATGGTTAATGCTGTGTGATGTGGATTTTACCACAAAGTTTGTTAAAGTTTAAAAAAGAAAACTCTGTTAGCCAAATAAAACATCTGCGGGCTGAATTGTGCCCAGTTTTCAATCCCAAACAAACAGTCCCCAGAGTCCCTTTTAACACTCACATCCCAGATCTTTGGGGACCAAAATGCCACTCCAACCAGACGGTGAGTAGCCAGCAACAGGAAAGGGCTTCTTTCTCCTACTCGAGCGCTTTGGAGCCAGAAAATAAAAGTCTGTTAGAACTGGAATTCAGCCAGGCCTTTCCTTTCTTCTTTTTCATTTTCTTTTTTCTTTTTTTTTTCTAACTGCCCTTTGCTACAATGTAGGGCAAAGAGCTGCCCCTGGGTGACAGGGAACGGACTTTGTTGACACAGCCCAAGTTCAATTTTTGTGAGGTTCATAATTAAGCTGTCATCCCTTGCTCCAGCACAATTAGGGCCTGCACAGGGGATGAATGGGCCTGTTATCATGGGAAATTATAAATAGAGGTTCTGCACAGCATCAGGGCCGGGCCTCTCTGGGCAGAACCAGCAAGCCAGAGTGTGTCCACCCTCCCAGGCTGACAGGCTGACAGCTCAGAACACAGCTGCCATCCAGGGCTCTCAATTCTGCCCCTGTCATCTGAGTCCAGACTTTAGACATGGCCACACACAGCAGGAGACTGGGGCTGAAGTGTCTGAACTGAGCAGAGCCGACTGGGCTCCTCCTGACAGGCTGAGGTGTTGGCGACCAGATAGACAGGCTGCTTGGCAGTCCCCAGAGAAGGGCAGGTCCCAGCCAGGAGTAGAGGTCCCAAAGATGCAGCTGTGGGCAAAGGTACTGGACCCTTCCTCCCCTGGCCTGCCTTCTATCACACTTGCTCTCTCCACAGACCCTTCTGCCAGGACTTGTCATTTGGAAGGGAGTCCCACGGCCAAGAATCACCAAGACAGTCATGTATCCTTTACGGTGCACTCTGAGAAGATTCTCTAATTTCATCATTCAGTGAGCTTCCTCTCTCCCTCTCTTTTCTCACATCCTTTCTCTTTTCAGTACTAAGAGTAGAACCCAGGCTTCGTTCATGCTAGGCAAGCACTCTACCTCTGGGCCTTGTAAAACTCTTTCTCATGCAAACATGCACCTCAGCTATATGATGTAGCATATAGAGAAAAGATGGATAGAGAGGGATCTACAATCTGACCCAGGATTGGGCACTAAACCCAAGCATCTTCCTGTACAGAATACTGAGGGTGATTACAATACAGCAATATTTGTGTACTAAACATACCTAAGTGTGGAAAATTACAATAAAACTAGAGTGTAAAAGGTTTTCAGAGGTGGCACACGCCTTGAATCTTTTAGCACTTGAGAAGCAAAAGCAGGGGATCTCTGAGTTCAAAGCCAATCTAGTCTACATATCAAGCTCCAGAAAAAAAAAAAAATCAGCTGTGACTCTGCCTGTGCCTGTAACCTAGTGTTGGTGCCAGAGAACAGTGACTCTCCAGAGCTGGCAGGCTAGCTGGCCTAACAAAAACAAGGAGCTTCCGAGTCTGTGAGAGACCCTGTCTAAAGGCAATGAGAGAAAGAGCAACATGGGGATTACACATGTGTCCTGCTGTAACCTCTGTGGGGTACTTGTTGTAACACAACACACACACACACACACCAGGTGGGGGAATCGAGACACAGACAGAGAAGATTTTCAGATGATGGGCACGGACTGATGGAATTCAAAGGCTTCACGTTACAATGAGCCAGTCCGTGAGTAGCGAGTTCAGGGCAGGCCCAGGACTCTGCTAATGCACACTAAAAGGACTGTACATCTGGTCCACACATATAAGAAGTCTCTCTCTCCAATACCGAGTGACCTTTAACCTACTGTAGCTTTTTTATTGTGTAAACGTCTAACTTTTAAAATGTCTCCGTTATTTTATAACAGCTTAAAACAGAAACAATACTTTTCTTCCTTTATGTCCTTCGTTCACAGGTTTTCCCCCATTTTGAAATTTTGTACTTTTCTAAGTTGTTAAACCTTCTCATTGAAATCTGCGCTCACGGGTGCTGGCTTTGGCCTCCACAGAGCTTAACTGGGCAGCTGGATGGGCATAGTCAGCCTCCCAGATCTACCCCCTTGCACCCTAGATGATAGCCAGGGGCAGTGACATGCTTGAAGCAGCTACCTCCCACAACAAACTGGGAACCGCTGAGGATCTCCTTGGGAGCACTCTGTGGTCCTCTGTGGCTGTGTTCTCAGCTGGGGTCTCTGTCCATCCTGATTTGCCTGGGAGCACTGCTATCCCCAGGGCTTGGCCTCTACAGCATGAGCAGAGCCTGGTCAGGCCCTTTTATGCTTCTCCACCCTTTAGCTCTGTGTTTCCTTCTGTTCTCTTTTTAGGGGTCACCATCACACCTCTTAGGGGACCACCATCACACCTCCTAGGGGACCACCATCACACCTCTTAAGGTACACCATCATACTGGAGTCTGCCATGGTCCCAAACACCTACCTGCAGCCCCTGACTCTGCCTAAAATCAAAACTAGTCACAGCTGTTTAGGTCCTGAGAGGAGGCAGACGCGTTGCCCCCATTTCTCAGATTTGTAAACTAAGATAGTAGAGGGTTAGTTTTATAGCTACTTTGCATATGCAGGGGATTGGAAACCAAACTCTGACACTGACTAAGCACTCTGTTCTTCCTATTTCAGCTCTTCACATCATAGTGAGGCTGGTCAGAGGTCAGAGACAGAGGAGAGCAGTGGGAATTATGGCGTCCAGAGGCCATAAGATGAGGAACAGCTCCCTGCTGGTGCCTTGCCTTGTAGAAATGATGGCTCCATTTGAATTTAACCTGTCTTAAACCATTTTAAGATTCAAAAATTGGGTGGCTTAGACATGATAACTGGCAAGGAGAGGCATACTTAGCTTCTGACTCTAGAGGCTAGGAAGCCCAGGAACATTGGGCTAGCCTTTGGCAAAGGTCATCACACAGTGAATTTAGCATGTGCGTCGCAGAGAGAAGCATCCGAATAATGATATCCATACTTTGATCCATTCCCAAGGGACCCAGTCACCTTTAGAAGGTTCCACCTCAGCAATGATTTAATGGGGACCAAGTTCCCAGACATAGACTTTTGGGAGATACAAGCAAACCAAAGCAACATAAAATCCGATGACATAAAATTGATTATTAGGATGACAAATTACATGCATTATACTCAAATGCAGAGTATACCATATCAAGCTTCATGACACATGCCTTTAATCTTAGCACTCAGGAGGCAGAGGCAGGAGGATCTCTGTGAGTTTGAGGCCAGGCTGGCCTACATAGTTCCAGGACAGCCAGGGCTACATAGAGAGACCCTGCTAAAATAATTTTTTAAAAAGACAAGCAGAAGAGATAGAACCCCAATTCAATGTAGCCAAGTACCCACGTCACAACCACTTTCCCAGTTCTGCCACCTTCCTATCTCATACCCCAGAGCCTGCATATTCATTCCAGGTGTCTTCTGCCTCCTCACCACACCTCCAGAGTGAGGACAGCCTCGTGGTCCAGCAGACAGTGTGGTGCAGCCTTCTGTGGTCATACAAGATTCCCAGGTTCAAATCCTGAGAAGCTGCCACATCTGCAGCTCCAATAGACGGGGGCAAATTCAGCTAACCTGTTATTCCTATGCTCAGAGGGGATTCACAGGGCCTTTTATGGGGCAGAAGTTGGATGCACCACCCTATCACCTGTGCTTCCTTCAGTGAATATGGAGAGCTATGTCCTTGATATTAGCTGGGTCTTGTAGCCTCTAAGGGAGGCTAAGACAGGAAGATCTCAAGGTTGAGACCAGCCTGGGCAACTTAATAAGAGTATGCCTCAAAATGTAAAAAGTAACTAGATAAAATGAGTGGAGGGATAGTTCAGTGGTAGGAAGTTTGCCTAGCTTAGGGTCCTGGGTTCAATTCTCACTCTGGAAAAAAAGAAAATCAATAGATGAACGTTTTCTCTCTTTCTGCCACAAGCAGAATCCTCAAAAGCACCCTGTGCCTAGAATTTGGGGCACCTGAGGGCTGGTTTTCACAGGTGAAGGGGTGCTGAGTGTGAAGGGCTGCGCAACTGGGGTTTGTTTTCCGCATTATCCAGTTAGACTGTGCTCAGGGAGCTGCTGTCTCCCACCTGGCACACATGGGCGGGGCTACTGTCCTGGCTGGTTTTGTATGTCAGCTTGACCCAAGCTAGAGTCATCAGAGAAAACAGAGTGACCATTGAGAAAATGCCTCCATGAGATTCAGCTGTAAGGCATTTCTCAATTAGTGATCAGTGGGGGAGGGACCAGCCCATGGTGGGTGGTGCCATCCCTGGGCAGGTGGTCCTGTATTCTTTAAGAAAACAGGCTGAGCAAGCCACGGGGAACCAGCCAGTAAGCAGTCTCCTCCCCGGCCTCTGCATCAGCTCCTGCCTCCAGGTTCCTGCCATGTTTGACTTCCTGTCCTTACTTCCTTTGGTGATGAGCACCAATGTTAAAGCCAAATAAACCCTTTCCTCCTAACTTGCTGTTTGGTCCTGGAGTTTCATTGCAGCAATTGTATTATAATGAAGATAACTGTGGAAATGCAGAGCCTCTTGCAGGATGCCTGTGGTGTCACACTTTGTCCCTCTATGCTCCGGGTGGCTTCCCTGGTGCCCTAGGGCCAGCTATTAAATGTACTGCAGCCAGCTTCCCTCAGCACAGTGACTGCCCAGTCCTTCCTCCCAAAGTGCCCATCCTCTACCTACTCAAGATTTTGCCCCTCCCTTCTCCCTCCCTTGCTGGCCAGGAACCACTCTGCACCAGGTCTGCTCCCGTGCCTCTGTTTCCCCCAAGGGCACCTATGGTGGTAGAGCTTCAGCCCACCCAGATGTGGGTGTTCTACTCCAAGCTAACTGCCACCCTCCAGGTGGGAACTTGTTGGGACACAGGAGAGCTGCACTGGGAGCTTGGGCTCTTAATTTCTAGTGATTTGTGCACATTTTTTGATATTTAAAGAGTTGTGTAAGGGAAGCTGGAGATGGAACTCCGCAGTTAGATACACTTGCTGCTCTTTGGGTGGGGTTATGTTTGTTCCCATCATCCATGTGGCTCACAATCGCCTCTAACTCCAGTTCCAGGAGCTCTGGCATGCTCTTCTAGCCTCCCAGGACACCAGGAATTCACGTGGTTCCCAGAATGCATGCAGCAAATGACTCATACACATAAAATTAAAACAAAATACCTTTAAAGAGCTATTTACAAAGAAAAGCCAACAAGCCTATAGCAGGCATGGAAGCAGAGAAAGCACACCTCTGTCCCCATGGATTCTCCAGGGTTTGTCTCACAGAGGTACTGGTTTACTCAACAGATTAGAGGGCTGGGAAGGCCTGAGATTAGGCTCAGGTTACAGTCTAGAGAAAGGGAGTCCTGTGTCACTCCTGACAAGGAGGGGCCACTTAAGCCCTGCCTAAGAGGAAAGGAAGAATTCTCAAATGGTCAAGCAACCAGGAAGAGTCAGGTATGGGGACGTAGTTCTTGCCTGGAGCTAAGCTCTCAAGAGAAGTCGATGGCAGTATCCTGGCAAGTCACTGACCCTCAGACTACTCCTCAAAAATGTGTGGGATGCTTCACAGGCACATGGAGAAGCCAGCACAATATGTAATAATCACCAGCTAGTGCTTAAGTGTTTCAGAGTCTCTGAATCCTCCTCTGAAATAGGACTAGGTCTGTGGTGCGAAACCTCCCTCATGCTGCCAAACTTTAACACAGTTCCTCATGTTATGGTGACCCCCTACCACAAGATGATTTTCATCACTACTTCATAACTGGCATTTTGCTACTGTTATGAATTTTAAGTAAATATCTGTGTTTTCTGGGGTCTCAGGTGTGAACGGGTCATTTGACCCTCCATGGGGTCATGGCCCACAGGTTGAGAGCCAGTAACCTAGTGGTTTCTGTCTGGGCTCACAGAAGATTCCTGGATACTGTGATTAAATAATTTATAAGTCAATGGCTGAAGTTTTTTTAAGCCTCAGACAGGGGTGCATCTGCCATGGGGTTTCCATGGTGATGAGCTGGGAAACATCTTTGCGGAAGCATCCCTTCTATGGGCACCCCCCTTCTGTCATGCATTCCTATCTCTTGAGAGTTATGCTAAGGACATGCCAAGCCCTCCGCCCTCCCTTCACACCACTTCAGCCTGCAGCCTGCACACACTTCCCATGTACGTGCCTAACAAGGTCATACAACACTGTGTGCTGCTGTATGATCCTGCATCCCACCTCCCTCATGAAAACGTACCTCCAAAAGATGACCATCTGATAAATAAATGCTGTTTGCAGAACAGCCACCATACACAGACATTATATTTTTTCTCCTATCATCTCTGGAAAACTTAGCTTTCCTTATATTCAGTTTAGATGTGGAGAGACTGAAGTCCAAATTTTACTCCAAGAGACGGAACTCAGAACTCAAGTAGTTGAATGATAAGTGGATGGGGAAATGCCTAGTTAGATGGGTGAGTAAACAGAGGGTAGCCTCAGCTAATGTGGTAAAGCCAAGTGAACCTGGTCCCCCAAGATCAATTCAAGAGTAAGGAATCCCCTGTCTCTTAGCCCAGAGGGGGACCCCGGCAGGCACCTGTTGTCGTGGTTCCCCAAAACTTAAGAGTAGCAACCAAGCAAAATTTGTTTCAACTAATTTTCACAGCTGACTTGCTGAGGCAAGATTTGGCCCTTAGGTGAGCGTGAGGGACGAAGAACAAAGATTCCCCTCCCGTGTGGCTGGAGGGATGGGTGAGATCTTGGAGGACTCTCGAAACGCTCCCCGGGCCGGCCACGAGAGGGCAGCAGTCCGCAGCCCCAGCCGCCGCCGCCGCAGGACCGCAGGGCCAGACCAAGGCAAGGTCCTCTCTCACTCCTGCAGCTCTGCCAAAGACCGGGGTGCGTAGAAGAGAAAAACCAATACGGCCCTCTCTCCTGAGGCTGGCGTGCCCGACAGCACCCTGCAAACGCCACAGACGGAAAAGCCTGCATCCACAGATCTACAGCTAAAGAAAATTTACTGAAAAGGACTTACTTCTTATATCTGCTCTCTGTGCTGTTGAGGTAACTGTTTTGCCATTTAAATGCATTATTATTATTAATAATTATATCTGGAAGCTAAAATTATGGAGATTTTGTCTGCTTGCCTTTTCTTTGCTTACTTTCTGGCTTTTAAGACACATGTTGCTGAAGGATACTTTAGTACGTGGAGTGGGAGGCACAGCTGACCACAGGATCTTGTAATTGCCTGATACTGCCTTTGAGAAGCCAGGATGCATGGGGAACTGGCAGTCTGGGACAAGGTGCCAGTTTATTGGAGCCCCATTAGGATCAGGGAACCGAGCTCTGAGGACAGTAGCAGAATCCTGGGGTCACAAAGGATATGCCAATCATCCTGGGCTCAGGTCCGGATTGTTCTGACAATCTAGTTGAAGGTGGACATGGCATACCAAAATAGACAAGGTTAGGATGCACCAAGGCTCTGTTCAGAACATCTGCATCTGACACTTGGGTGACCTTGGGCAAATGGGTATCTCTGCACCTTAGGTGTTTCATTTGTGAGAAGATGCAAGATCCTTCCTATGGAAATTGGCACTGGTGCTTGTAAAGCATCCAGCAAAAGACAGGCGCATGTTGGGTATTTAATTAATGACAGCTGTGCATATGCCCACACCCTTTTTTGTTTCTCTCCCCACTGCTTCCTGGTCTGCTCAAGGAAATATATTAGAAAGAAAATTAGATGGAGGGATAAAATTAAAAAGAAATAAAATATAAAAATGAAGAGACCATCTGCAGCAGCCTGGTATGCTGCCTAGCAGTCCTAGACCCATCTCTTAACCTTTGGTGTCTCCTCGCTGCTCCCTATGAGGGTGGCACAGGCCTGGAATCCCAGCGCTGCAGTTCCCACACACTCTCACTTGAAGGCGACATTGAGCTTTGGATGGCAGCCTGTCCCTTGGTTCCCCCAGCCCGGACTGCCAAATCCTCGACAACTGGAGCCAGCCTGCTCCTGACACTCAACGAACACGATTCTAGAGAAGGGAAAGAGCATGTCACCTCCCTCATTGCAAAGCAAATGTGAGATGTTCCCTGGGCCCTGAAAACAACACTGCCTGGGAACTAGCAAGCTCCTGGAGATAAAGAGCCAAACACTAAACCAGGGGCTGCCTGAGGGAGCAGTGTGCATGGTCAGGCTGGCGGAGACAAGATGGAAGGTTACAAACCACCCGAATGAGAAGGGAGTAGCCCCCTGGGTGGCGTGCTCAGAGCATGCAGGATGCCCTGGGTTCCATCTCCAGCAGGAACCAGCTCTAGTGGTACTGAGGAGGGGGCATCAGGAAGCTCAGAACAAGATCCTCGGCAACAAAGTTGGAGGCCAGCCTAGGCCCACTACATGAGACCCTGTCTCAAAAAATAAACAAATGACACAGCTAGGTAAGTCAATCATGGCTTCCTGGATATCTAAAGATATCATGATGAAGAAATATGAAACACATAAGTACAAAAATGTATTCTTTATTTTGACCCTAGACATCTAGAAAATAGGTTCCCCTGAGGAAAGCTTGTAGAAATAAATAAGCTGGTTAGCAATAAAAGCTGACTTGCTAAGGGAAGCAGCAGGGGGTTTTCCCTCTAGATTCTGCTCTAAGTTCAAGGCATCCTTGGTGCCTGGGCTGTTTGGAGGCTGTGGTGGGGGATGCTGGTGATGTCATTACACTGCCCAGCTGCACTGGCAGCATCATCCCTGTGTGTGAAAAGACATCCCTGTGTGTGTGACTCCTGTGGATCAGGATCCATCAGTCTCCAGAGGCTCCTGTGGGGATGATGAATAGGTAAGACACAATGGGAAAGTTGAGTTTCAACGGGAGGGGGAAGTGGTCAGAGAGAGAAAAGTGGCTTCATAGTCAGTCTCTCACCCGAACTGCTTTGAGTTCTCTGTGTCTGTTTCAGATGGTATTTGCCATGTACTAGGTACTCTGGTTAGTTGGGTGCTGAGCAATTAACCAGTGATTTGCCTAACCCCTAGGAGGTGGAAGAAGACCTTCCTTACCTTTCAGATATGAATGCCAAGGGTGCAGGAGGCATTTTTCTAATGTTGCATGGCTTAGTACTCAAGCAAGCATTGCTACCACCAACATCTCTAAAATGCCCAGCTTCTGCTTAAACTGTAAATGGGCCCCCCAGCTGCATGGGGTGGCTTGTTCCTTCGTGAAGACATAATTAGAAATAACTTTCCAAAATTTTTTGGCTAAATTCAGCTCCTGTGACACAATCCTCCCCCAGGTCTATTTCGCCCTTAGCCTCCCTTCCCACTGACACCCCCTAAGCACTCCACCCTCCTTCTCCTGGCCCTTGTACCCTCACATCACTCAGCATATCCCAAAAATCCAGGGAGGGCACAGGCATCCAGCTGGACCAGGCCACTTCCCTGACCTGGACTTCTACGAATGGAAAATTAACCCTCTATTGCCCTACAGTGGTAGAGCATGGGATAAAAGGAAAAGATATTAAAAGTATATATTGAAAGTCAGGTGTGGTGGTACCGATCTGGATTCCCATAGCACATGAGAGGTAAAGGCATGAGGACCCCAAATTCAAGGCCATCCTGGGCTACATAGCATAACACCATCTCAAATAAATAACTGGTAACATTTCTCATCTCTGTCCCCTAGATTCATTTGCTTTAGTCAGGTCCTGGTTTCTTTCTTGGGGCTTCTGGGCCAAACTGACCTCTTCCAGTACATTCAGACACTAAGAATAACCCAGAAAGCAAGACTGGATCCAAAACACTCTCATGTGAAGGCTGAGCTCAATTCTGTGGCCTCCCACACCAGTGGTTATCACAAAATAGTGGCCACACCACAGACAAGGCTAGGCACTGGGCCAATGGCCTTTAAAAGTACATCCATCCCCCGACAGGCTCTAGGGAGCCAGCTCCATGCCAGAAATTATCATGAATGTGGGGTCTTCTGAATTTAATGGGGTTCTTGGACCGTGTGGAGGTTGCTGGAGAACTCAGCTTTCTTCCAAACCTGAGCTAAGTGGCTTCCACCTCAGCTCCCTCTTCCCCAAGCCTCAATATCAGGCATCCTTCTGTGATAGAGCCCCACATCTGTGGATCAAACCAATGTCTTCAGATTCACATGCACGGACCAAGAACATTTAAGGGGAGACTGGGTCTGAACTAAATATGTACAAAACTGAACGGTACAGTGTAACAAGTATTTACCCGACATTTCCATATGGTTGAGATCACAAGCAATGTGGAGATGATTCAGAATGCATGGGGGAGTGTGGATTGTTGGGAAACGTTCCATTTCTTACCAGGAATATGAGTGTCTGAATGAGGAGTTCATGTTTAAACACTGTTGAAAACATCCGGTCCCAGCTTGTGCTCCTTTGAAGGCTCTGGGCCTTTAGAAGGTATGGCCTGATTTGCAGAGGGAGATAACTATAAACTGGCTCTTGAGGATTAGACCTCACCTCTGGTTCCCACCCAGGCTCTTTGCGTCCTGGTGGCCACCATAAGAAAAGGAGTCACCAAAAGTCTCTGCTGCAGGTTCTCAGCACTATGCCCCACCATACTGCACCAAGATCTCTCTGTGATTGTGAGCCTATGTGAGCCTTTACTCCTGAAGTTCCCTCAGCCAGGAGCCTTGTCCCAAAGTAGCTAATAAGGAACCAGAGTGTTCTGGAACAACTCCTCATACAAACCATAAGAGAGCTGTACCCAGCCCTGGTATGGCTTGATCTCACTGATGTGTATGATCCCCAGAGTCGGCGTCTTTTTGTCTCATGATCCCTTAGTATCTCGTGAAGCGCCCAGACATAGTAGTTAGTGAAGAAATATCTGTTGAGAAAACCTTTTTGGAGTTGGCATGCGTACCCTGCGCTAGTGTATTTTCAGAGTATAAAACTTTCTTTCTATGGACTACTCACAGTCAGCTAAGAGATCTACAAGGCTCAGAAGGAGCTTTGAATTTCAGACTTTTCAACAGTGTTGAGACTGTCACATACTCTGAGGACTTTTAGAGATGAACTAAATGTGTTTGCATTATGAGATGAATGAGAGACTCATGTCATAGAGAGACCAAGAGTGAAGGGTCGGGATAGGAAGTGGTGTGTTTGAGTATAGAGAGACAGGGTTGCCATGGTCAATATTCACTGTACATGTGGGATTTAAAATTGCCATAGCAACATGCCTCTGGCCGTATCTAAGAGAGTATCTCCAGAAAAGTATAGCTAAGCAGAGAAGACTCACCCCAAAGGTGGGTGGGACCATCCCTGGCTGAATTCCTGGACCAAATGAAAAGAGAGCAGCAGACAGGGCATCAGGGACCATCTCCCTCTGCTCCCCAGCTGAGGACTCACACATACCTGCTGCCAGGATGGACTACACTCTTGAATGATAAGCCGAAATAAACCCCTCCCGCTGAAGCTGCTTTCGTGGGTGTTCTGTTTTAGCAATGAGAAAAGGAACTAACATAAATGGATGAACCGGATTTGGTGTGTCCATAAAGGGGAATATTACAAAGTCATTAAAAGGTGGAGCACCGCCGGGTGCTGCCACAGAGATGGTCTCTGAAAGCATGCCAAGTGAGAGGCCAAACACAAAAGCCATATATCATACAATGCTATTTATATAAATTCCAAAATAGTCAAATCCAAAAGTAGATAAGTGGATGCCAGTGGCCCGGGGATGGAATGAGACAAAGTGCCTAATGGGTACGGGTTTGTCTCCGGGACGACGAAATGTGCCGCATTAGATAGCAGGGTGGCTGCACAACCTCGAAAATACACTGAAAGTCACCTAATTGTGTGCCTTCAAGAGGCGACCTTAATGGTCTGAGGATTATCTGCCATTTAAAAATAAATAGAACTTCCAACCCACTTCTTGTGATTTCAATGTGAACTTAAAGGCAATGAGTGCCAGCCTCTTTATCCACCATGAAAGAGACCAGAACGTATCCCAAGGATAAAGAGACCCAGTAGATACACACAAGGCAGGGCTCAGTGGAAAATGCCCAGTTACAGCGACTGATGTATGACCAGGAAGGGATGTTAAGCTCCCATGAAACCAGAATCACACACCATAAAAGGAGCAAAAAGCCATGAACAAGAAATAACTCAGAAAAAGAAATTTAAAGATTTATTATCATTTATGTATATGGGTGTTTTGCCTACACTTATGTCTGTGTACCATGTGCAAGAAGTGCCCACAGAGACCATCAGAGGGCACTGGATCCCCTGGGACTAGAGTTACAGACAGCCATAAGCTGCTGTGTGAGTGCTGGGAATTGAACCCGGGGCCTCTACAAGAGCAGCCAGTGTTCTTAACCACTAAGTCATCACCCTGCCCCCAACCAGCATTCTTATTAAATTATTTCTAGAGTAAACAGACCTTTTAGTAAAAAAAAATGCACACAGGATATTTACAAGGATTAAAGAATAAAAAGCCACAGATATGGCAACGGGTGAGAGGCGAATGGAAAGAACGTAAGAAGAAAATCTAATGATTGAGAGGCCCAGAAGTTT
This sequence comes from Phyllotis vaccarum, assembly GCA_033318265.1. NCBI lineage: Eukaryota > Metazoa > Chordata > Mammalia > Rodentia > Cricetidae > Phyllotis > Phyllotis vaccarum. The sequence continues at coordinate 63,907,824 of JARWLC010000016.1, read as the reverse complement.
TATCTGAGGAGAGATAAGAAGGTCAAAGGGAACTGAGCATAGACAATACAAGAAAATGTCACAAAAGTATACAACATGGGTCCCCAGACTTTAAAAGGTTAAGGTCCCCAGCACAACAGATAATTAAATAAAAAGATCATAATTCTGAATTTCAGAAGGGCAAGAGCAGGAAAAGTAAGAGGCTGTCACAGTGGTAAAAAAAAAAAAAAATCACAAACAGAAAGACCAAGAAATAGCTGGCATGGTGGTGATTCCTTTAATCCCAGCACTCTAGAGGCAGAGGCAGGGGGATCACTGTGAGTGCGATGACATGTTCACAGCAAGTTCCAGGACAGCCAGGACTATACAGTGTATCAGAAATAAAATGAAGATGGGCAGATGGCTCAGCAGTTAAGAGCACTGGCTGATCTTCCAGAGGACACAGGTTTGATTCCCAGCACCTACAAGGCAACACAAATGTTTATAATTCCAATTCCAGAGAAACAGAATCCTCTTCTGGACTCCAAAGACAGCACACACACACACACACACACACACACACACACACACACACACACACCATGTAGCACTACACATGAAGGTAAAATACCCACACATATGAAATAAAGAAAATCTAAAATGCTCCTTTAATAACACACACACACACACACAAAAGCTCATCCAGGTAAAGAATTCTCCACCTGAGTCAGTTTCGTTTCTATGTAGGGCAGATGTTCCAGTTACAAAAGTAGTTTTCAACATTCTGTCTCTAACACTCCACCCTGGTCCTACTTCTGGGAATCTATATTTAGAAAACATTTTTCTGTATGGACTAAGACATTAAAAGCAATATTATTTTTAGTAGTAAAGAAACGGGACTCTTAATGCATCAAGATAGGAAACTTGGTGATCGCGATTAATTTTCCAAGGAGTTGGGGAGGGCGTTGTAATCAGTTGCTTTTTCTCCTTGCTGTGACCTGGCAAGAAGCATCTTGCTGGAAGGCAGAGTTTATCCCCGCCCACAGCCTGAAGTGCAGTCCATCATGACGGGAAAAGCAGGAGTGTGAGGCGCTGACCATGTGCATCTGCAGTTTACCATTAGTAAGATGTACACTATTGCTATTTGCTTCCTCTGTTCTGTCTGGTCCAAGACCCCAGTCTTAGTACCTACCCAGCTAAGCCCTCCTGGGGAAACCCTCATATACCTAAAGGTGTGTTTCTGTGGTGATTCTAACTCTCGTTGACAGCATTAAGCATCATGGGAGGAAAAGTGTTATATATGTTTATATTCACTATAAGATTCAGCCCAGGAATGTATCCTTGGCTATATAACACACACGGGGAGCCAGCAGGATGGCTCAGAGGCTTAGGCCACTTGCTGCCAAGGTTGGCAACTTTTGTTCAGTCCCCAGGATATGTATGGTGGAAGGGACAGACACAGCGGCTTCAAGGCATTCTCTAGTCTTCACACACATAGGACAGCAAGCACACAAAGAAATAATGTAGGGCTGGAGAAATGGCTCACTGGTTAAGAGCACTGACTGCTCTTCTAGAGGACTTGGGTTCAATTTCCAGCACCCACATAGCAGCTCACAACTGTCTCTTAACTCCAGTTCCAGGGAACCTGTCACCCTTAACTGGCAAAACACCAATGCACTTAAAAATAAATACTTTTTAAAAGAATTAAAAATCATATAATTTAAATTTTAAATTACAGAAATTATGCATATAATGCCAGAAGTCTTCCAGGAAAGAATTGCCATTAAGGATCTTTTCAGCTGTGGACCCTGCATGCTGCACGATCAGGCAAGATGAGTGCTCTGGTCCAATAGGAGCGAGTCTGCTTCAGGGCAAGCTAACTGCTCTCTGAACATAATGCCTGCTCCCGAGGCGGCACTCACACCTGGTACGCAAACTCAGCCGAAAGCCTAAGGAGATCATAGCCTGAGTGGGGAGCTCAATGGGCATCAATTTGCTAAACAGATATGTTGGGTGTATCAAATTACTTCCTGTAGAATTGTTTCTACCCATATATGCCACGAGCTTTGGTCATAAAAGTGTCTTTCTGCAAAGGGCAGTGGTGACCACAAAGACTCGAAAAGTGACTCAAATGCTCCCCTATATGTGTGACATCAACATCGCCTCTTCTAAGGCTCAGGACATCTTGGAAGACGGAGTAGAAAGAAGAGGCCAGAAGACGGAGAGAGTGTCGTGAAATGCTATCTCCTGGGCACGTCATGCCGTAACATTCTTGAACTTCCTGTGGCTGTGAGGGTCTGCAAAAGAGCTGCACACCTGGGCTCATCATCCTGCCACAGGGTGGGCAGGGACTTACAAGGCCCCTCTTCTCTCTATAGGCCATTAGTGGTTGCAAGGAGAGACATTTTCTCTCTTTTAAGATTTTTTTTTTTTTAATCTTTTCATGTGTGTGGGTTTGTTGCCTACATTTATACCTGTGTGCTATGTGCATGCCTGGTGCATGCAGGAGCCAGAAGACACTGTCATACCACCCCCCCCCCCCCCTGAAGTTGGAGTTTGTGAACCATCATTTTGGGTGCTGGGATCTTAATTGGGTCCTCTGAATTTCAACCACTGAGCCATCCCATCTGAACCTGTTTCTTTATTTTGGATATGTGGTTACTTTCCTGGGTGAGGGTATGAGCTCCACATTCACAGGAGACCAGAGAGACATCAGGGCCCCTGGGACTGGAGGTAGAGGCAGATGTGAGGCACTAGGTCCCCAGAAAGAGCAGTTAAGTGCTCTTGAGTTCCACACCGTCTCTCCAGCCCTGGGAGAGGCATTTTCTTGAGCAGCCACAGGTTAGGTGTCCCTGCTCCTATAAACAGCCTCTCACCCATGTCCTGTAAGTAACCTAGTGAAATTCACTGGGGCAGTAACAACAGAGGAAGGACAGTGAGGAAGCAGGATATTGGACAGAGGAGGGGCGTTACTGGGAAGGAAGCAAGGGTCTATAATGGGGGATAAATATGACTAAAACATCTTTTCTACGTGAAAATATCGCGATGAAGCCCATTGTGATGAAAATTAACATATGTTAGTAAGATATGCACAGAAAGGACTGAAGGCCTCATAACCAAACAGTGAAATGATGCCTTCTCTAAGGGCTTTTTAATCTATCTTCCTTAGTCAACTCCTCTGAGTTAGGAGCTAGAAAAGGCTCCGCTCCGCTTCCCTCTGTCTGTTTGGAAACACAACTGTAGGCTGAATCTTGCTGCTTTATACAGCAGCGCAGTGATTTCCAGAAAAGGCACTGAGCATGGGAGGCCACAAAGGTGACACAGAGGTGATGTGGACCGGGAAGTCACCTTCCTGACTGAAGATGATTTCATCAGAGGCACTGTCTTTGTTCGTTGATGGGAGTGGGGGATCCTGTAGTTTGGACATAGTTCCTCTCCCAAAGCATGTTGGAGCTGAGAGCCTCCCCTGTGAGATATCAATGCAGAAATTTAATCATGGTCCTTAGGTGTCTCCTTTGGGAGGGATTAGGTTGGAACTGGCTCGTGGAGGGGAGGGAACAAAGCTGAATAGCAAAACACCCTCTGTCACCCACCATGTGACACCATGTGATGTCCTGTGCTGCCTCAGGTTCTGACATCACCACAGGCAGCTCCTCCTCAAGCTTGGACCTCAAAGAAATCAAGCCAAATAAAATCCCTTTTCTTCATTTATCTACTCTGTAGTATTTCGTTATAGCAACAAAAAAGTAGACTAAGGGGGGAAGATTTTAATTCTCTCCCTGCTTTTCCCTCAAAGAACTGAACTTTCCCAAACATGTAATGCTGTGCTTCTACCATGTAAACTTCTGCCAGTCAAGAGGCTTCCTTAGGGCTCAGGATGTACACAACGGTAGGAAGTCCTGGTGTGCCCAAGACATTGGGTTCTATCCAGTACCACAGCTCCCACAATATGAAGTCTCTCTTCCCCCTTCTCATTTCCATTAACTCATCCCCTCAATAAATCCCACCAGGAACTCCCCACCCCCACCCAGCCTGTCTAGCTTGCCTGGCCATGGTACACAGAGGATGTCAGCTACAGTTCTCTCCCAAGTGCTAGCATTAAACATGTGCAATAACTTTTAAAATTACTACATTTTCCAGAATTTTTTTGTGTGTGTGTGTGTGTGTGTGTGTGTGTGTGTGTGTGTGAGAGAGAGAGAGAGAGAGAGAGAGAGAGAGAGAGAGAGAGAGAGAGAGAGAGAAAAGGTGGAGGCCAGAGTACAACTTTCTGAACTCAGTCCCCTCCCTTCACCTTGGGAACTGGAACTCAGGACATTGGCCTCACTGGCCCCTAACTTTTTTTCATTTTTAAAAATTTACCTTAGAGGGCTAATTTATGGCCATACTTTGTGACTCCTACCCTGAGAGACAACAGAGAAAAACTGGGAGAGGCAGAGTCCACTGGCCGGCCACTGCAGAGAAACCCACTTTAACCCACAGTCAGTTTCTGGTTTTCTGGGGCTGGGACCGGGTGGAGCTGAGGCGGAATCCTGAGACTCAGTAGTAGGTTTCTGATGCATTGAGGCCCAGCACTGCCCACTCTTGCTACAAAAGAAAAGTCAGTAAGCAGCCTTCCCAGGCACAAGGAAAGCCTGGCTTGCTGTACTGGGGCTGGCATCTCTCTAGGTCACCCTCTGGGTCATCCCTCCCTGGGTCATGTCATACAGCCCTCACTCAGCAAGGTTTCCCTTCCAGAAAATTTCCCATGTCCTGAAAACTGAGTTTACAGGTAGAGTGGAAGGGAAAGGCGGAGACAAAGGTGAGCCAAGCAAAAGCAACAGGGTCTTGGACTGCCCTGCCCTTATATTCAGGACTCCCAGGCACTTGGCCTTTCCCTGGCTTCACATTCAGTCTGGGAGATATACAGTGTGTGGGGAGGGGGTGGGGGGGCACAGGCAAGAAGGGCCCTAGACTTGAAGTCTTCAGGGGATTAGGGAGGTGACAGACAGCTTCTGCAGGGACCTGCTGCCAGCCCTCCAGCCTCACCTCCCCCAAGTTGGAGACGCACCCTTTGCCTGTCACTACCAAGCTGTGACTCTGCCTATGGTTCAGGTCACCCCCTCTGGACATTTGGGAAGGGGGCTGTGGGTTTGGCAGGTCTGTTCCCCACCAACTGCCACCTTGTTGGGCATTAGCAGAACGGCAGGTGTGTGCAGGAGAAAGGGCAGTTTGCCCACGCCGCCATCTGGCAGCATCACACTACAGCTTCCACATTATAAATACAGGGAGCGAAAATAGCTAATCCTAGTTAACAGCGGCGTAATCACCCAGTGCCCAGCCTTGAATCCCAGAGAATTTGGAGGGAGCAGCTGCAGGGCCCCCATGAGTGGCCCACTGCCTCTGGGTGGCCTGGGCTGAGATAAGAACCAGAATAAAGCCGGAGATGCAAGAACAACTGGAAGAAAGGAGCTGGATGAAAACATCACAGCTCTGGGAGGCTGGGAGAAAGACGATTTTTCTAGAAGCCCCATGAAAAATCCAAGCATCCATCAAGGGGAACTGGGTCTTCCTGCTATTAGTGGTGACAAGTGATAATATACACAGCTCAAGTTGGAGGGTTGATTGGCTTGTCTCTTAATTCTGTGTACAGAGTGCAGAGTAGGGTGTCTCCTTGGTCCCTTGAGACAGTAAGTATCTCACTGAGCATGGGGCTCATTGGTTTTTGGCTAGGCTGGCTGGCCAGCAAGCCACAACAGTCCTCCTGCCTCTGAAGCCCAGTGCTGGGGTCACAGGTATACATGGTTTATTAGGTGGGTCCTGGAGGTCCGACCATGTCTTCATACTTGGGCAGCAAGCTCTCCTGTTCATTGAGTTTGCATTTGTATTTTGCTTCTGGATATTAATAGTCGCCGTTGGCATGTTATTGGCTTCCAGCTTTGGGACGACCAGGACTCGCTTGTGACACTGAGGACAGGGGTGCTCCATCTGCGGCTGCCAATAACATGCATCTGAACGCAGTTTTAATGCCCTGTCCATTCAAAGTGCTAGCCCATGACATTCCAAAGGTGGCTTGTAGCCCTCTGGAAGAAGCCAACGGGCTTGGCTGACCTCAGCCATCTTTCCAAACAGACATCTAATAAGGGATCACGGGCTGGTGCAAATGACTCAGATGTTTCTGCCTGCTTATGCACTGCTCAGCTCTCTAGCTGCCAGGTGATGGACAAGCCATCCCCAGCCGTGGCTCATGTCTTTCCTCACACACTCGGAGCGTCATCCTGACTGGCCAGCTGTGCTCCCAAAAGCGCCCTGAGCATTCAAATCCCTTCTGAGGCACATGCTTGCAGACAAGGAGGACAGACAGATGGCTGGCCAGAAGCAGCCTAGCTAGAGCTGAAACATGAGGATATCATGGGGCCACACTCCTAAGGTGTGCAGAAGCAGGATGGGAGCTGGCTTGCAGAATTATTTCTCCTGGAAACACCCAAGATATTTGCTTCCTATAGAATCACCATTAGAAGCCTATAGGAATCTGGGGAAAGAGAGAGGAACAGCCCAGAATAAATCAGGAGGAATGTGATCGGGAAATTTGTGTCACCTCCAATCAGCCTATGAGTGGCACAGAACACGACTCCTGATGTGTTTCTGACAGGCCACTTTCTGATTCTGTGGAGAGTGTAACGTACACATAACACTGGGTTTGGGGTGCTGATGCCATTTTGTGCCATTTTATCAAACATGACTTTCCTAGCCACGCACAGAGGCCTTGTCCCCTCCCTCTGGTGGAACAATCGGTGTCCAGCGTAAAGCAAACCTGAGCTACACAAAGCTCTGAGCCCTGAGCTTCCAATGAAATGGGCAGACAACTGGCCAGCCTCAGAGTCCTGCCGGCCCCTGGAGATAGGGGCTCTGTCCAGAGAGGTGTCGGCGACATTATGTGCCACCACAGGCCGCAGCAAGCTCAACCCCCAAGGTCAAATGTGAAAGGAATATTTAATAAATGGGGCAATCTTTATAATGTTATGCGCAAATTCTTACATTCTTTTTTAAAACTCAGAACGGAAAATGCTCATATGACCTCAGTGATGTAAAACAGACTAAGAGAGAGATAATAGGAGGAGGATGGTCACCTTGTCAGGCAGAGATGGCCTGTGCTTTCTACTAGGTGTTAAGTTACAGCCACTTGGCATGAAGTTACTTTTACATGAGTTTCTCCTCAGAGGAGCCTGCCAGTCGCTTCTGCCTCAAACATGATTTCTTGGCTATCATTGTCGAGGTCAAGGTTGAAATAAAATTTCAAATGATGAACCAAGGGTATGGTTCAGCGAGTAAAGGCACCACACTCTCAAGCTTGACAACTCAAGTTCAATTCCTGGAACCAACATAAAAACCCAGATGTGGTGGCACAGAGCTGTAATCCTGGGACCCTGACAGCCAGCTGGGAGTCAGGAGAACTGTACCAAAGCTTGTGGGGAAGTTAGCCTGAAGTTCACAGAGTGGGAGCAACAGGGGAGACCTGCCCAAGATAAGAAACCAGTTTCCAAAAGTTGCCCTCTGACCTCTACAAACATGTTATGGTAACACATCCAACCACAGACATCACACGCACAATACATACATACAGACATACATACATAATTTGTTTGTTATGTTTGGCTTTGGTTTGTGTGTGTGTGTGTGTGTATGTGTGTGTGTCCCTGGCTGTCCTGGAACTTGCTTTGTAGGCCAAAGTAGCCTCGAACTCAGAGATCTGCCTGCCTCTGCCTCCTGAGTAAAATACTTTTTAAAGATTTCAAAGAAAAGGGGCTGGAGAGATGGCTCCGAGGTTAAGAGCACTGACTGTTCTTCCAGAGGGCCTGAGTTCAATTTCCACCAACCGCACGGTAGCTCACAACCATCTGTGATGAGATCTGGTGTCCTCTTCAGTTCTGCAGGCATACACGCAGACAGTACACAGTATACATATAAATACATTTTTTTAAAAGAAGAAAAGAAAAGCTACGTTAGGTTTTTATTTGGTTTGGTTTTTTTCAACCAACTTTTCAGGGCTAGAGGGATGAGGTGGTGGTAAAGGGGTCACATGGCTCTTCCAGAGGAACTTACATAGAGGTTTACAACCATCTGTAACTCCAGTCTCCACGAACGTGACACCTTCTTCTGACCCTTATGGTTACAGCATGCATGTGATACACAGACACACATGAAGCAAAACACCATACACATAAAATAAAAATAAAACATTTTTAAGAAACAATTTTATTTTCATTTTTCAAGACTGGATTTCTTTGTATAGTCCTGGCTATCCTGGAAATTACTTTTAGAGCAGGCTGGCCTTGAACTCAGAGAGATCCACTTGCCCCTGCCTCCCAACTGCTGGGATTAAAAGTATGTTCCACCACTGCCCAGCTTATAAAACAACTTTTGAGGCAAGTATGATACAGGCCTAAAAAACTCATCACTTGGAAGATGAGGCAGGAGGATTTCAGGTTTCCAAACAGCCTGGACAGAACACTGAAATCTTGACAAAAAGAAAAATCAACAACAAAATAAAACATATACACCTGAGTTGGGAGAAGAAATTAACTTCTCTTCTTGCGATTGTTAAAGAGCCAAGTATGGTGGTGCAGACCTTTAATCCCAGTACCTTGGATGGAGGCAGAGACAGGCCAGCTTCCGTGAGTTCTAGGCCAGACTGGTCTACATAATTCCAGGACAGCCAGGGCTATGTAGAGAGACCCTGTCTCAAAAGACAAAAGCAAACCAGCAAAAGGATCGCTGGACTGATGTCTCAGCAATTGAGAGTACTTGCTGTTCTTCTAGAGGACCCAAGTTTGCTTCCGAGCATCCATGCCATGCACCTGTAGCTCTTGTTCTAGGGGATCCTACACTTCTGGTCTCCAGAGGCACATACACTCACGTGCACTTACACACACACACACATGATTAAAAATAAGATAAAATATTTTAAGATTGATATTTCAAAGGGGCCCAGGCAGGAAATCTCAGCGGGGCAGTGGAGGCAAGCAGGCTCAGATGGAGGGCATAACATGAAGCTATAAATTTCCCTGATCAACCCAAGGAGCTCCATCCAGACCCACTTCCTGACTCTGCTTCCCTCCGCCTCAGATGGAAACTGCCTATTCACTACAGGTCCTCAGCCCCCAGAGGCCTGAGGTGAACGTCATGATTACTTCTCATCACCAAGTTAACAGAAAATGAGCAGAACAGTAGCAGCGGGATAAAAATAGAACGTCCCATGGATGTGTGCAAGGTGCCAATGTTATTCTAGAAATGCACAAGCATCCCAGTCCACATGGCCCTCATAACCAAGAGATAGAGGTCATAAAAAGTGAGAAAAACAGGCAGAGGCTAACTAGGAGACTCAAGGTCACCCGGTAATAAGTCAAGGAAGCCTGAGGTCCTCACTCCAAAGACCACTGCTTCTGCCTCAGAAGGAGTAAGGTTCCCACAGAAGCCTGGCAGACCTCACCAGATGGACTGGCATTACAGAAACACACACGCTCACAGAGCAAAACAGGCTACAGAAGCCAAAGAAATGCAAAACATGACAAGGCTGGTGGCGCACACCTTTGGTTCCTGCACTTGGAAGGCAGAAACCGGTGGATCTCTGTGAGTTCGAGGCCCGCCTGGTCTAAGAGTTCCAGGACAGCCAGGGCTACACAGAGAAACCCTGTCTTGAAATAAACAAAAACAGAAATAACAAAAGCAACAACAATGTTGAATGCAAAGGGAGATTGAGAGAGACTGGGGAATGAGATGCTAGGTGGAGCACCCTTTGAACACTACCTGGTGCTCCTAAATCAGCAGCTCAGGCCAGCCAGATGGAGTGAGCAAACCAAGCCCCCACCTCGTCCAGACAGGCAACTCTGCTGTAATCTAATCACCTCTGGGAGTCCCAGGCAGCAATCTTTCCCTTGTCACAATGCCATCACATTGCCGCACTGCCTGGGCTCACACACGCAGCCCAGGCAGGATGCTGGGACCTGTCTCGGCCACACATCCACAGATCAGTGGGGTCAGCCTTGGCTCTGTGCAGTTCACAGAGGCCAAAATAAGCATAAGATCAGTAGGGGCCCCCGGCTGCACAGAGAGGTTGGAGTTGGGAGGTCTATTGGGAGGCAAACCCAAGCCTCTTCCTGATGCTGCCAGGGAGTCTTCAAGGAAAGTTGTAGACACAGAAGAAGCTAAAGGAAAAGAAGTAACTAGAACATTCCTAGAAGAAGAAGGTGGACAAAGTGAGAACAGGTCAGAGAGAGAGGGAGGGAAACTTAACTGACTGTTCGGAATTCAGCACCAATTTTTGGGGCTGGAGACCCAGCAGTTAAGAGCACTGGCTGCTCTTCTAGAGGATTTGCCTTCAAGATCCACACCCACATGGTGGCTCACAACTCCAGTCCCAGACCACCCATCACCTTCTTCTGTCTCCATGGATACCAGGCATGAATGTGGTTCACAGACAAACATACAGACAAAACACCTAGACACAGAAATACAAATAAATAAAAAATTTTAAAGCCAGGAAGGACTGACTGCCAGGCTGGAGGTGAGGTCCATGGTGGTGTTTATGCCCAGAGTGCAGGGAGCCCTGGGTTCCATGCCAGCATCAATAAATAAACACATAAATAAATAAAATAGTAAAAACTGAACAATCAAGTCTGAGGCCATAGATCTAGGGCCTAGTTCTGGTCTCCAGAGTTGTAGGGGTTTTTTTTGGGGGGGGGGGTCTGCTACCTTTAATCCCATAGATAAGCAGGAGGGGGAGGTGTCTGTGTGAGTTCTCAAGACCAGACTGGTCAATACAGTGAGTTCTGGGTCAGCCAAGGCTATATTGAGGACCTGTGTCAAAAAAAAAAAAAAAAAAAAAAAGTAAATTAAAAGAAGTAGGAGGGAAGGAGGGAGGGAGAAAGGGAGGGAGGGGGAGGGGAAGAGGGAAGGAGGGAGGGAGGGGGAGAGGGAGGGGGAGGGGAAGAGGGAAGGAAGGAGGGAGGGGGAGAGGGAGGGGGAGGGGAAGAGGGAAGGAGGGAGGGAGGGAGAACTCTGGATGCAGCTATTCTGGGCACTATGCCCCTGGGCTGTGAGCCCACATAAGCCTCTCCTTCCCAAAAAGTTCAGATACTCTGAAAGTCCTGAGATGAGAATCAAGGGCAAATGGGCCTTCAGCACATTGTGTTTTATATGGAGTCTATGTGAAACACAGCTTACCCCACCTGCTGTAATCTATGAAACAAGGAAGCCTGCATTTTACCCTCATTTGACAAACAAGAAAAAAGATCACAGGGCCCCAAAGTCCTGCAGGTGCTCAACACGAGACCTGGAAACCATAATGTGTAAACTAGGTGGCTCAGAGCAACCTCACCCACCACAGCAGAGGCCACAGGACCCACCAGAGCAAGGCCCACGGGACCCACCAGAGCAGAACCCATGGGACCCACAAGAGAAAGTAAAAGCCATGGGACAGGCAAATCATTAGGAGCTGGTGGAAATCCTTGGAGTGTGTAAATAGATATCACCAAGTGCTTTCTTTTGCTTTTATACATCATGGAAACCTCAAATTAATTCTGTGACTTTGTAAATATAATGTTCAAATCACAATGAAAAGTAAATGTCACAAAGCATAAAAAGTAGCGTTTATGGAGAGAGAGGCAGACAGACAGTCAACAAGTAATAAGCAGCTCGATGTGGCTTTGATTACTGGAGCAATTAAATTCTTCAAAAATATTCTCGCAAATTTTAAGGAAATAAAATAGAAGAGGAGATAGGCAGCTAAAGAGAGGGCTCAAAGTGACATTCTTACCATGGAATAACGAGAGCCTGAGTCCAGTCCCCAACACCTGCATGGCAAAGGCAGCCCCTCAGCCACGTGCCTGTAACCCCCGCAGGGGGCTCACTGGCCAGGTCAGCCAACTCAGTGAGCCCCAGGCCCAGTAAGGGAACCTGTCTCTATAAAGAACCTCTAACACTGCACACAGGGAGGGTGATGGGGGAGAGGACAGGATTTGGAAGAGGACAGGCAGCTAATTTTAAAGAGCCACGGCCAGGCTTAGCGACACATGCCTAAGATCACAACTCTCGGCTTGCTGAGGGATCCCTGTGAGTTCAAGGCCCACCTTGGACTACATAGCAGGACCGTTTCAAACTGAAAGCCAAGTGGAAATGTTAGAACTGAGAAATACGCGAGCAAAAAGAAATCAAATGTGAATTTTTATGTTGTGGGTATGGAGGGCTAAGATGTGTGTGTGTGTGTGTGTGTGTGTGTGTGTGTCTGTGTGTGTCTGTGTGTGAGTGTGTATGTGTATGTATGTCTGTGTGTCTATGTGTGTGTCTGTGCATATGTCTGTGTGTGCATGTCTGTGTGTGTGACTGTGTGTGTATGTATGTGTATATGTACATCTCTCTCTCTCTGCCTGTGCGTGTGTATGTCTGTGTGTCTATGTATGTGTCTGTGTGTATGTCTGGTGTGTGTGTGTCTGTGTGTGTATCTGTGTATATGTCTCTTTGTGTGTATATATGTTACTCTATGTGTCTGTGTGCGTATGTATGCCTGTGTGAGTGGATGTCTGTGTGTGTCTATGTGTGAGTGTGTATGTTTATGTATGTCTGTGTGTCTAAGTCTGTGTGTGTCTGTGTGTGTAACTATGCTTCTCTCTGTGTGTGTGTATGTGTGTGCGTGTATATATATATGTCTGTGTGTGTGTCTGTGTGTGCATGTGTGAGTGTGTATGTCTGTGTGTGTGTATGTGTATGTATGTCTGTGTCTGTGTGTGTGTGTGTGTCATAGTTTACTTTCTATTGCTATGGTAAAGACCATGACCAAAGGCAACTAAGGGGGAAGAGTTTGTCTGCCTTACACTTCCATACTCCATCGCTGAGGGAAGTCAGGGCAGGAACCTGGAGGCAGAAGCCAAAGCAGAGACCACAGAGGAACGCTGCTCACTGACCTGCTCAATTGCCTTTCTTATAGATCTAGGAATGGCATTGCCCCCAGTTGGCTAGGCCTCCTGCATCAGTGTACCACAGACACACCTCACACCCACAGCATGATCTGATGGGGCCTATTCTTCAAGCAATGCTCTCTCTTCCCAGATGACTCTCGATTGTCAAGGGGAAGAAAAAAAAAACCTGACCAGTACAGTATGCCATGCATGTGTGGTACCAAAGAGGCATTGGGGCCCTGAACCTGGAGTTACAGACTCCACGTGATATGGGTGCAAACCACCTCTCCATCCCCTTAATTTTATTTTTTAATGTTAAACTATTTTAAGTCAGAAGTTACTCAGATAAAGAAAGAACAGGATGAAAATACAGAAGCGAGGGCAAGAAAAGGAAATGATTTAGTAAAAAATCTAACATCCATAACCAGGCATCTGTGGAAGAGAAAGAAGATACAGTATAAGAATATCTGGAAAAAATAACTGATGGGCTGAAAAGATGGTTTACCCCCGTATTAGGTTCAAATCACCCCCACCAGAGAGAGAGAGAGAGAGAGAGAGAGAGAGAGAGAGAGAGAGAGAGAGAGAGAGAGAGAGACCATTCACATCCCAAACACCAGAAAGAAAAAGAGTCTCTCTTGGGCACATGTTTTTAACAGTCTACTGAAAACAAAAGACAGCCAGAGAGGCCTTCAAATCAGTTTGGAGGGAATAAGATATCTTTTTAAAAACTGTGATTAGAGCCAGGCATGGTGGCACAAACCTTTGATCCCAGCAAGAGTAAGGCAAGACTACTGTGTGAATGAATGAATGGATAGATGGATGGATGGATGGATGATGGATGGATGGATGGATGGATGGATGGATGGATGGATGGATGATGGATGGATGGATGGATGGGTGGGTGGGTGGGTGGGTGGGTGGATGGATGGGTGGGTGGGTGGGTGGATGGATGGATGGGTGGATGGATGGGTGGATGGATGAACGAATGAACGAATGACTGGAATTAGACCAGGACCAACTAACTGCACATCTGCAGCAATGAAAGCAGAGATGGAGGACAGTTGGCAGTCTGTCCACTCAGCTTTCTACCGTTCCATTTCCTCCCACGGATCTGTTGCTTGGCAGCTTTTAAAATGGACTGGTCCTGCATCTGGACTCACCGTGAAGCTGTTCGTGCCCACCCATCTTTTTCCACACTGCTTCCTCTCCCAGAGTTCCTTCCTCCTCTAGCAGGTGAAGACTTACTTCTGTTTCAAGGTTCACCCACACTTCATCTCTGCCATGTTTGAAGGTAAGCTTGTGTTTAAAATACAAGGGCCAGGAGCCTGGCTTGGTGGGTAAAGAGAGAAGGAGAGAACGGACTACATAAAGCTGTCCTCTGACAACCTCACTGGACCACAGTACATGTGTGTGTATGCACACACAACAACAATTTTATAACTTAAAAGAATAAAACAGGCTGGAGAGATGGCTTGGTGGTTAAGAGCACTGGCTGCTCTTCCAGAGAACTTGGTTCAATTCCCAGCACCACATGGCGGCTCATAGCTGTCTATAACTCTTGTTCCAGAGCATCTGACACCCTCACACAGACATATATGTGGGGAAAAACACCAATGCACATAAAAATAAAGTCTAAAAGATAAAAAATAAATAAATAAAAATTGAAACTGGTAAAACTTAGACCAAATAAAGGATCTGATATTTGTCACTGCTGAATAAGGCTGAATCCTGCTCCCTCATTTTTCTTCTTCCTCCCTGAGACTTTGACTTCCTCTCCAGTTGCTCCTCATCGTCTTGAAAAGCTCAAATTCTAAAGTTCTACTGACCCATTGTTGCATTATATTTATTGAATTTTCTAGCAAAAGGTTCTGTTCCATCCCATTCCACTTTGTTAGCTGGATTTCCCTTTGTGGGCTTTTCCATATGTCCTAGTCTAGAATAAAACACCCATGAGCCAACAGCCACCCACAGAGGCCCACTCTGTGATGAAAGTGTGGACTCCAGGCTGGCAACTCCTGACCTCCAGGCTGACAGCAGCTCTTCATTCAACTGTATGATCCTGTGACACCTGCTATCATTTAGGACCCACCCACTGTGGACGGGGCATCACACTAAGCATAGCAACAATCAACATTAGACATGGGTCCTGCACCCAAGACACTCCCAGCCTGCTGAGGAACATACCCTTTCAGCAAGCGCAAAAATAGAGCATGGGGGAGTTAGGAGGGGAAAAAATAACTCGAGCCAAGATAGGACCATTCCTGGGCCGCTTCATCCCCCCCCCCCCCCTACACCCTCTCTGCTTGTCTGGGCTCTATCTCCCTCCCCATGTTCTTCCTGCCTAATTTCATCCATCCCTCTGACTTCAAATGTCATCTGTACACTGGTTTCCAACCTCCAAGATCCATCGAAGACCCATCTGCTAAACTGCCCAGATGTGGCTGTCTGATTAGAGTATGGCTCAGTGACAGCACTTGCCTAACATAGAGGAAGTCTCCGATTTGGTCCCAACACTGACAAAAGAGAAACCTGGATGTATAAACAACCTAACATTTAACCCATGGGTGAGAAGGGCATTGCTCTCTTCCCCAGTGTCCACCTCTTCCACTGATTTTCTCCAAGTCCTTCCCATTCTAGAAAATCAGCCTGGAAGCCTGAGCCATAAACATAGACAATGAGGGCTTCGGTCCTCCTTTGCCCCACCCCCAAACAATCCATTAGCATGGCAGTGGGCTCTAGAATTATCTCCCAGGTGTCTGTTTATTTTCTTCCACCAGGACATCTCCTTAAAAACTGTTTTTCTTTCTGTTTTTTGTTTGTTTTATTTTTACTGCTGAATCCTCAGACCATGAAACTGGACTTGTCAATTGCTAGTCCCCAGATAAATATTTGTTAAGTGGGTGAGAATGTCAGGGGGAAGGTGGCACGGTGGAGGTGACAGTTGAGCTGGGTCCTGAAATAGAAATGGGTGTTTCCCCGCTGCAGAAGGGGACAGAGGACTCCAGGAAGAACGAACAGCACAAACACAGAGTGGGCCTTTAAAAAGCTGGACATCTGGGATTCTGGGACCTCCAGTTTAATCGTGTTGACATAATGTCCTAACTCAGACTACACATCTAATCCATCTCAAAGATGCATCTTAGTCCATTTTCTGTCACTGCAACAGAATTCTGGAGACTGGTTAGTTTATAAAGAATTAAATTTTATTCATCTCATGGTTCTGACGGTGGGGTACCCAAAGTCTAGAAGCCACACCTGGCAAGGTCCTTTTTGCTGGCTCTACAGAAATAGAATAGTCCTGCATAGTAAGAGGTGACTAGGTAAGAATTAGAGCCAAATTGACTTCTGCAGGAGACCTGCTCTTGAGATAACCCATTAGCTCAGTAATCCATTAATCCATAAGTGGATTAATCCACTCACAGGGGCAGAGCCCTTAGGACCTAATCACCTCTTTGAGATCTCACCTCTTAATACCTCAGAGTATTAAGTGGATATTAAATTTCAGCGTGAGTTTTGGAGGAGACATCCAGACTCATCCCTGACCTGAACACAATAGAGCTGATTGACACTAGACACTTGTTAAGCAAAACTTCGACAGTGACAGGAGTATGTAATAAATGGTCTAGTGTGTTATTAACCTTGATCTGCAGTATTCATAATGCAAATGATCAAAATGTGGGCTGCATGATGTGATTAGTCAAATTAAAGGTAAATCACTTAAACTAGGAATTTTCAAAACATCTAGCAGTAATTGGCAGCTAATCATGTTGCTTTCTGTCAATTATTATCAAGTGAAATATCAGGCAAAGAGGAAGCTCTCACTTGCAAACCAGCCTCTACCCTGACTCTAGCAAAGCAGCCAATGTAGGGCAAGCAGGAGAGTTAGTGTATCGGCTAGCTAGGGCTGCATCACAAATGTCCCAAGATGCTGGGGGCAGGTGGGGAATATGCATCATCTCACAAGACTTCTGTGGGTCAGAAACCCAGCTTTGTTGAGTTATCTGAGTTAGGACCAGGATGTCAGCATGTGGCAGCCATCTGAAGGCTTACATAACCAAAGCTGGAAGATTCACTTCCGATCTGGTTCACATGGTTGGAAAAGTTAGGAGAGCTTAAGCAGAAGGCCCTTCCCACAAGACTGCTTAGGTGTCCTCAAAAGTGACAGCCAGTTTCTCCCAGTGGGACACCCAAAATGGGCAAAAAGGAAGTCATGGTGTCCTCTTACCTAGAATCTGAGGCCGTTTTATATAGGTGTTTTTTACAATGCCAGGTCATCCCTATGCATCGTGGGATAGCATTGTGAGCAAAATTCTCCAGTGACTCTGATCCATTCAGAAAACCAGGAACTGAAGCCAATATGGCACCATCTTGGAACTGGCTATCAGTATTGGCCAATGCTGAACCAAAATAACCATGGATGAAGCCAAATAACTATGCTGACAAAAAGTATGGAACTACGGAAGAAAATGACCAAGAAAGGAGTATGGCAGCATCACTGACCGCTATCACTCATTAAAGGAATCCTTTGTAGTAAGTGTCTGATTAGCTCATATCAACTTCACATAACCTAAAGTCGTCTTGGAAGAAGTACTTTCAATTAAGAAAATTCCAGCTCTGTAGACAAGTCTGTAGTGCATTTTCTTAATTATTAATTGATGCAGGAAGGTCCAGCCCATGGTGGGTGGTGCCATCCCTGGGCTGGTGGTCCTGAGTCCTTTAAGAAAGCAGACTGAGCAAGTCATGGGGAGCAAGCCAGTAAGCAGCATCCCTCCATGGCCTCTGCATCAGCTCCTGCCTCCAGGTACCTGCCCTGTGTGAGTTCCTATCCTGATTTCCTTTAAAGGATATAATGTAGAACTGTAAGTTATAATAAATGTTTTTGGCCATGGTGTTTTAGTACAGCCATAGAAACCCTAGTTGAGACAGTAGGCAACAGCCAAAACTTCCTCATGTAGCATCTCTGGGATGGACAGTCCAGTTCAGAAGCAAATCAAGTCTTACTGGGTGACACACCCCTTCAGATGAGAATGTTCCGGGTAGTGCGACTGTATTGGAAGCCACACCCACTCAAGCATTCTGTCTTTTTTTATTTTGTGTGAGTCACTGTGACAGAAGCTGTGTGATCTGTGAAGCCTAAAATATCACCATCCACTCCTTCCCTGAAAATAAAGAAATGCCCATCCATGTTCCAAATCATTAAAACTTTAAATAATAAAATCTCTTCAGGTTTGTAGAGATGACTCAACTTGTTGCTCTTACAGAGGACACAGGTTCAGTTCCCAGCACCCACTTACATAGTGGCTCACAACCATCTGTAACTCCAGCTCCAGGGGATTGGATGGTCTCTTCTGGCCATGGTGGGCACCCAGCACACACATGATGCATAAACAGTCACGCAGGCAAAACACTCACACACATAAAATAAATAAACACAAACAGAATTTCTTTTTTAAGAATATTACTTTCTTTGTCTTATAAAAGAAGAAGATGAGGATAAGACAGGTTCTGATTGGCCAAGAACAGCATGAGCTGCAGAAAGCAGGTGGGATTGTGTCCAGGCAGCCTGACTCTAGGGTCTGAGTTGTAACAGGCAGGGGACGGGGAAGCTAGATTTACTAAAGGACTTGGCCTTCGGTTTTTGTCATTGTCATTTGGGATGGCGGGGGGTGGGGGGAGGTAAAGAAATGTGTTTTTAAGTAATTTTCCAATGAACAACTCCATAGCAAGGTCATGAAAAAAAGTCACAGATACCAACAAAAGCAATTGAAGGCAAATCTCCCTTGTTGGAAATTCTTGGGGCCAGAAGTTTTTCAGATCTGGAGGGAGGAAGGGTTATTGTTTCTTTGGGTTTTTGTTTTATTTGTTTTTGTTTGTTTGTTTGTTTGTTTGTTTGGTGTGTGTGTGTGTGTGTGTGTGTGTGTGTGTGTGTATGTGTGTGTGTGTGAAATACTTGAATGGGTTTTACTTGGTGACACACCCCTAATCCAGAAATCTGAACATGGTATTCAAACAGTTTTGGATCTGGAACATTTCAAATTCAACTTTTTAAAATCATCCTTCAATATTCTTCCCACAGGATGGGAAGGAAAGAAGTCAGAGAAAGTGACTAAAGTATCTTAGTTATCCCCCACAGGGGACACCCCCAAACTCAGTGACTTATCACAGTTTGGAGTTGGATGGGCACACCGTTCCTTCGGGCGATTTCCAGGACCCATTTGCTCAGCTGCGGCCAGTTAGACTGTTGCTTGTGCTTGGACTGACTGAAGACACTGTTGATCGGTGACGCTGGTTTCTACTGGGGAAGGGCCATGAGTGATGCGTAACTTATAGCCCTCCAAAACAAAAAAAACCAACTGGCCTGAAATGTCAGCAGTATCTGAGTTAACAAACCTGAACTTGCTGACCAACTGGTTCTGGAAAATTCTGGGTGCTGTCACTCAGCCATCCAATAGTCAGTTCTGGTAACGGTTGAGCCATGGTTCCCCTTTCAGTCTCTCATCCTTCAGCAAGATGAATTGACTACATCAAGGTCTTAGGCAAAAAAGAACAAGGTCCAAGATCTCCAGAGAGCAGAGCAACGGGGTTCTCTCGGGTACTCTCATCACATTCTGTTGACTAAAGCAAGTCACAAGGTCACACACCTATATTCCCAGCCCTTGACAGACAGAGGCAGAAGATGTTCAAGTTCAAGGCCATCCTGGGCTGCATAATAAGTTCTAGGCCAGCCTGGGGTATATTGCAAGAAAGACTCTCGTTTAAATTAAAAATGTTCACCAAGGTTCAGCAAATTCTCTGATCCCTACCCAAGCAACTGACAAAGAAACATGGCAGAGGACAGGCATCATCCTGCGTGTGTTGACATCCCTCCAGATGGTTCTGATGTTCATTGAAAACCACAGGCCTAATGTGAACAATTCTTCGATCAGACAAGCTCAGGTCATTGGCTTAAGGGCTGGTGGAGGCCAACCCCCCTATTCTCTCTCTCTCTCTCTCTCTCTCTCTCTCTCCCTCTCCCTCTCCCTCTCCCTCTCCCTCTCCCTCTCCCTCTCCCTCTCTCTCTCTCTCTCTCTCTCTCTCTCTCTCTCTCTCTCTCTCTCTCTCTCTCTCTCTCTCTCCCTCTTCCTGGATCCCTGATCATTCACTTAAAGTCAAAACTGTCTCAACAACAGATTTCAACAGGGATAGTTCTTACATGCAAAAGAAGTGGATCAAAGGTCAGCAAGTAGATGGGCATTCAGTCATTGCTACTGCCCAGTGGGTCTGCAGATGGGGGCGGGGAGTGTGTGTGTGTGTGCACACACACATGCATGAGGAGGCAAGAAAACAGTGTTAGCTGTCCCTCACATTCCATCTACATTGCTTAGAAAAAAAGAGATTTACTTAACATATAAGAGTATTCTGTCTGCATGTATGCCTGTGTAACTCACTTATGCTTAGTGCCCATGGAGGTCTAAAGAGGTTGTCAGATCCCCTCAAACTGGAGTTACAGGTGTTTGTAAGCTGCTGTGTAGATCCCAGGAATCAAAACTGACTCTTCTGGAAGAGCTGAGCCATCTCTCCAGCCCCATCCTTGCTTTATGAGAAAGGGTTTCTCATTAGTCTGGAGCTTGCTAAGTAGACTAGGCTACCTGGCCAGGGAGTCCTGCCTCCTCTGACTCCTCAGCCCCTAGATGGCACATGCCACCAGGCCCAGGGGGATTGAACTCAGGTCCTCGGGCTTGCAAGACAAGTTCTTTACCAACTGAGCTGTCACCTGAGAAGGACTGGGGCCAGACATCCTTCCTCTTCATGAACCCAGGAGTGTTCAGGCCCTTCCGTAAAATAGTGTGGTATTTACATAGCACCCATGCACATCCTCCCCCAAAATCTAACTCTTCTCTAGAGGGTCTGCAGTGCTTACTATAGTCAAGTGCTCTAGAAATACCTGTTGTACTATATGGTTTAGACAACCATGATTTTTTTAAAAACCCTGTACAAGTTACACACAGGAGTTCTTCCAAATATTTTCAACCTGAGGTTGGTTGACTCTGTGCATGATGCAGAGCCAGGTACACTAGCAGAGCCCGGTTAGGACTTTTTACCCTCATCCCAGAACTTAAATTTACACCAAAATCCAGAAGTACGATCTGCCTGAACCACTGTGGAAGACTAGCCTGTCTTCTAGACGACCTTGTACTTCAGCCTTCAGAGTCTAAAAGTGGTAGGTAGACACTTACTTCCCCAGCTGCCTTGAAGTCCTTGTGCCTTGACGGTTCCCTTGTGTGTTTAGGTTTTATTGTTGATGTTATGGCTGTCGTTTATACAAATTACTGAGACGTGGCTTCCACCCTGGATACCCTGCACAGTGGAGTCGCCCTCTCTGGGCTGGTGCTCCATAAGGGAGCATGAAAGTCACAGGCTGTCCCTGAATATCACTGATGCACCAGACTGGAGACTGACAATAGCCCTCTGGCTCCACGGCAGAAGGGGTGCCAGTCCCCCAGTGTATACATTCTGTGCAAGCAAGATAAATTTGACTTCTGACAAACCACACAGACCAACCAATGTGACTCAGCAACTTTAAGTATTCATCATCTCCAGATTAGATGCCAACTGGCCACAGGGTTGTAACATATGCAGATGATTCATATAAATATGCAGTTTCATAAGCAGATGTAACATACGCAGATATGAGCAGCAACCAGTGTCAGGGATGCCCTGGCAGAGACACAGTTTAAACACAGGATGGGAGGGGTTCAGAGGGGTCCTGAGCCTCTCCTAGATTTGGTATTTCCAACTTAATGTATTGAGATGCTGCATAAAAATTATTATTTACGGTACAGACTCTATTGTCTTAATCGAATCTGAGGACTGATATTTCTTTAGACTTTCGGCTTCTTGGGCTCTGTCTATTAAGTATGGGGGAGTCCTGGGCACTAGCAGTGCCTGATGAAGTCATCATTGTCACATTTACCCCAGCATCTCAGCACAAACGGTTTCTGCATAAACAGCCCTGTGCCTCCTGTTGAAAACTTTTCCATTTGTCTCCTTTATCTTGGGCGGGGCTGGAGGACTTACTGACCTTTTATTCCTTGTCGCTAGGAGAAAGCGGTGATGACATCTTTTTGGCTGGATGGAACTGATGGAAGATTTATGGGGCAGCTGAGAACTGTCAGAGCCAGGCGGGGCAGATTCCCTAAGACAATGACCATGGCCTTTTCATTGGGGACCATGTCGCCTAACACAACAGAATCCTATCTGCCCAGGCATCAGTGAGGTTATCCTAGTACCAGCTGCTGCCACCCAATCTGAAGGCTCCTGCTTCTGCTCTTGAGGGATTGCATGTGACCACACAGGAGTCCTAGATGTCACCTACCATCACCCCCTGGCCCCAGTCTGGCACCCAGAGTCCTCCAAGAGTGGGAAACTTCATCCTCCACCTTCTCAGTCACAGGGATTTCAGAAATTAGTCACAGGAAGTGGGTAGGCCGGGAATGGAGGCTTCCTAGAGGAACCCGTAATAGGATCTGGGGGCTTTCACCACAGATCACAGCAGTTCAGACTGTCCCTGAGATAGTGATGAGTGGTCAAGAATAAAATCAGCCTCTCCAAGGACACTGCCAGCAGCAGAGCGTGGACACAAAGGGTGGACCTGGAGCCCAGAACCCTGCATGTGTCTGAGACAAAGTCTTGACCTGACTTCCAGCCTTCACTTCGTGAATGTACACAGAGATGCTCTATGGCTCTGGTGCATCTCAATCTGTACAGGACACCCACAGCTGTCCCAGAATTGTCACTGACCTCCTGCCTTTCACTCTAAAGGTATGGAAATGTTGCTGGATGGTAGAGGTGGAAGGCACTGGGTTCAGGCCCCTATAGAGCTAAATAAATAAATAAGTAAATAAGTAAGTAAGTAAATAAATAAATAAATGAATGAATGAATGAATGAATAAATAAATAAATAAATAAATAAATAAATAAATAAATAAATAAATAAATAAATAAATAAATAAATAAATAAATAAATAAATAAATAAATAAATAGAGGCTAGAGAGATGGCTCATGGGTTGAGAATCCATACTACTCTTGCAGAGGACACCAATAATTACAGCACCAGGAGATTTTATGCCATCTTCTGGGGCTTCCACAGGTACCTGCACATACATAGTTCACACACACACACACACACACACACACACACACACACACACACACACACACACTGAGGCACACATGCAGGAACATAAATAAACTACAAAGTAAATATTTAAAAGTAAAGCCCAGCAGTGCTGGTACACGCCTTTAATCCCAGCACTCAAAAGGCAAAGACAGGCAGATCTCTGTGAGTTTGAGGCCAGTCTGGTCCACAGAATGAGTTCCAGGACTGGAAAACTAAATAAGTAAATAAATAAACAAAATAAGTAATGAAAAATAAACAATCAGCCAAATCTTCTCAGAAACATTCTGGGACCCCAGCAGCCCTAGATCAGGCCAAAGAATGTTTTAGGCCAAAGAATGATGACATGCATTAGATTACAATAGAAATAAGCCAAATATCCACCAGCAGAAAATAGCTAAATAAGTTGTGGTTTATGAATAGGAAATATTATGCATCCCTAATTTTTTAATTTAAATAAAAAAAACTGAGGGCTAGAGAGATGTCTCAGTGGTTAGAGCAGTGGCTGCTTGCTCCTGCAGAGGTCCTGAGTTCAATTCTCACCAACCACATGGTGACTCACAACCATCTATAATAGGATCTGATGCTCTCTTCCGGCATGCAGTCATATGTGCAGTCACTTATACCACGTGTGTGTGTGTGTGTGTGTGTGTGTGTGTGTGTGTGTGTGTGTGTGTGTACATATATGTATTATATATATATATATATGTTTAATTTTAAAAAAAAAACTTGAGGTGTGCTAGAGCCACCTCTCCTGGATAAATGTGGGAACTTCCCTCCATCAAAGAAGCCCCTCTTCACAGCAAAGGGAAAGCATCACAGGAAACCACAACTGAACACAGTGCAGAGATCAGCAGATGGCAGAGCACCTCAGCACCAATAAATCCATCTACACCACAACTCCTGCATCTGTAACTCAGAGAGCATCATGGGAGAGGGACCAGAAAGACTTTAAGAGCCAGACTAGCAGGAAGTTTGCTGTGCAACAGTCTTTCCTAGAAATGACCACACAATATGACCCGAAAAATGGCAATATCAATGAGCATGCTAACGTGAAAGGGGGAAATTCCACAGGGCCCCCATCCTTAGACAAAGAACAGTAGGCAACTAAAGACTGCTGGAAGAAAGAAGGTTAACCCTGCAGGGATGAGCTCCCTAACTGGTGGTCCAGTGGAGTGCTCAGCCTTGATACACACCAACAACAGAAATAGACTCAGCAGGTTGTGTTTCCATATGTTTGTGCATTCACATACATGCCTATGTTCGTAACAACAGCGATGGGGGAAAGAGGCTATTAGCTTGAGGAGGAACATGGCAGGGACTCAAGGGAGGGGGTCTGGGAGCAAAAGCAGAGATGAAAGGAAGAAAAGAATGGGATGTAATTCTATTTCAATCAAAAATTTAAGACTTAAAAGTGTTGGTAATGCACGCCTTTAATCTCAGTACTCAGGAGGCAGAGACAGGTGGATCTCAAGGCCAGCCTGGTCTACAGATCTAGTTCCAGGACAATCAGGGCTACACAGAGAAACCCTGTCTCAAAAACAAGACAAAAAAAATTAAAAACAAATTTAAAAATCATAGAAAAATAAGAAAGAATTACTGAAAGTTGAGCTGGAGAGATAGCTCAGTAGTTAAGAGCACTGGCTGGTCTTTTATCTGTTTTAATTTTTTTTTTTTTTTTTTAGGTTTGCTCTAAGTGCCTGAAGGTATCAGGTCTCCTGGACCTGGAGTTACAGGCAGCTTTGAGCTGCCTTGTGAATGCTGGGAATTGAACCCAGGTCCTCTGGAAGAATAGTCAGTGCTCCTAACCGCTAAGCCATCTCTCCTGCCCCTAGCACTGGCTGCTCTTGCAGGGGACCTGGATTCAATTACCAGCACCACATGATAGCACAGAACCATCTGTGACTCCAGTTGCAGTGGACTAGATGCCCTCTCCTGGCTTAAGCGGGCACCAGGTAGGCATGTGGGCAAACACACACTAAAATAGTAGTAAAAAACCAGACTTTTGAAGTGTCACTGAACGTGTAAAAACTTTCTGCAAGGGTGCTGTGGCTTTGTTTGTGGCAAGCACCAAAGTGGCCAGTCTGTTTACACAGTCAGAAAAGGTAATAAAATTGCATGTCAGCCACTGAAATCAAATGGTGACAGCTGACAGCACACTTGTGGACATGTAAAATGTGCTTGTCTTAAGCTTTCCCATGATTTTAGATGAAGACTAAAAACTTAAAAAAATGTTTTAGCATCCACATGTTTACAAAAAGGGAATTTATTTAATGGTACATGACTTAGCTAAAACATTACGCACATAGAGTGAGGGTTACTCCATGGTAGAGCTTGTATTCAGCATGTGGGGGGGCACTAGGTTCGATCCCCAACCACCTACACCTAATTCCATAAGTGAAATATTATGAAGTCAATACCAAAAAAAGTACTAATAAAAAAGATGTTATCCAGACACCCAAGAAGCAACATATAAAAAAATAAGTAAGACTCGGGCTACATAGCAAGACAGATTAATAAAAATAGATTAAATAAGATGAAAGAGCTAGCTAGCAATATACCTAAACCATTGGCCAAACAGAATAAAATGAATATAAATGTCTGTAAGCTTCTTTGAGACTTTAGGGTTACTAGTCCAGATAAACAGTGGCAGGCAGGTCCAAACTATAGAGCTAGTCCAGGCCAAAAAAAGCTCTTTCTACAAATAGACTGTTTTGTCTTTTTACTTTACACTGAATCCTCAGATTTCCGCCAGCCCCACAATTTCCAATCTCCCTACTACCGGACTGTGTGGGGCTGTGTATAAGGGGAAAGTGGGATCAGGGATGGGGAGTTCACAGAGGTTGACATGTTTACAACAAGAATAGGAGCTGGAGAGATGGGACAGTTAAAAGCACTGTCTGCTCTTCCAGAGGACCTGGGTTCAATTTCCAGCATCCACATGGCAGCTTGCAACTGTCTGTAACTCAGGTTCTAGAGAATCCTGCAGTATCAGATAGACATACATGCAGGCAAGTCATCGATGCACACAAAACAAATAAATAATTTTTAAAAAATATATTCATAGCTGGGCATGGTGACTCATGCCATTAATGGGGCAGAGACAGATGGATCTCTGTGAGAGTTTGAGATCAGCCTGGTCTACTTAGTGATTTCAAGACCAGTCAGGCCAACAGAGAGAGAGAATAGAAAAAGTGGATATATTCATGACTAGTGTACTTTTTAAATAATAGAAATCTCTAGAAACCTCTTTTGGGAAGTAATGGTGCACTTCTTTAATCCCAGCAGAGGCAAGTGTATTTCTGAGGTAAAGGCCAGCCTGGTCTACAGATTGAGTACCAGGACAGCCCAGACTACATAGAGAAACTTTGTCTGGAGCCAGGGTAGGAGAGAAAAGATGGATGGAAGGAAGGAAGGGAGGGAGAGAGGGAGGGAGGGAGGGAGGGAGGGAGGGAGGGAGGGAGGGAAGGAAGGAAGGAAGGAAGGAAGGAAGGAAGGAAGGAAGGAAGGAAGGAAGGAAGGAAGGAAGGAAGGAAGGAAGTAATGTAAATCTTAAATGTCCAAAGTCAAGGAGCATGAATATGAGTTAAGAAACTAAATCTGGGGTGGGGGGTAGGGAGGTGACTCGGTCGTTAAGAGCACTGGCTGCTCTTCCAGAGGACTTGAGTTCAATTTCCAGCACCCAGCTCACGACTGTCTGTAACTCCAGTTCCAGAGGATACAGACTCCTCATATAGACATATATGTAGGCAAAACACCAATGCACTTCAAAATAAATCTTAGGGGAAAAAATAAAATCAAAAAATTTAAAAACTAAGTCTGCTTACTATTCTCTCCATCCAGAGTCCTTGCTTTTTGTCTTTATTCATATATGTGTATATGTATATTCGTGTATATGTGTATACGCATGTTCATGTGTATGTGTGGAAGCTGATGAGCACCTCTGCTGTCTTCCTTAGGAATGCTGTCACCTCCACTGAGAGCATTTCTCCTTGGCCAAGAGACCACCGATTAGGCGAGGCTGGCTACCCAGCTAGCACCAGGCTCCCCCTGACCAGACCTTCCCTGCTCTGTCCACTATAGCCCGGCTTTATTCTGTGGGTTCTGGGTACAAGTCATCTTGCTTGCCCAGCTGAGTCATCCTGCCAGTGTTTGCTTTTGTCTTCTGTTGACTTTGTTGGCTCAGGATTGGAATCCCCAGCCCTAAGGCACACCAGTCCCACAATACCAGGACTGCACCCAGGCTTGCCTTTCTAGAAACAAGAGGGCCTAGATGACTCCAGAAAGAATTTCAGAAAACAAAAGCACTTGCTCCAGAATACACGGGCTGCAGCTTTAAGAGAGCCTGGTACTGGGATGTGGCCTGCCTGGAAGGCTTCTGTACCTTCTTTCTGAAAGGGAGAAGCAAGAACCTGCAGTGGCCTAGAATGGCCACGGTTTTGATTCAGGACTGTGAACACCTGGCTGGAGTCCGATTCCCTGACCAGTTCTGCTGACAGAACTAGAGAAACTTTGAAATCTAAACTTTCCAAAGCCCGTTCCTCACCTAGAGACAACAGCTCCTCACCTAGAGACAACAGCTCCTCACCTAGAGACAACAGCATCCTCCCAGAGGCAAAAACTACAGCGCACTGGGCCAGGGCCAGGGAATATGACACTCTGTGCTTTTCTAACATAAGCGGAGCCGCTGAGCCCACAACAAACTGTACTTAAACAGCCCACTGCTGACTTCTTGGTCACTTCATCTGCAAGGAGAGCACCTTGTCAGGCTTCAGTCAGTTTTAGGCCCCACCAGAGAAAAGTCCAGGTTGGTAGAACAAGCCTCACTGATGTCTAATTCCAGCGTTTCGGAGCTGAGGTGAAGTCTTTCTCCGTTCCAGTGAGATCTGTTTGGTCTTGCATTGGGTTTTTTTTTTTTTTTCCTTTCTCCTTTTAAAATAAACCAATGGTACAATTTGAAGTTTTAAGGAGTAGCTAGGCTGGGTGCCCTGTGGCTCAGGGGCAGAGCACTCTCCTAGCCTATACAAGGCGGGACCTCCATCCCCCAGCACCACCATGAAATAAAAGAAACAGGGCAGTTTCTTCAAAGGTGTGCTCTCAGTGGCGAAGGGTTTTTGTTTGAATGTGCACGGATCCTCTGACATTATTCACATTTACCCTAATGTGTGTGGTCGTCCAGGGCATTATGGGTAATTTTATCAGCCATTGACAAGGGCCATTTGAATTTTTCAGTAGTATTACTTTAATTGGCAAATCATAATTACATATATGTAAAGGGTGCAAGAGTATCGTGTAATGCTTTGATATGTGTGGACTTTGAGGAACATTCAGTTAAGCTAATTAGCATCCCACTAGCTTGCCTAACTCTGATCTCTTATATTGGGACATTTGAGATTGACTCTTATTTTGAAAAATTTTATATACCACACCTAATGATTGCAAATTTGAGTTGTGTAAAACATTACCGCATCTCCCATAATAACATTCATGATTATTAGGGCGATACACATTCGCACTGCTAGGCAGTAGAGCTCAAAATGCAACCTTCCTTTTTTCCCATCCAGACACAGCCAGGCCAGGCCCAGCCACGCCCACTTTCTGTTTGAAACTGGAGGTTAGAGAAACAGTTTGCTTTGCCGAGTTTCACAGTTTCACGGAGAGTAGGGGATGGTGGTGCACAGGGCTTCCAATCGGCTTTTCAGTCCTCTGCAAGACCTAAAACTCAGATCAAGATAGGTAGGAGGCCTACTTCAGCAGCCGATCAGCAGAGGACCAACGGATTCTTCAAGAGTGAATACCCTCTAAGAATCCCCTCCTTAGACACTCCGTTTGTGGGTCGGAGAGGAAGGGCTCCCTAGAAGTAACCCCTCCCGTTTCCTCTACTCACCCCAACTCTCCACTCTCTCTTCTCGCTCGATTTTCTCTCTTTCTTTCTACTCCGTTTCACCATCTCCTTTTCCACCTCCTCCCTGGCTCCGCCCATCCCTGCAATGACCTCCACCCCGGCTCCCCGGATACTATGGGACTAGCTAACAATCCTCGCCCCGGTCTGAGCATCCACCCCGCGGGTGGCTCTTTACTACCTGAGAGAGTCAAGCTAAGACACAAGGCTCCTGTGGCTTGGGAGTCTGGGACCACCTAACGATCTGTCCCAATTGTGGAAAATCTGCTGATGGCGCTGGGTCAGCCGCTTTTCCAGGACCAGCACTCTCTGGCAGCTGAGGAAAGGTGACTGGCGCTCACCAGGGAAACAGGAGGAGATACCCATGAAGACCCAGCCCCAGCAAGGATGCTGAAGCGGAGAAAGCAGAAGGGCAGCTAAATCAAGAGAGTACCGCCCAAACTACATCTTCCTCTTGAGCAGGTCCGATCCCCAAAGCACTATCTCCTGATTTATCTCTTCTCTGAGCCTCTAGGAAAGACAGAGGGCTGCAGTGTGAGAAACTACAAGGTTCAAAGCTTAAATCAGGAACACACACAGATACTCAAACACACACATGCACACATGCATACATATAGACACAGATACACACAAACACACATATGCACACATACACACACAGAAACACACACAGAAACATACACATAAACACACAAACCAGAGACACACACATGCATACACATAGACACAGACACACACACAGAAACACACACAGACACACTCAAACACACACATGCACACACGCATACATATAGACACAGACACACACACAAACACACATATGCACACATAGACACACACATGCACACACACAGAAACATACACATAAACACACAAACCAGAGACACACACATGCATACACATAGACACAGACACACACACACAGACACACGTGCACACATGTGCACACACAGAGAGACACACACACAAACACAGATACACAGACACTTCCACAGCCTGGCAATCCAGGAGACTAGGCCAGGGAATTAGGACCCAAACTAGACCTCACATTGAGGCCTCTTAGCTCCTTTGGAATTGCAGCCTGCACAAGAATGGGCCCCTGCTATTGAGTCACTGTTGTGCTCCCATTTACTGAGCACCAAAACCTGCCCAGAACTGTACCAACTGAGTAGCAGTAGTATTTACTCTCTGATGCCAAGGGCTCAGCAGTTTTTAGAGACATCTCCTGATACCTTTCTCATGGGTACAACTCTAGTAATTTTAAAGAAGGGTGTGGAGAGATGGCTCAGTGGTTTAGAGCAAGTTCTGTTCCCAGCACCCACATCCAGGCTGCAGGGAATCTAACACCCTCTTCTGTGGTCTTCTGTGGCCCCCTACACTCAAGTGCACACATAATTTAAAGAAGAAATTAATCATTAAAAAAAAGAAAAAGAAAGATGGGCACATAGGTGCAAAAGAGCCTCTGAGCACTTGTCTGTGATGACTTGATGTTTGGAGCTCTGGAGATGGGAAGGAGAAGCAGACACTGAGTTCAGATCACCTAGGGACAGCCATCCTGCAGCAAGCCTCCTGCTCTTCTCCCGTCAGGGAGAATACTCAGGGACAACCCTGCCTTCAAAGATGCTCTTGTGTTAATGTTCATATTCTTCTGAGAAAGTGTGGCTATTTTATAGATGAGAACACCAAGGTTCAGGAAGGGCAAACAGCCATAGTCCCCACAAGACATTTCTGCCTGTCCTTCCCAAAGATACTTTCCCTGAATGTCTTCCCAGACTTCTTCCTTTCCCGGAGCCTGACTTCAGGAGCCTTCCTCCCTCTTCTCTGGTTGCTGTGCTTTCTAGAAGTTTCTTTCTGAGCTTGGGAATTCACTGACACACCTTCTTCTGTCTTCTCAGATTTGACGCCTAGGATGAAAATATCAACATTAGGCTAGTGATGCCTACTATGTGGCCTTTGGCGTCCCCACTAGAGGCAGAGCTCCAGTCACAGTCTCCAATCCTCCATGGTCCATGGAACTAAAGCCCTACTGTGTGTGACTAACCCTTTCATAAATTATAAAGTACCCTAAAACCTAAATAAAAACCTTTAAAAAGACAAAGAGGAAAAGCAGTAAAGTAAAAATAATAATACCATAAAATAAATGACCAAGTGTCACTAGCTAACAGAAAAGCAGACTTCAAATGTCAGTCATAAAGGAAGCGAAGAATCCAACAGTTAGAAGATGCAAAGAAAAGTATCAGTGGGCTACAGACACTTAAAAATGTTCAAAATAGCAGGCGATGGATGGTGTTGCACACTTTTAATCCCAGAGGCAGGGGTAGGAGCAGGGGCAGAGGCAGGTGGATCTCTGTGAGTTTGAGGCCAGCCAAGAATACACAAAGAAACCCTGTTTCAATAACAATAATAATAATAATTTAAAAAACCACATGTTGTTTTTACCTAATACCAAAAAAAAAATGTGTTTAAGAACTACCAAACTGCAGAAGAACTGTATTAAACTATACTCATATTTCACTCCTATTCCAAAAGAAAGGTGTTGAGTTTTTCTGGGTTTTTTTTTTCCTGACATGCAGCCATCTCAGGCTTTTAAAATGTATGAGAATGGTTAAGACCGATAGCTGGGGAGGGGTGGAGGTTTCGGAGGGTGAAAGCATTTGCTGGGCAACCTGAGTTTGATTCCTGGGCCCCACAATGGGAAAGAACCTGCAATATGTCTTCTGACCACTCTCCCCCCCCCATACACACAAAATAAATACATTTTAAGAACACATGGAATTTAGAAACAGGGCATGGCTAGATGGACTGTCTCTGGAGAAGCCTTAGATCCTGCCTTTACTGCCAATCACACACACATACACACACACACACACACACACACACACACACACACACACACACACAAACCCAAAAACCCAGCAGCTTTAGGATTTAAAATCTGTTTAAACAGTGTGGTAATAAAGCAGATGGTTCTTTAACATCCTCCGCCCCATTAAGAAACACGGAGGATGTTTCAGCAACTGTGAGGAAGACAAATAGCGCTAGCCCTGGGTTCTGCCTTCAGGGCTTTCCTTGGTTAGGGGTCATATTGTCCAGAACCTCAGGAGATATCTCAGCCACAGACAGCCCGGACCAAGGGTTAGTTGTGTCACAACTTCAAGGCCAGAAGAAGCTTACTGGGCCAGAGTTTTGTTTTGTTTTAAAAGGGAGGGTGGGGGTGTGCGATGTTATTAAGAGAGAGAGAAAAAACAAACAAATAAGGAGCCAGGCCAGGTGGGGTGGCACATGCCTATAAGTTTGAGGCAAGCCTGATCTACAGGCCAGTTCCATGCCAGTCAGAGTATAGTAAGTCCGGTCTCAAAAAACAAACAAACAAAAACCCACTCCCACTAACTAGCAGGGGAGGAGCCCTTTAGAGGAGCAAGCTGACCCTGGGCAGGTCACAATGGTGGTTACCCATAACAACACAGAATTCCAAAAGCTGGAAAAATGGTATTTGAGAAACTTGATTTAAGCATTTGGTAAACTACATATTGAATCATTATATATGTAACTTTTATAATTACTGTATCAGATAAAAAAAATAAAATGAGTGATTTTAAGAATTAAATAAAAACACATGAATGAGAATAAAAGACAAAAGTTTTTAGATACCCACTTAGACAAATATATTTTTAAAAGCCAATAAGCCTGGGGGGGGGGGGGAGTTGCAGTTTTCTGTAGTCATTTGAGATAACCTCACTCCTGCCCAAAACAGCTTAAATGTAAAAGCTTATAGCATTGCCAGGCTGTTGGGAAGCTGCAACCCTCATATGCTGTCAGAGTCAATAGAGTTTCCTTCAGCTGTGTGGAGACCTATTGAGTATCAACTCAAGCTGAGTCTGTGACTATGCTATGCCCCCAGCAATGCTACTCAGGATGTTTACACAATAGAAATGTGTGCAAATGGCAGGTGCTAGAGTCCTCAGAGCAAGTACCACTGTTTTGTGACAGTCGAAACATAGAGATTTTGACATGCTAGAGACCCTGGCAGACCATGAATGAGCCAGCACATAATGCATCCCTCATCTGAAATGCTTCCTACCAGAGTAACACAGGGTTCCTTTGCTTCAGTTTTCCCGGATACTTGCCTATGTGTGTGTTAATGGTAAGACATCTCAGGGACAGAACTCCCGTGTCAACACGGAATCCATTTGCTTCACATAAGCACAAGCTGTATGTTATTGTCCATGTGCGGGTACAGGAGCTGTGTCCGACTTCAGGCATTTGGAATTTTAGTCAGGAATGTTCAGAGTGGAATATATTAATATAAAGAAAGCAAAAGGGTTCACAGCTACAGCCTGGCCAGATCTCCTGAGCAGACATTGCATAAATGTTGTGAGACACATAGTCTCTATCCTGTGTGCTTAGGTATACAGAGAAGCTCAAGAATAGATGAAAATATTCTAGGAAGGGAGGGAGAGAGGGAGAGAGAACTGTGACTACCTGAGGAAGGGGTCTGGGTACTCTGTTTCTCAGATAGATTAAAGGCACTCCCAGAGTCAGGCAGATTTCTGCAAGTTTGAGGTCAGTCTGGTCTACCTCAGTGAGTTCCAGAACAACCAGGGCTGTTACACAGAGAAATCCTGTGTCAAACAAAACCAACAGAATCACATGCTCATCACCCGTGTTCCATTTGAGACACCTCACAAGTTGTTTCGGTTTTATTTTATACACTTCTGTGCTGAAATCAAATCTGGTTCCTGAGCACTAGGAGGCCCAACACTTTTGAACACTTTTGTGTTCAGAGAGCAGAAGGAGACAGGACCCTTGGACCTGGGGGATGTTCTAGGGGGAAGAAGGAGTCTCAGGACTAGGACACAATTTTCTTATCCTACCATCTCCCAGAGATGTTCCAAAGAGCTCTTCCCAGGGCCACCTCCCCACCTCCCCTCCCATGTGTAC
This sequence comes from Phyllotis vaccarum, assembly GCA_033318265.1. Classification (NCBI taxonomy): domain Eukaryota; kingdom Metazoa; phylum Chordata; class Mammalia; order Rodentia; family Cricetidae; genus Phyllotis; species Phyllotis vaccarum. The sequence goes on along the minus strand of JARWLC010000016.1, from coordinate 63,873,937 downwards.
CAAACAGGCAGTACAGTTTCCTCTCAAGAAAAGGTCTAAGGTGACATCCATCAGGCAGGAAGAAAGCTGTTCCCACCACTCTCCAACCTCCTTCCCAAGTTTTGTTAGGAGGATGCCCTTCAAGCAAGTTTTTCTTCAGACACAGCCCTACATAACTGAGCACTCTAAGTGGGAGAAATGAGCATCTGCAGGTCTGTCCAGAAGGGAAGGAAGGACCAGTCCATCAGAATAACTCTGGATGTCAGAGATGAAGGCTATGGGTCCCAACCAACCTGAAGCACTGTCTGTGGGGTTTGGGGTTTCAGCACCGCATAGGAGGCTGGCTCCAACACCAATCTTCTGCTCTTGCTAAGAACCAAGGGCAGCTCGGACTGGGATAATTCGGGCAGACAGGCCCACGGGGATGAGGCCAATAGAAAGAATAAGAAATGCCTCTGCCTTAGCAGGAGGGAGAAGAGAGGAATTTGCCCTACTTGATTTCCTTACAGAAATGGGCTATCTTAGGTAAATAAACCCTGATAAATGACAAGCCAATTTTTCCCAAGGCCTAGATTATCCCCAGGCTGTGTTCTGGTGGGTGGTCCTCTCTCAGCAGTTGGAGTAATCCAGAATGATCCTGGGCAATTGGAAGGGAGCAAGCCTGTATTGAAGCCAAGAAGCGATTTCCTGGGCAGTCGTTCCCTAGCCCTGTGCATTGATGAGATAGACATGGCTGGTAGAGAGCCGTGCAGACGAGGACAGAGGACATCTAAGAGGTTTTATTTTTCTAATTTTATTTTTCTTTTATTAAAAAAGGGAGATATAGCTAGCTGAATATACAGGGGAAAAAACAAAACCACAAAGGAAGGGTACATAAGTGTGCTTAAATATCCAAGGAGGATCTGGGCCTACCCCAGAATGCTAGGAACAGTAAAGCACAGGGCAAAGGCTGCAGAGGTCTGGCCTAAAGATTTCACTGGGATTCACTCTCTACCTTAAGAAAAGTCTGGCGAAGTGGTTGTCACTGGTCAAAGTGGTCACTTGTCACCATGGCTGGCCTTTCTTTGTTTGCCAAGGTCAAAACGCAGCCCCACTCTGGTTCTCTACAAGGCTGCAAGTGGGGCAGTTAGAGCAACGGAGAATGCCGGGATTCTGAGGTTCCCGTGATTCTTGGGGCTCAGGAACTGCCCTCTCCTCAACCAAAGTGACCCAGGAGTTAGCAAAACCTCGGGCCAGGTAGGAGTGCTCTGAAGTCCAGTGGCTCCTTGGAAGGATAAAGCCTGACGTTTCTCTACACAGACAAGCAGCCAACCTGCAGTTCCACCTGCCCTTACCGGACTAGCTCATAACCCAGATTCCCAGGGAGAAAACAGACCAAATCCCCCCTTCTGAGTGACAATGCATCCAGTGTATGGTAGTGCCCTCCTCCACTTCCCAGAACCTTCACCGTTCCAGCAGAGTCGCCTCCCTACCCTCCAGGACCTGGGAGGACAAGGGAGCTGAGGGGCAGCGCTTGACCTCGAGCGGAAGGGCCCCAGTCTGGGTCCTAATGCGGGTGGCGTCTCTCTTGACAGGCAGCGTTTGGGGACAACAGCGGGAAAGGGAGATAAGATGACATACCAGAGCAGATTTGGTGTGCGCGCCGAAACTCCTGGCCCGACAGGAAACTCGGAGCTATTTAAAAGACCCTATCGATTACTTTATCTTCCCTGGAGGAAAGCTTCGTGCCGAGAGACAAAAGATGTCCCCTACCTAAAGATACAAGGCTACAGCAGAGGGTTTGCACAGGCGACGCGCAAGTGAGGGCTCTGAGAGCTCAGAGATGAGTTCACACCCGTCGGAAAATGACTCTGGGTGCCCGGCACAGTCAAGCTGGAGGTGGCAGGAGCGAGGGGTGTCGAGGCCACCTCTGTCCCTGTGAGCTCTGCCCGCACAGTCACCGTGCGCGTGCTGCGCACACTAACTGGTGTGCCTCGGAGTTCCATACGTACCCCTCCCAAGTTTAAATGCTCCTTTTAAGGGCTTGAATGTCTGCAACCCTGAAAGCGTGGTGAGCGGTGCACCCCGAAAGCGTGGCGTGTGACACTGAATTAGCGACTCCAGCCCGCTTTGCTTTGCGCCAATTTGCGCGCAGCCAGACGGTGCCCAATTGCTGCTGACGGTGCCCAATTGCTGCTGAACCCCGAGTTCGATGCTCCCGAAGTCCCCGGCCGCCCCGGGAGGCTCTGGGTAGACACTGACTGAACCTAACCACCTGCAATCAGGACCTTCCCCGTAGGACACTTTGCCACCTACCGGTTCACAATCCTCTCGGCCCGCGTGGGAGAAAGCGGCAACTCTTGCGGGACACCAACGTATTTTAAGCACTTTAAGGGTTGTAAGACACAACCTGAAAAGAGTGTCTGGACGGTGCAGACGAGAAAGGGATCCTAGGAAGCATCGAACCGGCCACCGGAGACTCCAGCAGTCCTCGAGGAAGGTGGAGGCTCCGGAGCTACTATCTGGGTCTTAGCCGGAGCGATCCCGCACTACTTTTACCACTCCGACCGCAGCCCGCTCGCGCCCTCGGAGGCCGGGCTCGCCCGCGGCCCTAGGAGTGAAAATGCACGAATTTCCTGCAGCTGCGCATCCGCATCCCTCGATCTGTTGTTCGTCGCCTCGAGCCGAAGGCGTCTGCAGTGACGCCTCCGGGAGCTCCATGCCGATGCACTAGGGTAAGATGGCTGTGAAGAGCACTGTTTTCTCTTGGTCGCATCTCCGATGTCACCTGATTTTTCAAATTATCACCTCCTGAGACGGGACCTCCAGAGCCTCCACCTCTGTGCTCTGTTTATGCTGCAGGAGTTTGCTGCGGTCTGGGCAGGTGGAAAACCTTGTTCTCCCGCACGGAAGCTGGGACGGGGAAAAGAGGACGGAGATAAGGGGAACCGCTACAGAGATCCGGAGAGGCCCCGTCAGATCCATCAAATCGTCAATCACAGGGAGTGAGTGAACAAAGAGAAATTTCGCTTTGGAAATATCGCCGCCAAAAGCGTGAGGAAAAGTAGGCACATCAAGAAATAACATATTTTGGGTGCTGGCAAAAATATACAAGAATCCGCAGAATTTCGAAAAACGCACATCCTACAATTTGACACATTTTCCGTAAGCGTACAAATAAATAAAATTTACAGAGGATATACTGCTTCAAGTCTGTGGCAGACCCTGGACCACTAACCGGGAAGAGTTCATTAAAAATGTCAGCGTCTTCTGTATTATTCCGGCCTTTCCACGAGCTTTTCTGCACGCCTAGACTCACGGGACAGTAAACTTAGGGCCCTGCTGATTGTATTCCAAACTTACTATGTCTCAATTAAACGGATCGTGATCAGCACTTGGCCAGCATATGAGGCCCCTGATTCCAGTCCCAAACACTATATAGAAACAAATTGACTTCAAAAAAAATTAAAATTAAAAAGCCTTGAGCAAGGTGACTGGAAGCTAAGAGGCTTGCCATACTAATTTCCCCTGTTCACATTTGTTGTTTAGTTTTTACGATGAGGGATCTATTTTTAAAATAAAGGTAGTCGCTGACTGTTTTATCTATTACAAAGGAAACCACCCAGCCCGACAGGGTACAGGCTTCCTCTGCAAGTATAAAAAGCAGCCCAGATTGTTCATGCTCACAAAATTTTTTGGAAAGAGTGATATTGTTAACATTTGGCTTTTTTCTTTCTTTCTTTTTTCCTCATATGTTTAACCCTAAGGAGAAAGGAGAACCCAGAATTTTTCTGGCGTTTCTGTGTGGTAAGCGTATCTCCTTTAGAAGCCTAGGGCAGTGGGGCTGAGCCATAGAAGACTTGGGAGCGCTGAGTCTCGGCTCCTGCGAGAGGCAGTTCAGTCCCGCTCTAGGCGTAGGCAAAGTAGGAGCCAGCGGTCATTCTGGGAAAGGCTGGGGTGGAACAGCCTTTACCTGGAAACCTCTCCAAGTAAAAAAAGTGGAATCTGAAAATGATGTCCCTATGGGTTCAAGATGTCCAAAGACAGGTGGCCTCTTAAGAACCATCATAACAGGTAGAAGAACGCAGGACCACTGCTCACAAAAGTTCCCACTGTAAAGAAGGGGATCGAGTTTGATGCATTTCTACTTACTGCTTTCTGTACCACAAGATAGGAAAGAGTCAGTTCAATCTTGCTATTAAGACTCTGGATCTAGTTCTGTGTGCCTCGAGCTCCTTACCACCCACTCACCCAGGGAAGGATAAACAAATAGGCCTAAGCTAGTGGCATCCAAACTCCTCTTTCATCTGGGGCAGTGCTTGGGTGTAGTGGTGGGGAGCTGGTAATCACACCTTTTTGGCCAGCCATCTTCCCACACAGTTGTGGATGGTCACCACAGAACCCTCAGGTGCACTGAGCTCACACTCCAGGATGCCTTCAGGTGGGCTCTTGGGACCAAAACCCACTCCGGGGAAAAGCTAGAGGGCTTTGCTAGGATCAGATCCTGCTGGACCAAAGGTCCTCCCCCACCCCCACCCCCACACACTATTGACCCACCACAAAGAGTTCACTGGACAGCCACTTGGGTTCTCTGCCACAAATTTCACTCACTTTTGATTTTAAAAAAATCCAAGAAGGAGATGAAAAGCACATAGATTTACATGTTTAACAGGTGCTTCCTAGGATTCTGGTCTAGATATTTCCACAGCTCTAAAAGTACAAACAAAATCCTGCTCTCCTGGAGTTCCTATAGTACAGGCTGATGTTTAATTCTAGACCATTCCTCCACTTTTATTCCACATTGATCCTTAATTTTAAAAAATCAATCCATAAAATACAGCATAGGTGTAGTGGCTCACACCCATTATTCCGGTGTTTAGGAGGGTGGGGGTGGAGGATTGTTGTGAGTTCAAGGCCAGGCTTGGCTACAGCAATGGAAATGGGTAGTAATGGTGGAAGACACATCATCTCAGGATTTGGCAGGAGAGTCAAAGCCCAAGGCCAGCTGTGAGACCCTGTCTCAAAATTAATTAACAATTAATCAATTAATTAATAAGTGCTTGTGATTGGTCTCTGTTGATCAAAGGTGGTTGCTAACATGCCCAAGGATCTGAGTTTATGCAAGGAAAGAGCAAATTTTGGCAAGTTGTCCTCCACCACCACCACCCCCAACACACACAAACGTTAAATAAATCAAATCCAGACTATCGGTGTAGCTCAGTGGTAGAGGACTGGCCTGCATACACAGTGCACTGGAAAGATCCTGCCTGTAGCTTGTTTGGATATATGATGTATCCCAAAATGCACCCACATTGACAGATATAAATGAAACTCTTTCTCTCTTGGTATAGGATCCGATTCCTTGGTATAACATGATTTTTAACTAGTCCTTGAGGTAAATATACTGGATTGTTTTTTTTTTTTTTAATATTTTCATTCTTAAAAAATGAAGTGCAAAGAAAGTATTTTATTTGCATACACGTGTGTATCTGAAAGTAGATCCTGGAAGCGAAAACATTCCATCAAATGGCTTGTGCATTTTATATGTTGACAGAACCAGACTGCTCCTGGTTTTCAATTTATTCTTCCACTGAACCACACAGAAAGGTCACTTGGCAGAGATTATCAACCCTGGGTATCAAGCTCAGGCCTCAGGAATGCTGGGCAAGCCCTCTTCCATTCAACTATGTCCACAGGACAAATCAGTGTGCACCCCCCCCAATATTGCTCAATATTATTATTTGCTGGGAAGCTAGGGGTGCCAGTTTATATTTGCCAATCTGATAGTACAAACTATTTACCTCTCTGATTTAGTTAACATTTCTTAACTTTTTAATTTACTTTTTTCTCTTTTTTTTTTTCCAGCAAGGCTCTACTACTCTTGGCCAACTTCCCAATTGTTCTGTTAAGTAATTTTCTTATTCATCCACCAGAACAGATTCGTTCTGTGTATATTAATAAAATTCATAATTTTGTCATGTATTTCTAGTATTTTTGCTCTAGATTATCTTTCCTGTGGTTCTATTTGTGGTAATGTTGGCAATGTTTTTAATGCAATCTTGTAAGGTTTTTCCCAATGCTTGTTCCTCCTCATTCACCCTCAAAAACAAGCAAACATTCCAAATTATCCTTATTGTGAACAACACTTAGAAATCACCGAGTGTGTGTGTGTGTGCGTGTGTGTGTGTGAGTGTGTGTGTGAGTGTGTGTGTGTGTGTGTGTGAGTGTGTGTGTGAGTGTGTGTGTGTGTGTGTGTGTGTGTGTGAGTTCTGGTGTGTGCCTGTTATGGTGCGTTTGTGGAGGTCAGATGACAGCATGGGTTTCTGAGAATCACACTCGGCAAACACTTTTACCTACCTGGTCAGTGGGGGTGAAGAGTGGAGAAAATCAGGCTGTATACCCCAAAGGGAGTTGACTCTGGAGTCATTTGGAGGGGGGTGGGAGTCCTGACTTCCCTTAGACAGACACCCAGTCCCTTGCCAAGTGGACTGTGCCTTCTTTCTGTGGCTTTCCATTCTTCCTGTTACTGGGATAAGTTTGCACGGAGCGCCTGCCGGCCCTTCTCTGCCTGGCTCAGCAGGCCTGCAGCCTGCACCTTGGAGCAGAAGAAATCAAAAAAGCAGGCCAGCAATAAAGACCTCAACTATAGGGGCAGTTAGTAATCCCTGATGACCTAGAAAGCAGACATTGTGAGCTCAGCACGAAATGAAAAGCTGGTAACTTTTTTAAAAATCAAAAATTGGGCTAAGGCAAGAACGAAATACTACAGGAAACTCAGTCCCCTCAGAAGGACGGGGTTGAAAATAGAGAGAAAGGTTTTCCCAGTCTGGGAAGGTGGGAGTGAGCTGGAGAATAGCAAACAGCGACTAACACTCACATGTCAATCAAGTAAAACGCCACATTCGCGCAACTGAATATTATTTAACAGCCAAAAGGAACAAAGTACCGTTGAATATCATAGCGTGAAGAAACCTGGGAAACGTTTTGCCAAGTGAGAGATACCAGACAGAAAAGGTCACATATTATATGATTTTGTTTGTATGAACCACTCAGGAGAGACAAATCCTCAGAGGGGGAAGTAGATTAGTGGTGACCGGGCCTGGGGAGGGGGTGATGACTGAAGGTTGGGGGTTTCTTTAGGGGGTGATGAAAATGTTCTCAAATCGATTGTGGTGTGTGGTGACTGAATTAAATCGCAACAAGGCCTTTACCAAAAGCAGAGCGGGGGAAGAAAAGAAAGTAGTTCCATATTCTCTCTCTGTCACTAGGTAGTCTTGAGCAAGTCACTCCCTCCAGTGACCTCATTCTCTTAGCCAGGAGGACCGTGCGACGCACCTCTGAGGGCGTGGAGGGCTGGGTACCTGCAGCCGGGGGCTTCCCTCGATGCAGAGCCCGGCGGCCCTGCGCGACTTGCTGCGGGAAGGAAGCCCGGGAGGAGGCCGCACTGCTCATCCATCAGCCGGACGAAGAGCAGAGTCGCGCTCTCGGCCCTCTGTTTGCTTTCTCGCCAATTATTGCGGCGCTGCGGCCCCTTTGTTGATACAGTAGTCCGAAAAAGTGCTAATGTTCATTTATCAGGGGGCCCGCCGGGGACTCCCTAGAGTTGCGATTCTTCCCAAAATATAAACACGGGGCGAGCGTCCCAGACAGAAACCCCCATCTGTTTCCCTGGCGCGGGCCAAGAGAGCGAGGCGTTGTTGAAGATAAAGCTACGGATAACGCCGCCTGTCTCCAATGGACGTCTCCCCGGCGCATTAATGACATTCCGGGTGATAGTTGCAGCTTATCTTTCAATTAATCATATATACCTTTCGTGGCCGGCGCTGCTGATTGCAGGGAAGGAGAGGGCGGCTCGGGCCGCGCCGATCGCTGCTTTTCAATCAATAATAATTTATTTGCGCAGAATGCGCTGGAGTTACCCCGGAATTTGACTAATCCTAAAGCACCAAGCCTTTAAAAGGCAAAGAAACAGCCCCGCAGATTTTCGCTGTCTCCTCCAGGCTCCTTTGTCTCTGCACCTCCGGGCTGAAGGTTGTGTGTTTGGCCAAGTGCTTCTTAGCGTCTAGGTTGAACCGGCCCGCACTTGAAGAGAAAGATGCAGCCCTTCCCAATCATGTAATTTCTGTTTCAGTAATATCACACACACACACACACACACACACACACACACACACACACACACACACACACACACACACACACACACACACAAAATATGGATACATATATTCCTTTGGTACTGGCTTGGAGACAGCCAGAACTGAAGTCAGGTTGGAAAGTGCTCTGGACAGCTCTCTGCGGAACCCCCCCCCCCTCGGGTCACTCCGATTCTATTTTGTCTATTTATCTCACTCTGCCCCACTTCCTCTCCACAGAGAAAGGCCAGAGCCTTTTCACCAAGGTTGTAGGAGGTGGGAAAGTCACCAATTTTGTTCACATTAGAAGGGTTTTCTTCCTTTTTCTTGACACATGGCCCACAGATCTGTCAGCTCTGGGAGCCCTTATATCCCAAAATAGGTGACAAATCCTCACCATCTTGATTTGCAAAGGAAATGCCCCCCCCCCCGAACTATCTTTTAAAAAAAAAAAACTTAAAACAAGGATCCCGGATGCAGCCCCCCCCCGATGTGTACCCCCTCCCCATTAAACGGTAATATTTCAGGCTTCTGCTCACACTAATCTTTCAAACTGTCATCGCAATCCACAGGGCCAGTGGATTCACTTAACAGGACTCCCAGGACCCTGGCCCGAAGCTGTTTTCAGCAAGACATTTAATTGAATCGGATGTGGCTCGTTTGCCAGACATCACCGCCTGGGTGATAGGTCCCCAGCTAGGTTGCTCTGAGACTAACTGTAAGTGACCAAGTGGGGGCACACACACATATACACACAGGCGTGCATGCTCCAGGATGGTGATCAGCAGCAAAGTTACAAACTGACTGTCGAGGGGGAATATATTGGAAGGTAGGGAGGTGTAGGGACAAAGGTCTGTGGTTTTTGAGCCCCTCACATCTTTGGGAAGGCTTCCTCTGTGGTTGGGGCTAGCAGTTTCAGAAAGCTATATGGCCCTTGGGTTGAAATCTCATGGTGGCTGCCTAGTCTGGCGCTGAAAGCTGGATGGAGCCTGAAATTGGGTTTCCTGGGCTTCCCGCTTCACAGTCTGCCTTCCTCCCTCAGTTGAAGGCCCAAGGCCTTGGGAGTTTGGGTTTGATGAAAGGCAAGAGAAATTCAAATCAGGCCTAGGCTGGCTTCAGATGGTGCCAGTGCTCTCCAAAGGTCCACCGTCCTGCCAGGAGGGGAAGTTCACATTCTGTACTGATACAATTTTACCTCTCTGGGCTTTGGGTCCATGACTTGGGAGTGGTTTGTTTAGCCTTTGATCCTACACTCCCCGCTTTTATTCCAAGAGCCTTTTCTGGGATGACCAATGAGCCCTCCATATCCTTTGCCTTCCCTGTCCAGGATCTTATGGTGTCAAGCCTCACTATATCTTTGATGGGTTCAGGTAGTTCTCTTAGAACAAAACTCGGGCTCCTTAAACCCTGACAATTTTCAGAAGCACCCTGAAGCTGAAAATGCCCCTCTCTCCCTACCTCCACCTGCCTTGCTCTGCCCACTGTCCTGGGGAGGCTCCTATGGGGCTTGGAGCTAGAACAAGTCTGGGGATCTTTTTGGTGGCCAAGAAGGAATAGGAAAGACATGAAGCTGCTTGGGCTGCAAGAGAAGGAGGCAGACACCAGAAGACAGCTCTCTTCAGAGAGCAGAACCTGGGTTTGCTTCCCTCACTAAAGAGTCAATTCTGCAGTGAAGGGTTCTCCCAGGAGAGATGCATATAAACTTAGTCTTCTTCAGGTGACCACTCCCACCCCACAATAACCATTTTACCTGTTCCTGCAGTTTGACCTGCTCAGAACTCCCTTAGGGCCTGCCTGGAATCCTGGATCGAGATCGGTCCTGCGGGTCAACTTAAATATCCCCACCCCCAAATTCCTAAATTGGTCTGTTATGGGTCCAGAGAAATTGTGTCCTTTGAGCTTCTCTTCCTATTCAGGCTATCCTCAGACAGACTTCTGTAATCAGTATTTAAGTGACAGTCTTGATCCCTGTAAATAGCCCTCCCCTCCTGGCTTCTCACACACCATGTTCACTACCCTACTCAGTGATGGGTGCAGAGAAATATTTTCAAACCCCAGATCCACTCCAACCCTGTGCTTAGATCCAGCTCAAAAAGAGTCAGGTATTTTCCTGGGTGAGGCTCGCTGGGGTTTTCAGGCTAATGAGGAGCTATCTCCTGCAGGGGCCAGACCCTTCCAAACGTGTCACGGCCCCTTTAAAAAAGCTGGGCAGGATTTTTTTTCCCCCAACCCTATGTCTATATTAGGTGACGCAGAACTGTCTGTCGCTCCTGTCGTCGAGGCCCCTGGCCCAATGGCAGGCTGAGTCCCCCTGCTTCGTCCAGCTCCCGCCTCTTCTGCCCCTGGTGCTCCGCGCTACCTGCTGCCCTGCCACATCCAGGGCAGAGAGGCGGGTGCGCGGGCGGCGGCGGGCACCATGCGGAGAGGCTGTCCCCAGGGGTGGGCAGCGCCACTCTCTGCCGCCCACCTGGCGCTGTGAGGTCGGCGCCGCCACCATGTTCCCCAGCCCTGCGCTCACACCCACGCCCTTCTCAGTCAAAGACATCCTGAACCTGGAGCAGCAGCAGCAGCAGCGCAGCCTGGCCGCGGGGGACCTGTCTGCGCGCCTCGAGGCCACCCTGGCGCCCGCCTCCTGCATGCTGGCCGCCTTCAAGCCGGAGGCCTATTCGGGGCCCGAGGCGGCAGCGCCCGGCCTGGCAGAGCTGCGTGCAGAGCTGGGCCCTGCGCCTTCGCCCCCCAAGTGCGCTCCTGCCTTCCCAGCCGCCCCCACATTTTATCCTCGCGCCTACGGCGATCCTGATCCAGCCAAGGACCCTCGAGCGGATAAGAAAGGTAGGGAGACCCCCCCCCCCCCAGCCCTTCTTAAGCTCAAACCCCTGGGCCAAGAAACCCGGGCCAGGCAGAAAGAAGCGCATCTGGGCCGAAGGCTGGGAGCGGGGAGTTTGAAGTGTAAGATTCTAGCCTGTCCTATATCTTCCGGCCCCCGCAGTCAGAAGTTTAGAGGAGGGAGGGAGGGGAAGAGAGAGAGAGAGAGAGAGAGAGAGAGAGAGAGAGAGAGAGAGAGAGAGAGAGAGAGAGAGAGAGAGAGAGAGAGAGAGAGAGAGAGAGACTGACTGACTCAAAAAATACTGCTTTAGGCCTACAGAGCCCCAGTAGATTGGGGCCTTACTCTTGAATCTGTTACCAAGTTAAGCGATCTAACAATTCTTCCCATCGCAGGGGGGGGGGGAGGGTAAAGATCTCTTTGGACTTACGGGTACTATGAGACACTGAGAATGCCAAACAGAAAGCTTTGCCCGCGGGTCCCCGACCTTTCCTTTCATAGCTCACCCTGCCTTCCTGGGCCTTTTCTTCTTTGTGCCAGAAAAGTCTGGAAACAGGGTCGTGGTTTTGAGATGTGATGCTGTGGATCCCAGGCCTTAGATTTGGCATTGTTTTTTTCCAGCATAATTCCCAGGCACAAATCCTCTTCTGGGAAACATTAGAAAATATGGAACGAACGAAGACGCTGGTTAGAGGGGAGAAGGCAACCGAAGGTGGTTGTAACCAAGAAGTTTTAGAGTAGAGAAGGGTGCCTGGCCTGCTCGCGGAAAGCGAGATCCGGGCACAGCTCCGGGTCTGTCTGAGCAAAAGCCAGAGAGGCTCAATGGCTTCCTTGAGCTAGAAAAGCATCCACACGTTTCTGTAGGAGCAGAAAAGGTCCAGGAACACCGGAGGAGGACTAGAATTAATTGCCACGGACTCGGATCCTGCTGGGCCGCAAGAGAAGCCTCAGTCTCAGACCTGGGCCCAGTTACTTGGGGGTCTGGAAGTCACACAAACAGTAGCTAGTAGCCCTGCCGAGGACCTCCAAACTCAAGCCTTCTACATCTTTAGCTGCTTGATTAAAGACAAGCTGACCACTAGCAAGAGTCAAACAGAACTATCCCTTTAGTTCAATTCAACCCCCCCCCCCCAGCATCATTATGGTTGTATTTTCTTTTGCATCTAGAAAAGCTAAATCACAGCCTTAAAATGCGACCTACCGGGGCCGGAGGAGGGGACAAGATTTCTCTGGTTTCGTTTTGTCCTGCCCCTTGTAGAGTGTCCACACCACTTAGGCTTTCCCAAAATGCGCAATTGCGCCGACCACGAACCGTGCGGACCCTGTGCACTCGGCGGTGAGCCGAAACCGAGCTGGGCGCCCCACGCAGGACAGGGTGACATCGCCACCAGAACCCTGAGCTCCTGGGCAGGCCGCTCTAACGGGCTATCTCTCTGCCTCCCCTCCCCTTCAGAGCTGTGCGCGCTGCAGAAGGCAGTGGAGCTGGACAAGGCCGAGACGGACGGCGCCGAGCGACCACGCGCACGGCGGCGGCGGAAGCCACGCGTGCTCTTCTCGCAGGCTCAGGTCTACGAGCTGGAGCGGCGGTTCAAGCAACAGCGGTACCTGTCCGCGCCCGAGCGCGACCAGCTGGCCAGCGTGCTGAAGCTTACGTCCACGCAGGTCAAGATCTGGTTCCAGAATCGGCGCTACAAGTGCAAGCGGCAACGGCAGGACCAGACTCTGGAGCTGCTGGGGCCGCCGCCGCCGCCGGCGCGCAGGATCGCCGTGCCCGTGCTGGTGCGCGACGGGAAGCCCTGCCTTGGGGACTCGGCGGCCTATGCGCCCGCCTACGGTGTGGGCCTCAATGCCTACGGCTACAATACCTACCCTTACCCGGGTTACGGTGGAGCGGCCTGCAGCCCGGGCTACAGCTGTGCTGCCTACCCCGCTGCACCCCCAGCCGCACAGCCAGCCCCCACGGCCAACGGCAACTTCGTGAACTTCGGGGACTTGAACGCCGTGCAGAGTCCAGGGATGACGCAGAGCAATTCGGGCGTGTCAACGCTGCATGGCATCCGAGCCTGGTAGGGAAGGGACCTTCCTAGGGCGCCCCGGACCGACTCAAGGGCGATGACTCCGGGGAAATAAGGGCTCCCACTCTGAATTGTCCCTTGGATTTTTCAAGCACCCTCGTGCTGGCCTGGGAACTTTCTCCGCTCCATCCCCTTTGTTCCTCGGTGCGTTGAAGCAGCCTGGTGTCTCGGCCCCCCAAAGTGCGGGCACCCCCCGACGGATTCCACACTGGGACCAGGAGCCGGGGCGCATGGGCCTAGAATCCCGGAGTCTGGGCCAGGCTCCTGGGTCCTGCCTGGCTGCCTTGCCACCGCCCTCCCACCCGTATTTATGTTTTTACCTGTTGCTGTAAGAAACAAGAACCCTCTTCCCATTAAAGTGAGTGCGCTGACATTTCCCGCGTCCTTCTTTTAGGATTTCCGAGCGCAGAGGCCGCCTGTCGGTCCCAGAGGTAGTCTATCCCTGGACAAATTAATTCATAGACCCTCTAGGCGTCCAGCGTCCTAGCTAAGGCATTTTCTGGGGTCCTTTCGTATTTTCGAAGGGGAGGGGCTGTTTCCAAGGTTAGCTGCGGAGGGCGCAAGAGGTTTTATGACTTGCGGGTGAGCAAATGCATGTAGCTCAACTGGTCAGCTTCTCCCTGCAGAGTGAGAGGGCGCCCGACCTTAGTTCTTTAAACCTTAATGGTGACCGACACTGTTGCTGGGCATAGGGAGAAGAGCTGCACCCTAAGCAATCTTACTTAATGCCACAGCCTATTTTACAGGTGGAAGAGCCAAGAACCCTTGTCCAGGTTCCCCTTGACTCAGCTCCCTTGGGGTCCTCTGTGTGCCTCGGGAGCTGCCCCACAAAGCTGAGCACAGAGGAGGAACCCAAACCGGGTGGGAGATGGCTGTGAGAGGTCATGCTTTCAGGGAGAGACCCCTACAACCTAGTCGGCACCTTCCCTCAATGTACCATTAATTTCACTGTAGTTAACACCAGCTGCAATTGGCCAGTGTAACAGCTCTGATGTTTTGGGGAGGGGGATTGTTTTTGTTTTTGTGTGTGTGAAATGGGGCAAAAGCTGCCAGCTGTGGGACCTCCCCACTACACCTCAACTTTTTGTAGCAGGGCTCAGCCTTCAGCTTCTCTATCCCCAGCAGATAACTAACTTCATCTTTGAAATCAGGCTGTGGTCTTGATCTCTGAGTGCTCTGGAGCAGTGGCTTTTCAGCAAAGGTCAGGACCAGAGCCTCTCTATAAGCTGCCTCAACATAGCTTGTGGAAATAGCTTGCAGGGAGCTCTGCAGAGAGCTGGTGATGCCGGGCCTAGTGACAAATCAGCACTTGGCTGCAGTGGAAACCAAAGCAGCTTGCTTCCCAGTTTTACCTTCCAATCTTGTAGTAGACATGACTGCCCGGGCTGCCTCTTAGGGTCCTAGAGAATGCCCAGAGGGTGAAGATGAAATTGTATGCAAACAATTGCCCATGGCAGGGTTCTGGGCTGGGCTGTGTGAAGAAAGAAAGGTACAGAGTGTGTGTGACCTTTCCCGCACCTGAGATAGACCAGCACTGCCTGTAGATATGTGAATGTTCAACCACTAGCATTCCATTTCCTGTCTATAAACTAATGCAACAAAAGCGCCACAGCTCACCCCAGGACAGCTGTGGATCCCCTCAACATAAACCTGTAAAGTGTTTTCGCTCATGATTGTTTTTCTACGCTTTTGGTAATTCATCAGTGAGGTTATCAAGTTTGAACTTTGTAGATGGCAACGTCAAAAGGCTGGACACACCTGCCAGTGCAGACATCATTGTTGCTGGGTGCCAGGAAGTATATGCTTCCATCTCTCAGAGAGGGATGCCCCAAGGCTCCTGCCAGCTCAAGTATAGCAGCGCTCTACCACTGATCAGATCACGTGCCTAACACACAGCCTAATTCACAGCCTGGATAATCCATCAGAAATCACCCATAGTAGTCCCTCTGGGTCCTGCGGAGCCTTAGGCCTCCTCTGTCTCTTTCATATATTTGTGTGCAATAGCATCAGAACAAGATTTTTTTTCACTTAACATTATATATCACGCCTGTTCTCCCCATTCCCCAGTGCCAGGAATGGTACCCAGAGCCTAGGCACACTAGGCAAGCACGGTGCTGCTGAGCCACATCTCCAGGTTTGGAGAGTTTTTCACAACATCTCCTCCTTTTTGTTTCTCTGTGTAACCCTGGCTGTCCTGGAACTCCTCCACAAACAGCTAGCCTTGAACTCAGAGATCCACCTGCTTGCAGGGATTAAAGGCAAATGCAAACCGCCACCAGCTCAAGAGTATTGCACCAAATAGAATTCTATTTGCTATATAATAAAAACCTGGAGCCAGATATTGGGGGGGAAAGCTGGAATATCAGAGAGATAGAGAAACAAACCACAGCCACTTTTCACCTGCTAACTCCTCAGGCCTGTCTCCCCAAAATCCTCTCTCCTCAGCCCACCAAGGAAATGTCCTGTCCCTTCTCCCTTCTCTTCCTCTTTCAACACCTCTAAAGTTACCACTTCCTGATCGTCTCAGCTTGGCTCTGTAGGTGACTCTCCTCTGATATTCCAGACTGTTTTCATTAAATATATATCACCACACAAGAGAGCTGTGGCTACCTGACACCAAAGAAAAGGTTGTCCAAAGGCAGACCCAAGGGTGAGAGTGTAGGGAGAATACTTTCTAGAAGTTCTGCAGGCTAACCCATTGCGGCTGCATTCAACGATCAAGGTCAAGTTTTTCTTTGCTAAAAGAGAAACTGCTAATGGCCTGAGGCCCTCATTAAAAGGCCTAGGGGCTATTATCTAGTAAAGATATAGCTGGGCTGTCCCCAAGGCTCACAAACCTAGTACAAGCAAATCCCAGGCCTCACCAGCAGGCTTCTTACTCATTGGTCAGCAAACCACAATTTCCTGAGCTGAGTGGAGAAGCATCGCCAGGGTTTTCAGTCAAGGCCCTCCTGGGTTGGGAGGGTACTAAACTAACATACCACACAGCACTCGGCCAGTCTCCCCTCCCACATTCACATAGGTAGGTGTTAGTTGTTCTGATTTGCAATTGTGCGCAGGAGAGAAAACATGGGCAGGAGGGGCCTGTGAAGAGGCAGAGCTCAGACATGGGAGGCACAGGCATGGTCTTGTGCCAGTGGTGGCAATGGGGAACATAGTGGGCTAGGAAACAAAACAAAAAGACACTGAAACAGACCATGCACAGTTATAAGATATTCTGAGGAGAATAGCAGCAGCAGTGGAGGTGAGCTCCTGAAACTGGGCTCCGGCATGGGAAGCTGAGTCGCTGCTCTCCTGCTGCACCAGTCAGTCCCAAGGTTTTGCCAGACTGAACTCTCCCTGCCTTAGTTAGGATAGCACCGTCTTCTTTATTAACACTGCCTTTATTGTTGTGTGTGTATATCAGTAGGTGATGCTGTTTGAGTACAGCCGTGCAGATGTTACCACACATGTGTGGAACCCTGGGTTCCTGCGATGCGGCTCAGGTCCTGGGCCTTGCCCTCCTGACTCTGCCTTCCCCTTTTGCTTCAATTGCTCCAGAAGCCAAATGGGGGCTGTGTATTTAAACGTCAGTATTTAGACAAAGAGAGGGGTCCTTCAGCCCCAGACCCCAGAGGCACTCACATGTGGCCCCTCACATCTTCCCTGCTTTCTGAAATATTTCTCCCCCAATTCTCCTCACCCTCAGCAGGTCTTGACTGGAGAGAGCAGCAGGTCCCACCGTCCCTATGCCTTGTAGATGGGGCTCCTGGAGAAAGTCCTTTAGTCCTTTAGCCACAGAGGTGACTATTAGCCCTCTTAGCAGTGCTGGGGAAACAGTCATCTTGTCCCCTCCCCCAAAGGTGTAGGAACTTGCCCAAGGGCACACAGCTAGAGCTTGGTTCCAAATCCCAGCAACCCAGCTCCAGGGCCCAGGGTCTGGCAGTAGATCATGCTCTGGTCAGGGCTGGTAAAGAGCAAACACCAAAGGGTCTTTTAGTTAGCTAAGCAGCACAGTGATGAGATTACCTCCCACTTGGTGGGAAATTTCCTCATGGGCTCCTATAAACCCGAAGCATTTCAGAAGGAGGGCATGATACCTAGGCTCTGGGATTGCTGGATTAGCAGACTAAGTATCTTATTCTCTTCTGCTGCTTTTCAGGGGAGAGTTTGCCCTCAGAATACTGTGAGGCATGAGGAGACCTCACAAGATGGTGACCCAGAGCTAGCACAATGCCCCCCAGCCCCACCCGGGGTTCCCTTGCCTCACATCCTGTGGTACAGGCTGGGATAGGGCTGTTAACTGCTGACCCTGCACATCTCAGTTGTCATCTTCCAAGGATGAAATTAACACCCAGACAAGCCTAAGACATCACTTGCCTAAGGTCACTCAGGTTTGAATTCAGAAGGTTCCAGAAGAACCAACTCCCTAGGCGCCCAGAAGCAGTCCTCAGACTTTCCGGAAGACACACATTGCCCTGGAGTCCCTGCCTGCTCAGCTTCACAATGGCTCCCTAGGCCAGGCTGAGGCAGTGTTGATGACTAGGTGCCCTGGCACTTGACCTGAGAAAATCTGAAGTCAAATTTCTCGGCTCTGCTCCTTGGTCAGGACCATCTGACTATTATAAGCACCTACAAAAGCCTTTGGGGAGACTTGAGGCTTATAATATATTAGTGCTTGGTGCTTTATGATGCTCTGGAATGGCTCTGGATCCCCATAATCCCCAAGTGCTCATGATGACAGCATACTCTCTATAACTTCAGAAGTTTAGAAATGAGAGAGAGGAGGCTGGACCAATGGTTAGGGCACTGGCTGCCCTTCCAGAAGAACTTGGTTCCCAGCGCACACGTGGAGGCTCACAACCATCTGTAACTCCAGTTCCAGTGAATCTGATGGCCTCTTCCAGCCTTCAGAGACACTGCACTGTGTCACACAGACAAACACGCAGACAGAGCACTCAGACACATAAAATAAGAGCAAAGAAGTATTTTAAAATCTTAGAAAAACTCAGAGGAAGTATACTAGTCTAAGACTAGCCATGATTGTACCAGACTTTTTCTTTTGGGCTACTAACCAGCTCCCAAATCGTAACACTGAGACTTATTAATTATGAATGCTTGGCCTAGTTTAGGCTTGTTTCTAGCTAGCTCTTTTTGACCTAACCTGTTTCTCTTCACCTAGGCTTTGTCTCGGGGCTTTTTACTCTCTTCTCCTCTTCCCTCCCACCTCCTCCCTTCCCCTCCCTTCTCCTCCCCTCTCCCCTCCCCTCCCCTCTCTTCCCCTTCCCTCACCTCTCCACTCATTATTTCTTTCTTCAAACCTAGGTTTCTCCTCCTTATTCTCTCCTCCACCAGTTCCGCCTGTCCTTTCTCTGCCTAGCTGTTGGCTGTTCATCTCTTTATTGACCAATCAGATGCCCTAGGCAGGCAAGATGAAACAAATGTAACACATCTTTGCTGCAGAAACAAACATAACATACCTTTACACAGTTAAAGTCATATTCTGCAGCATAAACAATTGTAACGCATCTTTGCCTGGTTAAACAAATATTCCACATTGGAAGATATTCTTAGTAAGTGAGGTGGGGGAGATGTTTCCCCATCAGACAAGGAAGCAGATAATGTCGCAGCGAGACACCAGGGCAGAGAGACCAGAGAAACCGAAGAGAGTACTCAGAATCAGAATGGAAATAGATGTGTTTTTGAAGGTCAGTGGGAAAAGCATGGTTTTTCTATAAATGATTCTCGCATCCAAGAACCAACCAAACCCATCCCCATGAAGCCTCTTACGTGGATACGTCAGGATCATGTGACTAAAAGATGCAAGCCACAGGAAATCAAGTCCCTATCTCTTATCACCCACAAACCATATCAGGGCTGACTAAATAAAACCTGTGCAAAATGAGCCCACTCAGCATTGAGAGGCAATGTTGAAAAGTGTCCTTGAGGCCTTGGTAAGGAAAGGAACACAAGCCTGTGTGGGAAAGGCTAGCTACAGCATTTAAATGGGTACTCCCTAAGACATCATCCACTCTGTTGGTGGCATCGGAAGAAGAGTTTGATCAGATATATCTGAAATCAAAACAGAATTAACACCCAGAATACATAGTAAGATCCCATAACTCTTTCCTGTCACTGGAATTCAGTCATTGGCTTCCTTCCCTGTAAGCCTGGCAGGCTCCTGCCTCAGGATCTTGGTCCTGGCTGTCTCTTTGCTAGAAATGCCCTTCCCTAGATCGCTGCCTGCTGAGTTATTTATTTATTCATTCATTCATTCATTCATTCATTCATTCATTCATTCATTCATTCATTTTTAGGCAGTGTCTCTCTATTATGTAGCTCTGGATCTCCTGGAACTTACTCTGTAGACCAGGCTGGCCTCACAGAGATCCACCTGCTTCTGCCTCCTGAGTGTTGGGAATAAATGTGTAAGTCACCACTGCCCCACCTAAGAAAAGGTTTCAGTTTATTATTACTGTGTGTCCCTGATGTGTACAGTGGGCACACATGTTCCTGGCATATTTTGGGGATAATTTTGTGGAGTCCAGTCTTTTCCACCTTTATGTGGGTTCCGGTCATCAGGCTCAGGATCTGGGGGCAGCACTTTATCTGCTAAGCCACCTCACTGGCCAAGAATGGATTCTTTACTCTGACTTTCAAAGTAAAAGAAACACACTTAGGTGGTAAACCTAAGACTCAGGAGGCAAAAATTTTACAAGTTCAAGACCAGCCTGAGCCCCTCTCTCAAAAAGAAAGGGGAACTGAGGAGGCACCTCTCTGGGAATAGAGTTTTTAAAAGATTTTTTGTTTTAGTATGTGTATGTATGTGTACCTGTGTATGAGTATATACAAATGGGTGCAAGTGCCTGTGGAGGATAGAAAACATTAAAACCCCTACACCTGGAGTTAAAGGTGGCTGTGAGCTACCTGTGTGAGTGCAGGGGAACACAAGTCAGGCCCCTGCTAGGACAGTGGGTGCTCTTAAACCAAGCTCAGCTATCTCTCTAGTACCCACCCCCTTTTTAAATTTGTTTGTTTTGTTTTGAGACAGGGTTTCTGTGTAGCCCTGTCTGTCCTGGAACTCACTCTGTAGACCAAGCTGGCTTCCAGCTCCCATAGATCCACCTGACTCTGCCTGCTGAGTGCTGGGATTAAAGGCATGCCCCATCACTACCAGGCTCTAATTTTTTTTTTTTTTTTTTTTTTTTTTAACTATACAGTTTGTTCACCCTGCTTTGCAAATTTTCTTTCCTCCTATGTCCTGGAATTTGACCGACGTATACTTACTGGAGACTGCAAAGGACAGGGTGAGGCCTGTGTTCTCACCAGGGACTTCAAAAGAGGGAAAAAGTTATGAGTCAGAGTCAGGGACAGTGTCTGTGGCAGCTGTGTTGGTGCGACCCAGCTGGAAGCCATGAGGAAAGCAGGAAAGGTCAGGGCAGCTTCTGACTTCCAGGTCTGTTAGGGTCGTGAATTTGCATGTGAGTCATCATAATAGTTCACAGTAAGAGAAAGCAAATCCTCCCCCTTCTGGTCCAGTTTCCTGCAGGCCAGCCCAGGTGAGCTGTTCAAAGTCAGCATCAGTCAGGTGTCATCTGGTGCTTTGGTGGCCAAGGCAGAAAAATCTGGGCTACCTGTGAGACCCTGCCTCAAAAAACAAAGCCAAGATAAAAGAGAGACGACAGCAAATCTCACTCTCTGCATGAGGACCCCAACCTGGCCACCCCAACCTCCCCATGCCCACCTCCATCCTCACCTCTGCTTCCCTGCCCCATCCCTCACTCCTGGCCATCACCTTAGTTACACCTCAGATCCCTTTGCTCTTAACATCCCACCCTCCCACTTGGTCTGTATTCTCTCAGGACTCAAATGCCATTTCCTCAGAAGAAATGTGTCTGAGCCTTGTCTGACTGGGTCCTGAGTTCTGAGATCTGCCCGTGTGCTGGTGCAGCAGCACGCATGGGGACAGCAGGGACTATGCCATCAGAGCTCATGCTACTTGAAGTTACAAAGGACCAGGGTGCACTGGCCACATTGCAGTACATACTCATCGTCACTCTGCCCATAGACACTGTCACTGTCAGTTTTTACAGATATGTGTGGTTTGAGTCTCAGCCCACAGAACACAGAGAAGAAGCAGAGCCATCAGGACCTGAGTGGGCTGTCTCCAGAGCCCATGCCCTTTTTGTATACAGGCCCACGGCCTCTTAGTGTTCACTGTTGCTGGGCACACAGTAGTTGCACAATAAATATACAGCACATGTAACAAAGTGATCTAGAGGTATCCTGGAGTTTGTATGAAGTCTCTGTGAATCCCTAGTACCATAGTCTTGGTGCCACCGTAGCAGTATTAAGAGGCAGTGGTACCTTTAAATGATGCCACTATGTCTTTTTAAGTGCAAAGCCCAAGGAGCTTCATCTTGCTGCAACTGAAACCGAGTCCCTCTGAATGGTGGTGTCCTGGAGAATGAGGCTTTTAACCTGACAGTCACCCTTCAGAAAATTAGCACCCCAGCCCTGCAGGAATCATCTTCAAAGGCAGAGAATCGAGTTTAAGCACACGTGAAGACTGGCTGACAGAGCGCCAACCAGATGGCCGGACTACCCATTCTCCTGTGAGACAAGGGGCCTGCTCCTTGCAGCTGTCTAAACTGTGGGCTGAAATCAAGACCTGGAATTCATCTGCTCTTTCATCCACACAGCCTCTGGGGTCTGCGGTCTGGAGTCAAGTGCAGGTTGAGCTGCTGAGACTGTGGCAGGTGAGGCCTCGCAAGCAATTAGCCTCTGTGCCCTACTGCTTGCTCCTCTTTCTGTCCCTAATCATTTTAGCGGCAGCACTGCTGCCTTCCCCAGCTGTGCTAGCAGGACCACTGGTCTCTCTGAAGGACCAGAAAGGGAGCATTTCAAAGGCATGGTCCCTGCTCTGTCTTAACACCCCTGGGGTGCCAAGAAAACGGACATGAGCAGGGCAACAAAAAGGACCTGTAAATAAAGAATGGGTGCACCACCACCAGGACACAAATAGACTGTCTGCACCAAAATGCAAGTTTTGCATGTCAAAGGATCCTGGAGACGAAATAAAAGACTACTGAGCATGACAGGAAGTGTCTGCAGGCAGCGCTGCCCATCAGCAATGAGATCTTGATCCAGAATATGCAACAGCTTGTTGCAAACCAATAGCAACAACAACCACAGAAAGAAAACCAAGCACCTGGTTGTAAAATGGACGAGTGAGTTGAACACACACCTTCCCCAAGCCCCACAAATGCTGACGTGTACATAGGAAGCTGTCCGGCATTGCCAGTCAAAGGATGAAGAAGAGCAGAGCCAGAACTAGATGCCCTTCGCGCTTGTAGGATGTCTGCAGCAACAAAATGAAGAACGAACAGTCCCACAGGAGCAGGGAAATGGTGCATTCCTGACAGAGGGACGGACTATAAAATGGTACAGCTTCTAGGACCAACAGCACAGACTTCGGGCAATGAAACATGAACAGAGGAAATGGAAGGAGGGACCAGAACGGGTGTGGGAAGACCTGGGTTCACAGCAGCAAGGAAATACTCATCAGTGATAATAGAGGGAAAAACCAACACAATGATCCCCTAGAACTCACAATGGGTATTTGCCATACATGAAGAGGACACACTACATGTTACACACAGACACACACAGACACACATAGACACACACACATGACACTCACGGCATGTATCACTTGCACCATGGATGCTCACCTCATGCTCCACATGTATGGTGGACACTCTCCATGCGCTCTGCACATCAGGAACTGCTGTCCTGCCGTAAATAAAAAGAACACCTGCAACTACCCAGGCTTAGAGCCAGGGTTAAGTGTTGGCCCTCCCCAACACCATCCCCCCATCCGGAATCTGCTAGAACACAGGTGGTGGTGGAGCAGTCCTGGGGACCCAGGGCTACCGGATCTCCATGGCACAGGGCAGCAATGGATGTCCAGGAAGAGTCTCAGTGAGGACATAGTGTAGCAGAGACCAGGTACCTCAAACTAAATTAATGATGCTTTGTAGTGAACACCTGCATGTAAAGATGTATGGATAAAGGAGTTTACTGTGTGACGCATTGTGTCATGCTGCAGCTTCCATGATGAGATTTCCCCACCTCCCCTTTTTTTTTCTTTTTTATCTTACATTTCATTTTGCTTTATTTAGGGAGGGGTGTAGGGGGATTATGTTGTTCCATTGTAAATAACTGTCCCACCCACTGGCTTAATAAAAAGCGCTGATTGGCCAAAGGCAGACAGGAAGTGTGGGTGAGGCTACCAGGCTAAGAAAACTCTGGGAACAGGAAGAACAGAGCAGAATGCCACAGAGACTCCAGAGTTGCCACATAAGCCAGAAGATGCAGAGGACAACTATGCTGCTCTGAGAAAAGGTACCGAGTCACATAGCTGAACAGGATAAGAGTCATGGGTTAGATTAAGGGTACAGAGTTAGCAAGTTATATGCCTGGGCCTTAGGCCGATCAGCCTAAAACTATTGTAAGCATCTGTGTGTCTCTGCGGGTCTGTGTGTCTGTGGGCCTAAACCTTGAGGCTAGGCCAGAAAGTCCAGGCCAGAAACCTCTTACTACAGAGGGGCTTCAGGGGCAGAGGACAGATGCAAGGAGACAGGAGATGGGTGGGATTGGGATGCATGATGTGAAAGACACAATAAGTTAAAAAGAAAATTAAAAAAAAAAAGAATGTTGACTCAAGATACATCATGGGCAAGTCATGAAGGCCCTTTGCTTATTGAAATAAGACCGACAATCTATTATGCTTGTAGCTCATGCCTAACTTCAGCACTTGGGAGGCAGATGCAGGAGGATCAGGTTTTTAAGGCCAACCTTGGTGCATAGGACCATCTCAAGGTCCTGTGCATAGCTGCATTTCAGGACAGCACAGTGGGTTGGCCAATCTCATCTAGTCCACAGATGGCTTATCAAAGCCACAGAACTTATTTCATGCTTGCTGCTGTGTGCCACTGAGATTACTTGGTATACTTTATTACATAGTATTATCAGACTATTAATTACTAACTGATACAGAAAGAACTATAAATAAGCAAGTATAATATGACAAGGCCAATACTGTAGTAGGAGGTTTCTGGCCTGGACTTTTGGGCCTAACCTCAAGGTTTAGGCCCACAGACCCACAGACCTGCAGACCCGCAGAGACACACAGATGCATATGATAGTTTTAGGCTGATCGGCCTAAGACCCAGGCATATAGCTTGCTAGCTCTCTACCCTTCATCTAACCCATGACTCTTAACCTGTTCAGCCATGGGACTCGGTACCTTTTCTCACAGCAGCATGGTTGTTCTCTGCTTCCTCTGGCTTCTCTCTGGCATTCTGCTCTGTGCTTCCT
Organism: Phyllotis vaccarum; assembly: GCA_033318265.1. Classification (NCBI taxonomy): domain Eukaryota; kingdom Metazoa; phylum Chordata; class Mammalia; order Rodentia; family Cricetidae; genus Phyllotis; species Phyllotis vaccarum. Next base: position 63,849,584 of record JARWLC010000016.1, on the reverse strand, counting down.
GTTCTCAGAGTTTTCTTAGTCTGGTAGCCCCATCCACACTTCCTGCCTGCCTTTGGCCAATCAGTGCTTTTTATTAAACCAGTGGGTGGGACAGTTATTTACAATGTAACAACATAATCTCCCATACAATACTATAGTAACCATAGAGGTGTGAGACTATAAGCCAGGTTGTGCCCCCTTAGAATTGATGCTTCTAACTCTGCCTTCCTCCCCTTCCTCCTCCTCCTCATCTCAGTGCTAACATTTTGTAAATGAAGAGATCTCAGACAACAGTTTCCCTGCTAGTGTTCAAGGATACACACTAATAATGCTCATCCTTGTGCCTTCTCAATCTCCACTCTCAAATACCAGTAAGAACCATTTGGTTCTCAGAGGCTTTCCATCCTGAACACCACGATCATCTCCGGTTTCCTTCTACAATACACTGTAAGTCCTTGTTGCTTGAAAGCCCATTGTTTTTAGTGTTTGTGTTTTGTATAGGGAGGGACTGAACCTAGGGCTTCAGGCATGATGTCCAAAGAGGGAGTCCTGGTGCAAGGCTGGCCCAGACTGACCATTCCTTAGAGCAAGAATCCTTGGTGTGGTAGATGGGAACCTCATTTCTGGGGGCAGCCAAGGGTAGAGCGAAGGAGGATTCATCCAGAAGAGACAATAAGATACTGGGAAATCACAAGCTTTGCTATCCTCTGATGTGTCCCAAGCCTGATACTGTCAAAAGAATCCTAAAGCAAATTCTTCCTTTATATCCTTGAGGATGAACGAAGGCTAGTAAATCCCACCATGCCCTGTTGTGGGTAGCATAAAAGGGATCTTGAAAGTTATCTACCAATAGAGATTCTCTTCCCTGCCATCCTATGAACTCAGCTAGAGAAGAAATTGGGCCCCAGGCAATTCCCACCCAAACCACCAAATCCAAGGATCCTCATAGACACTCCCGGTAGATGAACCCCAGTGTGGAATTGTCTTAGTTAGGGGTTCTATTGCCATGGGATAACACCATAACCAGAACAACTCTTATAAAGGAAAACATTTAATTGGGAGGGGACTTAAAATTTTAGAGGTTTGGTCATTATCATGATGGCAGGACAGAGAGGCATGCAGGCAGACACGGTGCTGGAGAAGAAGGTGAGAGTTCTACACTGTGACCTACAGGTGACAGGAAGCAACTTTATTGCCACACTGGGCATAGCTTGAGCACAGAAGACCTCAAAGTCCTCCAACAAGGCCATGCCCCCTGATAATGGCCTATTGGGGACCATTTTCTTTTGAATTACCACAAGGATGGAAAAGTGATCACTGCCCATGCCAGGTACCTATCAGCCCTGTTTCCTAGTGAGCTCCCTACCCCCTTCACAGGGCTGCTAGTGGACACCAGAGGCCCAGAAGCATGTCCATAGTGGCTGTTCAAGGACTAAAAAACCACAAAATGGGTCCAGATTATAGGATCTGATCAGATTGATGAAGTCATAGGCTCTACAGCTGCTTCTGTCCAGCAGTTGGCCAGTGTGGTCAATTCTTGCAGTGAGGTCTGCCTTTCTGTTCACTCCTCTGTTGACATCCCTGGGTACCTTGGCCACATTTAACACACCAAAAACAAAACTCCATGAAACACCATGGGCCAGCATGGGCTGGAAGGAGTGGGTGGCAGGCCCAGGTCTGTCATATGGGTGCCACACACTGGAAGGGGGCTGGGGCCTCACTGTGGCTTTGTGTTCTATATTTACCACTACTGGTCCATCTGATCCCTGCCTAGCATCTGATTGGCTCCCTCGGCATGTTATCACAGGGCTGGGCGCCTTATCTCCCAGCAAGGCTCAGGCAGCATTCTGCTTTCAGGTTGGAACTTCCACAAATCAGACTTCAAATGCTTTCTACGTGACAGCCTGTGCCCGGCAGTCTTCTCCCTGGTCCCTCTAATGTTGGTCTCTGTTCCTCCACAGTGGCTCAGCTGGGGCTTCCTGAGAATGCTCCATGCAAACCACTCTCAAACCATTCTTTGTCTCTCTGGACTTTCCCCTCAAGGTGTCAAATACTATCAAAGGGTGCTACTACTAGTTCCTTGATGAGCCATCCTAGGACTATTCTTCTGGAACCTCATACTTTACCCAGCAGCCACTGCAGACATCCCCAAGCTGAAGGCTGCTCCCTGGCCCTCTGCAGACTCTTCCCAAGCTGAAGGCTGCTCCCTGGTCCTCTGCAGACCCTTCCCAAGCTGAAGGCTGCTCCCTGGCCCTCTGCAGACCCTTCCCAAGCTGAAGGCTGCTCCCTGGTCCTCTGCAGAACCTCTGCCATCTGTCATTCTTCCCCGAACTCTGCTCAGATGGAAGCTGAGTACTGCCCAATGTTAACTCATCACAGATCTCAGCAATGGAGCATAAGGCTCCCTTGAAAGGGCTGCCTTTGAGATCTCGGGAGCAGGGAACAGAGTTTGAAGATCTCAGGAGCAGGAAGCAGAGGAGATCTTGGGAGGATCCATTAAAAGGATCCAAGCTCAGTACTAGGCAGAAAACAGAAGCAATGAAAAACCACACCTCTGCTAGCCAAGGATCTTGGATCCCTATCAAGCACATGGCTGTAGGTCGAGAAGAATGGGCCAGAGAACAAAGCCCCTCTCATTGCAGCTGGTGGGCTGCTGCCCTTTCCTCATCTACTTCCTTATTGCACTGTCAGTCAAAAGGGATTCAAGGAGGACTGGGGGTGTGGCTCAGTTGGTGTGTCTGTGTGGTATGCATGAAGCCTGGGTTCAGTCCTACACCCATAAAACATGGTGTCATGGTTCATACCTATGAGCTCAGCACTCAGGAGTAGAGGCAGGAAGGTCAGAAAGCCAAGCTCCACAGAGACTTAGAGGCTATCCTGGGCTATAAGAGACCCTATCTTAAAGAAAAGAAAGCAACGAGTGGAGCCCACACTGCTTCTGCTAAGCTCTGCTCTGAGGTTCTAGGTGACCAGTACAGAACTGTACTAGCCCTCTACCCTCTGCAGACCACCAGAGCAGCCTGAGTTCACATCCTGCCTTAGTTGAGCCTAGTGGTGGAAGGGGTACATTATGCTTACCAAAGATCTGTCCATGTCAAATTCCTAGAGCCTGGGAATGTAGCCTTCTTTTTTATTTTTAAATTTTTATTTTTGTGGCCTTTCTTTGAAAGGGGTCTTTGCACATGTGATTATGAGTGCTGAAATGGGGGACTGGAGAGATGACTCAGAAGATCACTGGCTGCTCTTCCAGAGGACCTGGGTTCAATTCCCAGCACCCACATAGTGGTTCACAACCATCTATAGTAGAATCTGGTGCCCTATTCTGACACGCAAGCATACATGCAGAATACTCATATTTTTTTTTTAAAGAATGTTGAGATGAGGTCCTCCTACACTACCTGGGGACTCTAAAGCCAATGTCCAGTGTCCTTATGAAGGGCACACAGAGGGAGCGTGATGCAGAAGATATCAGAGGAGACTGTGATGACAGAACAGAGACTGAGGTGGCCAGTAGCAGCTGGAAGGGGCAGGAAGGACCTCTCTCAGATCCTTTGGGCACAACACAACTCTGCACATACCTTTCCACCTTCTGCCTTCAGAGCTGGGAGAACATACACTTGGCCATTTTGCGTCCATCTGTTACAGGAACCCAGAAAACTAACACACTGGGCTAGGACAGCCCACCTTCCTACAGAGGGAACTCAGGACAAGCCCACGGCACGAACTGGCACTGGATGTCCTTCCTGTACCACGACTAGCTTGGCACAGGACAGGGCTTCAGGGAAGGCTGGCCCTTTCTGCAGGAAGCAAGGTTAATAATAATGGGTTTCTAAGTGGGGCCCTGAAAGGCAAGGACACCACCACCACCTGGTATATTTTCAGGGTTTGTTTCTTGATTTGTACAGTGGTAGTTCACACTCCCCTAGCAATGAATAAGAGCTCCTCTTTCTCCCTATCGTTGTCAACATTACTTTTAGCTCTATTGTTGCTGATTTTCCTCTCTCCTTTTTAAAATTTAAATGTTATGTGTTTGGGTGTTTGGCTGCATGTGCCTGGTACCCATGGAGACCAGAAAATGGAGCTAAGAGATAGAGATGTTTGTGAGCCACTATGGGTGCTAGGAATTGGGTGCAGGTCCTCCAGACGAGCAGCAGTGTCTTTAACTCCTGGGCCATCTCCCTCTCCAGCTTCATTTGCTTTCTTGACTGGGTGAGTTGGAATCTCAGCGCATTCCTTTTATGTGCATTTCCTTGATGACTAAGGATGTTGATCACCTTAAAGAATCTTTATTGACCATCTGTGGAAGTCTGAATGTAATTTGCCCCGGCCTGGTTGAAGGAAGTGTGTCACTGTGGGGGCTGGCATCTCCTTTTCTCAAGCTTTGCTCAGTGTAGAGTCAGATCACTTCCTGTCGACTGTGAGTAAAGATGATGTTCTCATAAGACACCATGATGATAATGGACTCAACCTCTGAAAATCTAAGCCTCCCCAATTAAGTGTTTTCCTTTTAAGAGTTGTCCTGGTCATGGTGTTTCTTCATAGCCATAGAAACCCTAACCAAGACACCACTTATGATTCTTCTTTTGAGAATTGCTCATTGGGGTCATTAGATCACGAACTGTCTGGATGATATGGGAGCTTTCTAATGTTTAATTTTTGAAGCTCTTTGCATGGTGTAGCTATTCACCACTACACAAAGCAGAACTGGTCAAGGCTTTCTGTGGCTCTGTAGCTGTGTCTTCACTCTGGTGATTGTCTCCTTTGCTGCACAAAAGTTCCTGACTTCATGTGCTCTCATTTGTAGCTCTGGGAGAGGTCAGCTCCCATGCTGTTGGAGGGTCCCAGAAAGTTCTTGCCTGTGTCTTGAAATGTTTTCTCCCAGAAGTTTTGCCATTTGAAATCTTTCATTAAAGGCTTTGGTCCATTTTTATTTTATTTTTTTGTGGGTGAGATATATAGACTCAGTTTCCGTTGATTTGGTTATTGAGGGTGTCTTTTATGTTTCCATATGAATTTTAGGATTTTTGTTTCTAGATCTGTGAAAAATGTTCCTGGAATTCCGATGGGATTTTGTTGAGTCTGGAGACCACTTTCAGTAATATACACTTTGATAATTTTCTGCCAACTCCTGGCTACTAATTCATTTTGACTACTACTTACAATTTCTAAGAGGCACGAAGATGGACTTGTACTCACTGGAGTCCTGGGACCCCTGTAGAGCACTTCCTACCTCCTAATGTATTTGTCTGTTTTAAAGTCAGCTAGGCTGTTGGTCCTGAAAAGTAAATGTGATTGTCCTCAGCCAGCAGTGTCCCATCCACCAAGAGCGGGATGGACAAGGAAAATCATTCTTGGTTGTCAAGTTGACCACATATGGAATTAACACCCTAAACTGGAGCACACCTGTGAGAGATTTTTGCTTAATCTGAAGGGGTAAGATCCACTTCTAATTCAGACCTTTGAGGTAGGAAGACACACCTTTAATCTAGATCTTTTGAGGTAGGGAAGACCCACTTCTAATCTGGGCCACGTTTTCTGCTGGAAGCCTATATACAGCCATGGAAGAAGGAAGTATTTGCTCAGTGGCTGCACACTTTCCCCTCAGTAACAAGTCCACTCACTTTCTCTAGGCAAACCCTGGCAACAAGCAAGATGACCAGGGAAGGAGAAAAAACCTTCACTAACAGAAGCTAAAAATTTTACCCTTCACCTCCCATACAATGAGAAAGATGGTATATATTGGTCTGCTCTGTTCAGGCCCTTTCACTTCAAAAGGTCTAAGCTACCTCAGGTCTATCAGTCAGGGTCTCTAGAGGAACAGAAGCAGTAGGTCAAATACATATTCTAAAGGGCATTTATTATATTGGATTCGACAATACAGGCTGTGTAGTCCAACAATGGCTGCTTGCACAGTGGGGAGGTTGAGAATCTGGTAGTGGCTTGGTCCACAAGGCTGGGTGCCTCAGCCATGCCAATCTAGTACTGGAGGCCTGGAGAATTCTCAGAGCCACTGACTGGTATTCAGTCTTGTTGGAAGCTGAAGAAACTGGGTTCTTGTGGTGGGATTTAGGTGTCAGTTGATAAGGTTAGAAGGCAGCAGCAGCAGCTCTGATGCACTCACTAGCAGGAGAGTGGGTAGGCAAAAGAGTACAGCATTTCCCTGAGACCTCTTCATATCTTAGTGACTCCTAGAAGGTTCTGTGCACTGTGCACCCACCTCAGTTAATCCTTCCCTAGGAATTCTCACAGACTCACCCAGAGGCGTCTTAGTTGATCCCAGATCCAATCAAGTTGATAGCCAAGATTAACCATCACAATCGGTCCTGATTCTGCTCCAATTCCAGCACCTTCCTCTCTATCTGAGCACATTGTCCTCTAAAGGAGAAAGGGGAATGAGGCCATTTGCTTTTGCTTGGTGTACAAGTGATGCGAGTGGCTGGCATGTTAGTGGCTACTATGTTTATCCTGTGATCCTTGAGGACCCGAGACACTGCACTGTCCTAAGGTGCTCTAGTCACAGACTAGAGAACCACGGCACACAGAGTGATGCTTTAGCCCTCAGGACACAGGCCAGGGAGAGTACAGTTAGGACTCTGGTCTCCCTGACTGTGTTACCATGTTAAAGAGCCAAGGGCACAAACATCATGCCCGATATCCTGGGACCCTGGATGTCTGTTGGAGGCTGCAGGACGATGGAGTGATAACACCCCCAGCCCCAGGCTGCAGCCCTTCATCCCTGACAGCACCGCCAGACCGTCTATCTCTTAGATAGCTACGGCTATTTTTATTTTGTCCTTGCTCAAGCGCAGCTCAGGCAAAGCTGTGAGTCTAGAGGCCTAGGGAAGACCACCATTTGCTTAGGAAAGACCACTGTTAACCCAGGAGGAAAAAATAATTCGTATCACTGTCTTAAAAACCCGTTAAACCAGGTTTGATGGCATATGCCTTTAATCCCAGCACTGGGAGGCAGAGACAGGCAGATTTCTGAGTTCAAGGTCAGCCTAATCTAAGGAGTGAGTTCCAAGACAGCCAGGACTACACAGAAACCCTGTTTCAAAAAAATCCCCCTGCCCCCAAAACCCTTTAAAAATATTTTGCTCCTTAAACCACCTCTAAATTGAATTTCATTGTAGAAAACTCCTCTGGGCACTGGAGGTCTTGGCTGGAGGGGGAGCAACAGAATAAAGTCTTGCTTCCTGGTTTGCAACATGGATTGGAAAAAAGGTGGGTGAAGGAAGAGAAGCCATGAAGGGGAATGTCCTTTCATGCTTCCAGAATCCTGGGCCAGGCTATAAATTAAATTAGCATAGATTCAGAGGAGAAAAACCATACCTCCCTATGTACATGTATACAAAAGGACAGAGTAATTGATGTTCCTCCAGCATCTGAGGTTAGGGAGGGAGAGGGTGAAATGGATGATGATTTTGGTTGTTTATATATACAGCGCCATTTAGGAAGTCAGGTGTCTAGAGTGGCCTTCTGCCAACATAGATACGAACTGATATCCTTTTCCTTTATAGAGGTGGATGTCTTTTGAAAAGCAGCTTTCAGAGCCTCCTGAGTCAATGACTTCTCAGTATAATCAGCTCAAAATATGCTGGAAAAGTCAATCTTTGCATTTTTTAAAAGAGTGCCAAGCATAGCACATGCCTTTAATCCTAGCACTCGGGAGGCAGAAGCAGGTAGGTAGATCTCTGAGTTCACAAGCCAACCTGATTTACAGAGCAAGTTCCAGGACAGCCAAGCTATTTAAAGATGTCTCAAATCAAACAAAGAAAAAATTTAAGCATTTATGAGAGTCTGGCTTGTGTGTATGTATGTATGCATGTACATGCCTGAGCCCACAGAAGTCAGAAGAGGATTTCAGACCATTTGGGTGTTGGCAAATGAACCCAAGTCCTCTGCAAGAGCAACACTGAGTCATTGCTTCAGCTCCAGCAGTCTGTCCTGAGTAGCATATTCTGGTCTCAAACACTCATGTTTTGGGATGACATATCCTTAGCCCTCACAGGATCCAGGAAGAAGTGCCAGGGATGACAGAACCTGGAAAAGGGCTAGATGAGGGGCTGGAAGGATGCACTGTCCTACATACATCTCTGGGACTGTCGATGCTCTTTCTGTAAACGACAGGCTATGGGTCTATGGACCTCGGCTTTGAGACAGTGCAGGAGAAAGCAGAGGAAGTGAGGTCTAAGTGGGCATTTCGGGTGTTCAGAAAATGAACAAGAGTGAGAGCTGACAGAGGAGGGGAGAAGACAAGATGGTGTCGTCTAAGGGTTGGCTAGGCTTCCCCAGGACTGCTGGGTGGCCGGCCCTCTTCTATCAGCTGCATATGTATTTCTTATTTACTTTTTTTGGAAAAGACAGATTTTCACCACAGAGCCCTGCCTGGAAGGGAACTCAGCACATAGACCAGGCTCACCTGCCTCTTCTTCCTGAGCCTAAAAGCAAGCACCACCACACCCAGTCCTGATGACTGTAAACCTGCCCTCTTCTCCACCCCAGACACTTCTTAGGCCACATTCCCCTGTGCACCCACAGTTCTTCCTTGGCCTCCTAAGCACTGTAAGTGCTAGAAAAAAAATACTTGTTATATTGCACTATCTGGGGGATAATGACAAGTTAAGTAAAGTTGGTTGACTCTGCAGATGGGGAACCCAAGGATATAGAAAACCTGATTTATTTTCTGACATAATATGATGTATCTTGATATGTATCTTGATGTATCATAATATGATAATCATTTATCATCCGTTCACCATCACCATATAGTACAGCTCCATAACACATTATGGGCATATAGTAGGTGCTCAGCAAATGCCTCTTGAATGAATATTTCCTTGAATATTCTGTCTGGACTTTTAACACCATCTGCCAATCAAAATGTAGTATATAAGCTAGCTTGTTTAATCAATTATTAAAGGAATTTATGAAACATATCCCAATAGAAACACAGGGAGGCTTTACATATTTTTTCACCCCTCCCCCTTTCTAAAGGGGAGGGGTATTAGAGTATTCCTGTCTATGGAGATCTCACAACTACAGGAGTGGAGAGTAAGTATGGACACTGCCCCCTCATGGCTGAGTGTGGTAGGCCGCTTTCTGCACAGCCAAGCTGGTGAGGAAGACAGGCTGGTGATAGGGATCAAGATGCATTCCTGATGACTCCATGAGTAGGTCAAATCACTGTTCTCAGGAGGCAAATAAGAGAAATACTATGTCGAAGGGAGAATTTTTAGGGAGCGCAGAGCCCACATGTTTTCGTATTGTGAGGATGTTGACAGTTAGTGGGAAAAGGAAGGAGTAATGTTCAGACAAGAGAATCCCTACTTGATAATATCCACCTGCTGCTCTTACAGCTGGAATCAGAGGGAATTGCCTGTCAGTGCTCTACACTCAGCTTCATTTGACTCTAGTCTGTGTGCCTAATTTGCACCAAGTGCCTTTGGATGCCAAGAGTTATTAGAGAAGGGGAGGGGAGGGAGGTAAAATTCCTCCTATGCATACCTTATCTATGATTTTGCTTTCCACAACTAATGGAAACTTCCAGAACTGAACAGTTCATGGGTTTTTAGTTGTACACTACCCTTAGCAGAAACCTCACGCTGTTCTGCTCCACACAACCTTTGATGGGACCAACAGTCTACTCGGCATATGCTCTCTGTATAGGCAACCATACTCCCTTAGGATCCTTCCCAGTCATCAGACTATTCAGTGCCAGTGTGTAGGACTCAGGACTACTGGGGTGGTAGCTCCCATCGTCCACTGTGACACACACACTAAGATCTCTCCATTTACAGTGTACTCAACTCAGTAGGTCGGACTGGTGTGGTCCCAAGATGATCTGTCCGTTCATCCCAGCAGCAGCTTTGGTATCTGCTGCTAAAGAACCCCTCAGGGTTCAGAGTTCCAAGCGTTTGTGAAGCTGGATGAAGGCTCAGTACTGAGGGAGCTTCACTTGATACTTTGCATTTCCTTTTCATTCAAACTGGCCCTATGTGGACTACCACTTCCACTGTGTGGATGGGAAAACGGGTACAAAAGCATAAAGCAATTTGCTTGGGGCCATGTGGTTTACGTCTGAGTGCCAGCTCCCAGCCTGTGCTCCTCCACTTACTGCCTCTCAGGACCCCCAGGGCTGTAAACAGCCAAGCTGACATCAGGGGGGACATAGCTCCTCCAGGGCTGGTCTAGCTGGGAGCCTGTACCTGGCATGGACAGAATTGGGCACGGCAGAGCATCAGCAGTATTGGCTTCTCTCACTGCCACATCTAGTCTGGACCTCAGAGAGAAGGGAGCCAGCAAGCTCCTCAGCCACCACGCCGCCTCAGGCCCTACCAGACGCAGCTCAGTACTTTCAGATGCTGGTGTGGGCTGCTCCAATGGCGGCTGTGTGTGGTCGCTCACGCTGACATCTTACTTCTGCTGTTTCTGGAGGGAGTGTGTCAGTGTCTCTAGGACTCGGCCTAAGGCAGCTGTTCATGCTTCTTTAATTTGCTTCTTGTATTTATTTGTGTGTATGTGGGGATACACACATGCCACAGCTGCACAACTTCCTAGAGCTGGTTTCTTCCTTCTACCCTTGTGGCCTGTGGATGGAACTCAGGGCATCAGATCTATTGGCAAGTGCCTCTACTAGCCCAACTATTTCACTTGCCCTCAATTAAATTAAAAAAAAAAAGAATTAAATGAATGAGTGTTTGCTTATATGTTTATAAGTGCACAATGTGCCTGCCTGGGGCCTGTGAAGAGCATGAGATCCCCTGGAACTGGAGTTAGAGGTGGTTGTGAGCCACCAAGTGGGTACTGGAAATTGAATCCGGGTCCTCTAAACAGCAAGCATTCTTAAACAGTGAGCCCTCCTTCTGGCTTCAGTAATTCCTGTTGAATGAATAATCTAAGCTCATGTCCTAGAACTCAGGACACAATGAAGCATGGACATTTCCAGAGAGATATCCCGTAAAATTAAACATTTATCACTCTATTAAATAAATGAAGTTTATTCAGGGAACAGCCATGGGCTGTCATCCCCTTCCACTCTTCTTTTCTGTCCACCAGATCTAGCATTTATGCCTCACGACATGGACGGAGGAGGCACAGCAAATCCCAGAGCCGAAACGCTTCTCTGGCAGCCACCGGGCTGTGGCTGAGTGAACACGGAGGCATCTATCCTGAAGGCTTCCTTTTCCTCTGTTCCACTTGCCCTTCCAAGAAGCTTCTTGCAAGAAACTGGGTTGCTTTGTTTCCCTCCATTGGGTGCACTGAGCCAACAGGAAAAAACCCAAGGGGAGGAACAGCCCAGTTTGGTGGCACAGCCAGCCCTTGAGAGCCCCGTCCTGAATTGGGAGTGCAAAGGACCACAGCTCGCAGCTCTCACAAAAATGGAAAGAGGCGCTTCTTCACAATATAGAGGACCGTAGCAAGGAACAGGGCCAGGGCAAGGAAGATAAGGAGTTTGTCCGTCAGTTCGCGCCGGTTGTATTTTGTGATGAGCTTTCGGCCCAGCTGGATGGTCCCCGACATGGACTTAAACTCTTCATTTGCATCCAGGAGAGTCCGTGAAGAGCTGACTGCAACAGAGGAGGAAGGAGCCTGATTCAGACTGTACCACCTGTACAATGAAGAGCTCAATAGGCTGGCTGTCAACAAGGCCAGCACCTGAGCCAGACGGGTAAGATGTATGTGTGTATCTGTGTGGGTGTAGGTGCACGACAGTTGATAACTAGCTGACTGATGTGGGTGCTGGGTACTGAACCTGGGTCCTCCTCAGTAGCAGTACTCATTCTTAACACTGAGCCATCTCTCCAGCCCCTTTACCATTAGCTTTTAGATATGTTGAGCTATTTTCAATGATGGTGTCTGGACTAGAGGATGAAGTAAAGGGAGAAATGAAATAAGGCGGTGACAGCCATGGAATCGAGGTGGTAGGTTCAAGAATTTACCAAACCTCACTGTTTGTAAGTGAAATCTTACAAAAAACAAACTTCTTTCCTGTTCCCTACAACTGAAGGGCCCTACAAGGACAAATTCTCTGCAATGGAGCCATGTGGGAAGGTACTTGACAACAATGTGGTTGTCTGAAACAGCCTCCTCTGTGGCTTCTGGCTGGTACCTTTAAGAGGAACTGACAGTAATGGTCTTGCCAGTGGTCCTACCCAAACCTACCTGGCAATACTAAACCCACAAGCCCATGCTAAAAACCAGACTGCTGGACCCCTTTTGAGCACTGCTGACAGATGCCATCTCCAAGGAGGCCAGCCCTTTCTGCTTTCTTTATAATTTATTTGATTTTACTTTATGTGCATTGGTTTATACCAATTTAGAACAGTTACGAGCTGCCATGTAGTGCTGGGAACTGAACCTGGGTGCTCTGGAAGAGCAGCCAGTGCTTCTAACTGTTGAGCCACCTCTCTATCCCCTTATTTCTGCTTTCACATGAGCCTAACAATGCTTCCTCTGGGAGGCACTGATGGTACTCAGCCTGTCTAGCACAGCTGCATAGCTGAAGGAGAGAAAGAGCAGCATGCCCCTGCCCTGGAAAGACCAGCTGTATTATCATGTCCTAAGGCATAGTTCAGGTGGGGAGAGCCAGGGGGCTGCGAGGGGGCCAGGGTGTGCATTCTACAATTTACTGCACTCAACTCCTTACCTAGAGTCTGCATAGCCTCTTCGCTCTGCTGCACCTGCTGTGACATCATCCTGCTGATTCCCATGAGGCTCTCTGTGATGGTGCTGGACGTCTGTGCCAAACTCTCTTTGGTGGTTTTCCTGAAAGTAAAGAGGAAGGGGCAATAGCAGCAAAAGCTTAGCTTGCAAAAGCACCATTTTTAACCTATCACATTAGTGCCTTTTCTGTTTGTGCTTTGAGACAGGGTCTCAAAATGGAGCTCAGCCTGGCCCAGAGTGCAGAACCCCACCCCCACCCATGAGTGCGAGGATTACAGGTATGTGCCACACAGCCAGCTAGCATACATTTCTTTCTTCCTTATTGGTTTTTCAAGATAGGGTCTCACTTTGTAGTCCTGACTGTCCTGGAACTGGCTCTGTAGACCAGGCTGGACTCACAAGCATCCACCTGCCTCTGCTTCCTGAATGCTGGAATTAAAGGCACGGGCCACTGACTGCCCAGCTTGCACATTTCTAAAGTATCAGTTAGTGTGGCTAAGGATGTACGCTGAGCCCACGTTCTTCAGCCTGCTCAGAGGAATGAAAACCATGCTTCTATCTGTAAGCCAATTTGCACTAAATACGAAGACACAGAAATGTTCACTCACTCCCAGAGCACTTGTTCAAAGGAACTTGGTAAAAACCTGCTGTGGTGCATCACACAATATCGAGAAGGCAGAAATGAAAACATATCAACAGGACTGATTAGTAACAAAGATGCTATGCACGTGCAGTTAAAAGAGGCTTAAAAACTGTCAGAGAGGACTGGGAGTGAGTTAGTTCAGTGGTAGTGCAAACGCCATTACTAAAACAAACAAACAAAATCCCCAAAGAAAGAAAGCAATTTTAGTCAAATTTAGTCAGGGCTGAGGATGTAACTCGGTTGGTAGAGTGCTTGCCTAGTTTGCATGAAGCCCATGGGTGTGTCTCCAGAACAGCATAAACTTTGTGTGGAAGTGCATACCTGTGAGATCCAAAGTTCAAGGCTATCCTTAGCTACCCAGCAAGTTTGAGACCAGACCCAGTCTCAAAACAGAAAAAAAAACTTATGCAATAACATAAAGTATGAATGTTATGAAAACAAAAGGCCACCTCACATGGTGCTTAGACTATGCTATCAGAGGCCAAAGGGACAAAAGGAAGATACCTTTGCCTTAAGGGGTCTCCGCCCTGCAGAAGTTCTGCTTTCTCCAGGTTGTCGATGGCAATTTTGCAGGTAAGATTGGCTTTCCTCCATGAGGTCTGGTTGCTGGAACAAGAAGGGTCATATGAGGTCCTGCTGGTTCCACAAGACTATGTGTCCTACCAGTTCACCTTCACAGGCAACTCAAGAGTTCAACTCCCTCTACTTCCTCTTCTTGGTAACCCTGGAAAAAACTTCAGCGTAGGTCTTAACATCTCTTTTCTGAACCTCTGGAAGATGTTTTCAGAATGTTCTGTTGCTATCCCTCTCCTGCTATGCAGCTGGGAGACCAGGGGCATGGCACTCTACTAGACACAGACCCACAATGACTTTACTGCATCACCATTTATCCCCACAGAGGCTGTTAGAGGGGTTAAAATCCCTAGAATCAACATTCCTCTAAGCTTGCTATTTTCTGTCTATTTGACACTCCAAATATCACAGTATATTCACTGATTCAGAGACGAAGAGAGGGTACATACTGTTTTATAATCAAAGACTGTCACACAGCTGCCATTTCACCAAAACCTCAATTCTAACATAAACTTATTTACATTTCTGTGCATCATTTCTTCAGATAATGCACACTAAAGCAAAATTTTGGTCCATTTCAGTGACCTTTTCTCATACCAATTATTTTTGAATAAAATTTACCCTATATTATAAAAAAATCATGTTTTTAAAATTTTAAATATTTTAAGCGTGTGTGTGTGTGTGTGTGTGTGTGTGTGTGTGTGTGTGTGTGTGTGTACTGTCTAGGGAGGTGTGTACACATACACGCTCGTGTATACACACACCCACCCACTGGAATTAGAGTTACAGGCAGTTGGAAGCCTATCTGATATGGGTGCTAGGATTTGACCTTGGGTCCTCTGAAGAGTAATACATATTTGAAACTGCTGAGCCATTTCTCTAGCCCCCAAAAGTAATCACATTTTTGGCTTCATATATATAAAAGTGGGTGTGGGGAATAGCTCCATTGGTGAAGTGCTTGCCTAGCAGGCACAAAATCCTTATTTAGAGTCTAAGCACCACATGCCTCTAACTCCCGTACTAGGAAGTAAAAACAGGAAGATCTCGAACCTAAGGTCATTCTCAGCTACATGCTGAGTTTGAGGCCAATTTGGAAGACAAGAGACCCTGTCTCAAAATCAGGACCATGGCCACTGAGATGGCTCAGAGGGTAGAGGGGCTTGCCTGCAGGCCTGATGAGTGGAGTTCCACCCCCAGGTCTCACAAAATGGCAGGAAAACACTTAGTCCACACATAACTCCTTTACCTACAAAATTTTAAAATGTCTGAATATATACTCTACAGTATAAGGTTAACTCTGCAAACACAGAAACACCATGAGCACTATAAAAACACACATAGCTCCAATGTCCACACAGACCTCTCTTCCCTCCTCCATTTGACACTTACTGATCTAGAACTTTCAGCCTTGTGTGTTAGTGACACCACTACATCACCCTTAAGCCAGGCTTATTAGATAAATACATGTACAAGCCTCACAGCCAGCAGCAAGCCAGCAGAGTAGCTGCAGGCTTCCCTGCCTACCTGAGCATCTGCTTTTTGTGGTTCTCCACCTCCTGAAGTAGAAGCTGCTTCTCTGACTCCTTGTCTTGCTCCCTTGCTGACTGCTCAAGGTCCTTGGAGGGAAAACAATTGTTAGCCAGAGGGCTTCTGTTCCTAGCAGGGACACACAAATGCAACGGAAGCATCTTTTACAACAGAACTTGGGAGTAAGAGGGAGCATGTCCAAAACAATCAAATATCCTTTCAAATATACAGTCAAAATTCCAAGAAAGGAAATCTTGGCAGCCCAAGGTGAGCAGGAAATGGGGTGGTCAGCTCTAGAATGAGTGCCCCGGCTGGAGCAGGGGCACTCATACAACCTTGAAACTGCCTGAAATAAAGGAAAAACAAAATAAGAGTCCACTGACCCCAATGCAATCCCAGAAGGATACCACACTACTCGCGTTTCCAAACATTGCCCATTTCTGTACCTACTCCAACAGAGCGTTGAGGATGTGAATTTTTTTGTGAATGTAACACTGAAGCCTAAGGCCACCTGAGGCTGAAGCTGAGCTGAAAGCATCACAAACCCAGGATCCCCAGAGGTTTCCAGCAGCAGTACAACAGTCTGGGGATGTCCATTCACCAGCAGAGCACAACCATGGACACTTGTCTGGTTTATTTTGTTTTGGTTTTGAGGGGGATGGCAGGGGTAAGCTATGGACTTTGGGTAGAGGTATGATTTATCTTTCCTGAGTGGCTTGAGAACTGAATAGAGGAGAAATGAACATAAACAGTGCTCTGGACCAGACTGCAGAGACTGCAGGAGAGATGTGCAGAACCAAGTGCACAGGACTCAGAATAACCAAATACCAAGAAGGGAGTCTACCATGAGCAAAGGACAGCAGACCTAAGAACTTGAGATAAACGAGTCGGCACACACTATAAAGATGTCACAACACCTCACGTCTCAAGTCTTATTTTTAGTTTACAAATCACAAGTTCCACTTTCAAGCATGCCATAAAGCTAAAACATCAACATATTAGTTTAGCCAGATAACAGTCCACTCATTCCCATATACATTTATATATGCTTGTTTGGAACATATGTATTTAGATACACAGAAATTACTTCCAGGTTTACGCCCCACCCCCACCCCCCCAAATATTGCTAAAGAAAAAAAGAATAACTGACTGCAAATTTTAAAAAATATAACTGGGCGTGGTGGTGCAAGCCTCTAATTCCAGAACTTGAGGCAGAGAAAGTTGGGTTTTTGTGAATTTGAGGCTAGCCTGGTATAGTGACTTTCACAGTACAGCCGGAGCATCATAGTGAGACCCTGTCTCAAGGGAAAAAAAATGGGGAGGGGGAGTTATAAGACATAATTTTTTGTTTAGAATCCCCATTCCCTACAATGCAGTTACTGCCCAAAGAGCCTTGTGTTCTATTTTTTGCTACACTGATCTCAGGGAAGAATAAGTGAATAGGAAGGAGGGGGGTGGAGAGAAGGAGAAACGTAGAATTTCCTTAGAAGAGGTTGCTGACATCTCTGGAGAAATAAAAGGTGTGCTGTTACTATCCAATCCAGCTGCAGGAGCAGCAAAGGCAAAGACGGAACTTGACACAACCCAGCCCAATAGCAACTCTACAGGAAACAGCATATTCAGAAGATGTAGGCCAGTTCTCTTGCTACTCATACGCAATTTTGTGAGACACACAAAAGAGATGGTCCCTGAAGTACTTTATGTTGTTTGCAGGTATATAAAAGCTGAAGAAATGCACATGAGAGCTAGGCGGGGCTAGTTATTCCCTGGCCTATCACCATGCTAGATGCCAGCAACATATCTGTACTTGAGGAGGGTGTGTAGCAGGGGCAAAAGCATAATAAAATATGTAAAGGTAGTGGTGAGGATATTTACTTAAAGCCAGGAAAGGAAACAGACACCAGGTAAACACGCAGGGAGTTATGCAACAAAGGTAGGTGGAGTGGAGAGTTGAGGAAAGGCATTTTAGAATTAGCAAATTAACTCTGAGAATCAAAACAGGAAAGCAGCCCAAATAAAGGCCCAAATGGCTAGAAAATAATTACAAGTAGACAAGAAGACTGGGAGGCTGTTCAAGTGCAGGTTCTCCAGACACAGGCAGACTTAGACTCCATGTTGCACATGTCCACTCCCAGAAGAAAAGGACACACAATCTTTGAGAAGACAAACTCTGGGAAGACACAGAAGTAACAAGTCGGAGCTATTTGAAAGAGTGTTGCAGAGAACAAATAAGGGGTGTTACAGAGACTGACAGCTGAGAACAGACAATTTTCAAAAGTTCAGATGGAAGAAGTAGTGCTGGAGATGTTAGTCACCTAGGTACAGCAACAGTGCTGAAATTCTAAAGTCAGCTCCAAGGCACAAATCACCTATATCTTAAACTGCCCTGGAAAACCCCTTAGGAAGGGAACACCAAGACGTGATCTTGAAACAGTTCAACCTGCTGACTTTCCATTAGCTTTAGAAGAGACTATCTGCTAAGGAACCGGGTAGTTGAAACAGTTTGGGGACAATATTATTTGCCACACACAGCAAAACCAGGTGATACTAGGCCCGCCCCGTGATGGACAGATTTATTGCACTTGTCCCTGAGAGCACAGCAGTGGATGGCTCTGCTACTCACACGGTTTCTGTCACTCTCCTGTGCTTTGAGAGAGTACTCGCACCACAGTGAAAAGGCCGGTACGATAATGAGCACATGATGAAAGCTATGACTCCAGAAACTGTAGGGAGGTTGCTGTGAAAAATGATAGCATGGTGAACACCCAGGGCATGTTGGCGACAGACTCAGGCAGGGAATGATCACACAGGTTCCAATCTTTGTTAGTCCAGTCACCCTCAGTTAACAGTGTTGACCACTCTCCAGTGCAATGTGAAGACGCTGGTCACCTCTCAAGCAGAGGCTATTCTATTTCTGAGCTCTCCTGGCTGACCCTTAGCTCACTGCGCTTTGGAGCCTCGCTTACCTGTATCCTGTGTCGTAACTGTTGGAATTTTTCTTTCACCTTAGAATTCAGTTCAGTGAGCTCACTTAAGGGTCCGGAACAATCTCGAATATCCTAGGAGACAACAAAGAGATGAGAAAGGGGTCTTTCTCAATGACATGCATGGGGGGGGTATTGATTCAGTCCACAACTAAGGTTGCCTTAGCTCTACCTCATCCTAAAAACATCATTTTCAGTTTCTTCATCCCTCCCAAGATTAACACTGAGCTGAATACATAAAAGCAGGCTCGAAGTGCAGTTTAGTGGTACAGCACTTGCTTGAGTGCTTAAGGCCTTATGTTTCATTGCCAGCAAGAGACACACACACACATGATCTGTATTATATGTGTATAGATAAATAAGTAGCCAGATAAACTGAACCTTGACTTAGAAGCTTAACAAAGTGCTATCCAGCTTGTATGAAAGGCTTAATCAGCTTAGATTTTCAGCAAGAATGAGCATCTAAGAGATACTCCGACTTCAGATTCTTCAACTCTAAAATCCCAATGCCTAAATCCCTGGTAACATGTAGCGAAATAAACTTAATCTGATTTTACAAATCATTTATTCATTGTAAGTCATAATGTTTAAAGATACTGAGAATTCAAAATCACTAGAGTCAAGATTTAGAGCAAGCTCTAGACTTAGGCTATATTCAAATCCTGGTTACAGAAATTTATGAGTGCGATCTTGAAAAACCTAAGTTCTCTTTGCCTCCAATTCTCTATCTGACCTCCTCAAAGTCATGTTTCTCTGAATAAAATGCTTAGTAGGATAGTTGGAAGACCAGAAGAATGCAATGCATGGGGTTATGCTTACTCAATAGTAACCACAATTACCTGAAAACCATGGGGCACAACAAAGACCTAGCAAATCAGATAATACAAAAACTAACTTTTCTTTTTAAAATTTTGGATGTGATCTGTTTTTGTTTTTGAGACAGGGTCACTCTATGTAGTCCAGGCTGGCCTTGAACGTATGATTCTCCTACCTCTGCTTTCCAAATGCTAGCACCAACACACTAGCACATTGGTTTTGTGTATGTGTATGTATTTATTTGATGTACTCTGAGGATTGAAACCAGGACCTTGAGCATGGCTAAACTTTCTCTACACAGAACTACGTATACCTCCCCCCCCCCAGACCCGGGTAATTCCATTTGTATAAACCTAATTTTGTTTATTTTTCTAGGATTGGGCCTTTTGCTGTTTACACATCCCAGGAGTGAAGTCTGAGAGACCTAAAAGTTTGCAGCAACTTATTCATAAAATCACACTTCCTCATGGCACAGGATAAACTGCTAATGTGGTATGGTGTTCAGCTAGTTTATCAGAGAGCCCTATTCCCCCGTCCCTTTTTGACAGGGGCTTATGCATCCCAGCAACTACAGTCCATTTATGTAGCTCTGAGGACGGAACCCAGTGCAAGCTAGGCAATCATTCACCAGCACAGCCACCCCTATTATTTCTTCACTTGCTGACACAGACCATACTGAGTCTCTTGAGGTTGTTTTTATTGTTATTGCTAAACTCAGGAGCCATTTCTACATTCTCTATTCTTGCCTATGCTAACTTCCTTGTACCACTGTCTCCTACTTTCACCTCTTTCCAGAAAAGTGCATCACCTCCCCTTCTGTTAAACCGGGCATGGTAAAATGCTCTTCCTAGGCTGGCTTTCCCCGTCCAGGTATCATCATTGCCTGCTTCTGACCCAGGACTTGGCACACTATTTGATTTCTACATTCAAAAAATTACAACCACCGTCCAGGTGACGTGAGCTTCGTCCAGTGACTCCCGTGCCAAGTGGCCTCCGGGCCCCTAACACAGGGAAGCAGGTGTGGAAGGCGATAGGAGAGGTGGCGGGCGGGCGGGCGGTGAGGGGGCGCATGCGGGTGTGACGACCGGCCCTGGACCTTTGCAGTATTGCTAGGGGGCATCAGAGAGATGTAGGGATACCCGAGAGGCGGGCGAACTAACAGTGCGCACAAGAAAAGCGCAGGTCAGTGATCCCGGGGACCCGACTGAACAGCGCCCGAGGAACTGGCCTGGAGCAGGGCCGTCTGCCTGGGAAGCTCGCGAAGGTTCTGGAGAACGCCAAGGCGGCTAGCGAGAGCCCGAGAGCCCGAGAGCCCGGCGGAAGCCTAAGAATCTGTACCTGGATAAGCGCCTTCACCTCCAGGTCGAACTTGACAATCTCCTGGTTACAGATCCGGACGTGGACGTCCTGGGGAGCCGCCATGTTGGAGACGCAGCTACGGCGAGCGGCGGCGGCCAAACTTGATCGCATTCGCGTGACGCCGGCCCGCCTTCCGGTCCTTCTCTGAAAGTGGTGCCAGAAGCCTCGGTGAAGAGCAAATCAGGTTGCCAACCCAGACCTAAGATTTTCCTTGATACATGGATCACGCAAACCTCTCTCGACGCCTCCTACTAAACGGAAAAGTGAAAGTGATTATAAAGAACCATTAGGATTGGAGGTCAAAGCTCATTTGGGCACATTTGGGCTTGCCTGGCATACACAAGGCCTTAGGTTCTAACCCCCAGTATTAGAGAAACAAGAAATTCGCTCAACAATCATTTTCCATCTTTCAGGCACTAGCTACTCTAGCAACTTTTTGCATAGGAACAAAATAGTACCAACTAGGATGCCACCAAAGTTATTTTTCTTTAAAGTTTAAAACGAAATTTCTATGAATTATGGAGTAAGACAGAAGTTTGAATAGGTGTAGAATTCAACGCAGATCACTGGGGCACCTCCATTAGTACAACCATGATCCCTAGGGCTTTCTCATATAGAGAACCTACGTTACTTTCCTTACACATTTCTATGGCTCTGATGTTGCCCTTTGTGTAGAATTGGATTACAAGTATCTTGCAGGAGTAGTTCTGTGTCATGTGGTTTTGACAGAAACAATCTCAGTGCCAACTTCAAGAATAACACTTTTAAAAATTATTTCTTAGTATGTCCTCAAGACCACTGGCCACTTTCCCTCACTATCAGGTATTCTCCAGGCTCTGTAGGCTTGAGATGTGGGGTTCCCCTTTTAAAGAATGTTTTTCTCAAACTTCACACACAGCCCCTTAGGTGGCATAGTACCAGCCAGTCTCTACACTCACCTATGATACTACAGAAATTTGTACCACTTCCTAAGAGATGTTCAACACCCCACTGCAAATAACTAAGGCCCAGATTTCAGGCATGTACATCATCAACCCTGATCTAGTTTCTCAGAAGTTAATGTGATCATCAGTAGCATCACTCCCAAGGCTACCTGGAGGGTAAAATGAAGTAATGCATGAAGAGCCTTAGGTAGTGCTGATAATGTATTGAACTCAATGCCTGCTAGTTGCTATTCAGTATTACCAAGCAACATTCTGGGAATATATATGTGCAGGGGTTTTCTACTCGGGGCTTTGCTTGCACAGTCACACTTGATTACAGTTACAGGAAGTGGAATCTCTGTAAGTTCTAGGCCAGCCTGATCTAAATAGTGAGTTCCAGGGTAGTCAGGACTAGAATTTGAGGAGGGAGGGAGGAGAAAAGAAGAGGGGGGAGAGGAGGAAGAGGAGAGAGAGCAGTTTCTCAAAATTGCCTCTATGTTATAATAAACAAGACTGAGAAATGTTTTTAAAAAAACACCCCTTCCTACTCTCCGAGGACTTTGGATTGCCCACATTCCCTGTATGCTTACCCAGTTTGAAGTATATTGACTCAGTGTGAGATGCAGGATGCAGAACCAACTTGACATTTTCTAGGTTACTCAGTGACTCCATCACTAGAGAAGGTCCCAACTTTTTTTTCACCTTGGTTCTGGATGCCACATTCACGCTGCTGTTTCTTCACATATTTGAGTGTTTCTAAACTCACTAATCTACTTGCCTATCCATTCGTGCACCAAAGGGCAGTTTTTATACAATCTTCTATATGATAGAATAAATATTCCATCTATCCTCCCAACCCCAACATGTTTCGGCTATTCTTTTTCCCTCTTGGTTTATTTTGTTAACACACTATCAGCACCAGTAACTTTCAGCTGAGAGTTGTTCTGGAAGTGTGTAGTCTAACTCATGCAAGTTTCTTCTGCACTGTTACTGTAATCTCTTCTTTCAATTTTGTACATTTTCTGTTCTTTATTCCAAGTACTGTTATAACATTAAAAATGTTTAAAGAAATAGATTGATATTCAAATTACCGTAATGTTCTGAGTAAAGCACTCCATTTAAGATACTGAAGAACCCCCCAAAAGCAGTACTGGACAGATTTTTAGCCTTTGGACTCTCACCTACCATCCTTTTTTTGCTGAAAGTTACTAGGCAATCAGAAGTGTATGGCAACCAGCGCAAGCAGCTCCCCATGTCTCTACTTTCCATGTTACTTTGTTCCATGACAACCCAACTCAGCCTCGAGCTAGAAACTCTCTCAAAGGGACAGGTGGACAGCCTGGTACCCACAGACCCTCTCATAATTCTTCCAACCCTATTTTGCTCAAAGGAATTGTCTTTGTTGACGATACTGACCTGCCTTTGGGTCTTTTTGGCCTTTAGATTCTAAGCATGTTACTTCCCTCTGACATGGACATTCTTCTAAATACTGCTTCTGAGTTAGACTGGCTCATCTGAGAAGAGTAGAAATTGCCCTCAGTGTGTCAAGAAGACTAGAATGTAAACGGCCCTCCATTACCACAGGCTAGATGTAGGGCTAGGGCTAGTCCCTTCATCTGAGTGCCACTGGAGTCTTTTGTAGAAATACAAGGCCACCGGCCTTACTGGACTGGATAGTAGTAGCCAAATGCTCTTAACAGACAACTAGAAGGCTTATGGGGTGCCACCTCTACCTAAGGACATCTACTACCTTCTAATTCTCAATCTTTTAACTGAATTAGGACAGTACTTCCCAATTAATGTTCTTCTTTCAAATTCTCCATTAAACCATAGCTTAAGAATTCACCAGTTGATGTAGCTCACTGATATCATGGAAGACTTTTTTCCCTAAGACTGTACTGACCCAGCTCCCTGGCTCCTCAGTTCCCAACACTGTGAGAGATAAATCTTGAACAACAATCAGCCCAAGGGGAAAGCTTCTTATCTTTTTTAATGGCTTCAGTATCAATCAAATAAGAGAGAAAAGAAGTCTTATGTGTCTATGTGTAGATCAGAGATCAACTTAGGCTGTCTTCCCTTAGGCGCTGCCCTGTTGGGGTGGGGGTGGGGGTCCTCTTATTAGTTTCCAAGTAGGCCATGCTGGGCTGTAGGCCCCAGGGATCTAACTCTGCCTTTCCGGCTTCAGATACAAGTGTTCACACCACACCTTGCTCTTTCATTGAGTGCTGGGGATTGAACTAGGATTCAATCCTTGCCTGGCACTTTAACAAACCTCCCCAACGTTCATCCCTTCTTTAATATTCCCACACGATGTCATACCTTCAACTTTGTGTTTTCTGCCATCCTGCCCAAATGCTACTCCCCCTGTAACCCAGGACCTACCTACCCACACATCCTGGCAGAGCAGGTTCTCAAATTCTTGCCAAAGCACACCCACTCCTGTGCCCCCTTCACCCAGTTAAGAGTCCCCTGCAGTACGCCTTTGATACCCAGTTCCCCTAGCCTGAAGACTGCTTTGATATTTTTTCCTTGAAGAAACCCCTTGTCCAGATTAGATAATCTATATAAGTATAAACTATAGTTTACAAAGAAAGAAAATGTTTCTATCAAATAACTTTATGGTATGGCTAAATTTAACAGAACTACGAAAAGCCCAGCTTATAATGCCAAATATAGCTCTCTCTATGCCCAGAGGCAGCACAGCTGGCTCCTCTGCCCTGTGCAGCTGGACTTCTTAGGGACAATTTGTCTTGAGGAATGGATGGCTGCTGTGTTGCAGGCAATAGAAAGGAGAAAAGACAAAATATGAGGCAAACGATTCAAAACCTTTTCTTTTCATACTTTTTTATTTTAAATTACAAAGGGTGCTGCATACACTGATGACTCTGTGTCTGACTCCAAGTGCTGACAGGTCAGAGGATGACAGAAAACAAAGTGAGCTGTGCCTGGCCTTCTCCTGAAAAGAAGACTGCACAGCTATTAACCAACACTGAGTCATTTTTAAACAGCTCGTGCGTGAACAAGATACAATTCTTTCTAGACAAGTGACGAGACTGAATCCAATAAAGTGTCACAGCTCCAGCTGGGGATGGGGAATAAACAAAACTACAGAGTATTTATGATCATATCACAGACAGGATCCTAAGCGCAACTATTTGAAGAGGCTGCCAAACCACAGGAACAAACACTTTGTATCCTTGCCCTTCTGTGTTGGCAGCTCCGGAGTCACTGAATCACAAATGCTACGCTATAGGACAGACTCTAGGCAAGAAGACAATAGCAGGCAGTGGAGTACAGTGTCATAAAACATGATGGAAAGGCCGATACAGTACACATACACAGTTTTGTTATTCAGTTCTGAAAACACAAAGGGCAAAGGGCAAGACACAGAATCAGTTCCATTCCTGGCACCCGGAACTGAGTCAACTACACCAGGTGTTTACACCGTTATGGAAGAGGCAAGCCCAGTTCCCACTTGGCACATAGAGATATAAACCTGGGTGCTCTTCACTAACCACTAAGTCTTCAACTCCAAAATACTATCTGGAAGTAGCTATGAGGTTCTGTTACCTTGTTACCACCTCCAAAAGTCTCTTCAACACAAAATGGCAATTTGGCATAGTGCAGTTCCTAGGTGGACTATGCTTCAACACACAATCCCACTTGCCAAGGAAGTGTGTAACTTTCAGTAGTACATTTTCATCACATTCCCCCAATATGCTTATTCCTTAAAACGAAACCACCGTCCCTACAGCTGACATTTATTGTTACATCCCACTGTGCTTGGAATATTAAAGAAAGACAAAAACAAAAACCATGAAATCACCTTCTCATAATGCCCCTTTTAAGATGACAGAGATCACAAAAGAATCCACAAGTATCACAGCACTGTGTGAGACTCATTTGTCACGATCCAGGGAAGAACAAGGCTGCAGCTCTGTGCAAAGTTGTGCGAGTGGTTGCAGTTTCATGGGAATGGTATTCCACAAAAGACTCCACTAGAAACACAGTCGAGACCTTTTCCATTAACACTGAAATTCAATGCATTCTCAAAATTCAAGTTTCAAGATTTGGAGAGATGCTAACATTCTGTCACATAATTAATCAGAAAGTAGTTGAATAGAATTTTAGGAAGACTATATAAAGAAAAGGAACATGAGTTTTTTTAAATTCTTGCTGAAGGCAACTTGAAATTTTTAGGAAGCTAACTAAATCTTAGCAGCTAAAGTATTATTTAAATGTATGGAATAAAGAAAAGCACATCCATTCTTGACATTTTGGTGAATAAACTAACAGCTTTATTAATGAAGGCAAACATCAGATAATTGTATGAATATTATATATAAAAGAGAAATTCATACCAATAGCATTGTATTTCAAAAGTACTGTATTTCTGTTTCTTTTAAAGAGACTTGTCATCTGTTGTTAAAAAAAAAAGGGGGGGGGTACTCTTCTAAAAAGTTCTGGAAAACAAAAGAGCCACTTTCAAGCAGATGAAATAGACACACCTTTCTGTGATACAGACTCCTGCTAAGAAGCAAATGAAGTCAAGCATCAGAGAGACGCATGACAACTTCACAAAAGCCAGAGAAGGGATGTAGCAAGATTACTCGAAGATCATTCAAAACTAGTCTCTCATACAAATATAAAGTAACTACAAACAGAGGGAACTATGGAACCATGCCCATCTGAAATCCTTCATGATGCTCCTGGAATAGCTCTGATTCTCTTACAAAAAAAAAAAAAAAAAAAAAAAAAAAAAGACCAAGTTAAGGTTTGGGAAGTAGGAGGGAATGATGATGTTTCATTTAAGTGTACAAGTAAGGCACAAGATCAAGCCACACCCAAGTCTCTCATGAAGGACATGGAAAGGACAAGAACCCATACATGGTACAGCACAGCAAGCAACCACACTGACAGAAAAGCTCACACAGGACCTTAACAGGAGCAGCTGGGCAGCATGCTCTCATGTGGGCACAGATAAAGAATCCAGTGTATCTGAAACCAGGAAGCAGAAGGTTCATTGTTACTTTTACTGTAGTAGTACTAGAGTCAGTTTATGGTTGCTTTTGGAACAATGGGTTTATCTGAGGAGAATTCACAATACCTTCACTTAAGGGAAGGTTCTGGACTTCATGAGCTACCTGTATTCCATGTATGAACACAGAAAACCTTTAGACAGCTCTCACTCTAATGATTTCCACCCAAAAATACATGCCACAATTTAAAAAAAAAAACCAGAACATGTACAATTGCTGGGGTTTTTACGTACTGGTGAGAACTGTCTGTGATACACTAGGTATAGGTATTTTAACAACAATAAGAAAGCAGATCATTACTGGCATTAAAAGTACAACCATTTCTAGACGGTTTTAAATGCCACAGAGTCCCCTGGTTAAAATGTAAAGCTGCACAGCTTGCCTATGTCATCTTAAACAGCAAGAGGATTTAACTTGCACTCTACATTTTACTGCCAGGTTTTTATTTAGATCAAGTATCGCTGCAGCGTTCTGACCAGCCCAGGTTTAGCAGCAAATGGCAGGAATCATATAAAATGCAATTTTATAACAAAGTGCTTTTCTAAGATATACATACATATATAAATAGGTACAAAATAAAGTGTCAACATTAAAAAGCTCAACTATTTAAAGGCTTTCAACTATTTAACTTAAGTAGTACATATAAAACACTGAAATGCACAGGTATGGAAACTACTAAACAGATTCAAAGTCTTTTGAAATGCAAGACCAAAAAATCAAATTCTGGTTTGCAGACAAGAAAAGGGTATCAAAAAACCAGAATTCCTTACAGGGCAGCTATAAAGGGGCAATTTTAAAAACTTCACCAACTGAATCGCTATCATGAAGTGATGTTCACTTACTGCAAAACTGATATATTCTGGAACACTTTCAATTTACCTGATATACACTGTCAAGACTTCATATACGTTCAATTGTGAACCTATGCTTTGTTCTCCCACACAAAAAGTAAAAACCTGAATTTTACTAAGCATGAGATGTGAGCTCATGTTTGTGAGGGTTAGTGCACTAACAGGTACATTTCCACCAAACATGTAGGAGCCTTGTCACAGTTCAGATAACATGTCAAGACAATTCTTTCTTGTGTTTCATGATGTCCAAGAGGCAAGTAAGACACATTTTGGGTTTGTTACTGTTCTAGAATTGAACTTTTATGTGCTATAGCTTATTAATGGGGCAGAGGGGGAGAGGAACAGAAAGTACTGTGAGGACCAGGACAACTAGTTTAGTTCCATCAATGGGTAATGTGGAGAAATAGCAACTATGTTTGAAA
Organism: Phyllotis vaccarum; assembly: GCA_033318265.1. Taxonomy (NCBI): domain Eukaryota; kingdom Metazoa; phylum Chordata; class Mammalia; order Rodentia; family Cricetidae; genus Phyllotis; species Phyllotis vaccarum. Next base: position 63,821,802 of record JARWLC010000016.1, on the reverse strand, counting down.
TTTCAGGTTTTTCTTTTAGATACTTACTCTTACTTTTTAAACCACCGTTTTTCATAGTTCAAACACAAAACTTAAGATAAGACCGTCAAGAAAGACAGATGGCAGAACCTGTGGGGGTTATAACGCTGCCTTGACATAGAAGTTTCTCATCAAGAGGTAAAGCTTGAGCACAGTTAAAAACTGACTAATACAGCCGCTTACGTGAGCAAAGAAGAGCACCTAAAAACTAAACGTGTTCATGTTTCTCAATTCTAGAAACTACATAAGTCACATGTAAGTTTGAAGAAAATAGCTGTACAAAAATATAAAAATTTATAAATCTGTTTTAAGCTTGTGTTGATCTTTGAAAATATTACATGCACAGTAATACATCAATTGGAAAAGTGGCAACTAAAGTATTAGATATTTTTAGCTTTTTTCTTTTATATATATACATAATACAATAAAAATAATCTGTATTTTGGTTGTTTGGTGGAAGTATACTACAATAAGCTAAATAAACTTTAATTTTCAAAGTCAAAAACTATTTTATCAATAGCTTCCTAATATGAAATATATTAAAATTTCCTACAATAAGTGCAGAAATAAAAGACACCTAAATGGCCACCAACTTATCTACTACGGAAGCAAACTAGAGGAACAGCAAAATAATATTTGTATGTATGGATGCTCCTTCTGTAGATAATTGGACCCAAACAGAAATAAAATTCACAGTTGAGTAAGATCCCTAACCCTGACCTTTTAATTAATTTTTTTCTCTTTTTTTCATACATTCATACAGTATCATGTAAGCTGTGCAAAACTTTACTCAGACTGGCAGTCTGCCATACCAGTTACATTTGTCTTTGGTAGAAAAAATAAAACAATCGCAATAATGTGCAAGTATTTTCTTCCGGTCAAGTACCGAAATAGGAGTTTTCTAGAGCCATCTTTTTTTGTTTGTTTTTTGTGTTTTTTTTTTATACAATACACAGACTCTGTGGCATATATCTACATTTCAACATAGTCCTATATACATTCAAAAATCTGAAAAAGAGTTGGAACAAAAAGACATTTAAACCCCATAATTTTCTCATCTATATATCTTGTTTTTCCTCATTAGGGTTTTCATCATACAAAATATTACCAGTTTTAGAGTTTCCCCAAAATACAAGGCACAAAGAATATGCTTTTTTCTTACTTGCACAGACAATTATATATATATATGTATATATGTATTTATATATATCATATTGAGCTCTAAAAATAAACATCTAAACATGGTACACACATGAGTGCTAGGGTGCACCAAGTACAAGTGAGATTAATGGCTGTGAAAAATTAGAACAAAAAAGCAGTCATCTAAATGGACTTGGAAAAAAATGCTTTCTCGGTATTTCTCTGTGGTTCAGAGCATAAACCCACCTTAATACTTAGCATTGTACTAATATATTCACTCTTCCAAAATGCTTTGCTTTAACAGATGTTTACAATCTGCACCTCACATTTACTTAACATGTGAGCTTTCTTTCTAATGCCAGCAGCAGGGTCACTGGTTTATGCTCTGAAAATGCAATAATCAAGTATTTTGGATCATGCTTCACTTACACTACAAGTTCTTAAAACAATGTAACCTAATTATAAATGTTTACATAATGCTAATTGACATGCAAAACAGAATGAAATTTACAATGGATAACGTGACAAAAACAGACATTTCTGACCAGTGGTCCAATGAGGCTGATTACACTTTTGATGCTGGTATCCTTAGTCCTACAAGGCCTCCAGTGGGGTTGCCTTCAGCAGTCTTCCCTAACACTTGGTTAACAAATTCTGAGGTTTGCCCAGCGACTGGGAGACCTGAAGAGAATAAAAGGCACACTTTAAAATACAAATATGGAGAGGGCATAAAGGATAGGGAAGAAGTCTGAAACACTGAGAAGGGCTCCACTACTTGCTGCTGTAGCTCAGAAAATGATTCTATATGGCAGATTACATTTCCTAAGGGGACCCACACCAAGATTCATGAAACATTTTAAGTGCTGGATGACACGCAGAAATATCCAAAGGAATCCAAGGCCCACTGGCAGGCACTGTTTCCAAGGCCTGTGTCCTTCAACTGTTTGGGCCTCACTGTGATCTGTGGTGGATACACATACAACTACAAGTACAAAAGACACATATAATAATCTAAAATTACTGTGTATAATATAAGTTCCCTTTTCTTTCTTTCTTTTTTTATAAAAATGGATGAATAAGAAGGTACAATGCTAGAAGGAGAGAGATTAGGAACAGCCCAAGCAACTCCCTCATCCTATTCACCTGGATAGCTGGGGAAGTATTTCATGATAATCCTTAAACGGGTAGAATTGTTTTAAGTATTAAGAAAAATGAAACTAGGCATGGTGGCACATGCTGGTAATCCCAGAAATTGACTGGTTAAGGCAGGATGATCGTGAGTTTGAGGCTAGCCTGGGCTACATTAGTAAGACCTTGTCTGAGGGTGAAATGAGGAGTGGAAATACACACAAGAAAAAGAAAATGGAGTAAAAGTAGAAAACACTAACTTAATCACTGATTATAAGACATAAATTATAAAGATGCCAATGTCACCTTAACTATTCAGCCAAGCTCACAACGACCACTAAAAAGACAAACTCACACCATGCTCGTGACTAATGGAACGGGAGAAATATGTAAATTCTTGACAAAACTTTAACTCCATCTTGGGCTCAATCAGTGAATCACTTACTGTACAGCCATGAGGACCTGAGTTAGACTGCAAACACGGAAAAAGTTAAGCTAGGGCATGTTTTTATAAATCCCAGAGCTACAGAGATGGAGATAGGAGGATCCTTCCGGTTTGCCAGCCATTCATCTCAGCTAATCCAGGGAACCAGACCATAGTGAGGAGAAAACCAAACCAAACCAAACAAACGTGGTGGGTGACTTCTGAGGAAGGATACCTGAGGTTGACCACCAGCCTCAACACAGCCTCCTACAACATATGCATGTGCACTGTGCACCGTGCATCTGTGGGCACCTAAACACACACATACATTTCACTTCACCTTACACAAAGAAACATATAAAGCCAAAAGTTGGGACACCTGAGAACCAATTACTTAGAATTTTCATTTAAGAATAAAAATGACTCAGAAGTTAATAGAGACAGAAAGAGATTATAATTAAATCCAATGAATCACTTTCAAATACAGCACACACACAAGATAGAAAAGGCATAACTGAGCAGGCAGAGGCATGTAAGCTTTGGCTCCATATTGGAGATGACAGCAATGCTCATACATCTAAATATACTGCTGGTACTATGGCTAAGAACATAACTTTGTTATGTTGCTGGTGCCAATCTAGCATCAACAGACGTTAGTTCACATCTCTCCGGGAAAGATGCTCAAATATGTAACCAATAAAGAACAGCACAACATACACGCATGCACCCACATACACACACATGAACAAAAGTGAAGCACCTACAATGAGCAGACTGCTACTTTTGCTCAACTTTAGTAAATTTAAGGTTCTGGAGCAAACAATTTTCTAGGACTATATAAATAATAAAACTGACTCAGAAGAGGCAGCAATGCACAGCTTTTCATATAAAGGTACAAGATTTCCAAAGAAAATGTCACTAGTGGAACAGCTTCTCCAAGAGTTCTAAGCAAAGAATTAATTAATACAAAGAATAAAAACAAGTAACAACTAATAGCAATTAATTCAAGGAATTAGTAACAAAGTAATTAATACAAATAAACCCCAAATGTATCTAATTTGATAGAGACTCTAGGATGAGGCAACTGTTTATTGACTTATCTTAATTTTTTAAGATGAGTTTTCCGTGTATTTGGTTAGGATGGTCTTGAAAACAAGTAACTGTGACCTCCACATTTGTGGCAGCAGATATTTATTTCCATTTTTCCACATAAAACATCAAGTAGCCAGGCATGAAATCTCAGCTCTCCATGGCTAAACAGCAAGATCCTGTCTCAAAAGAACAAAACAAAACAAACTCCACAAATCCTAACTCCTGGAAAGCTGAGTTTCTCGGGGTTGAGAAAAGAGATCACTTAGGCTCAGGAGTTAGAAGCCACTGGTGGAGACACCTCTGCCATCTCACTTCTCTCTCTGTGAGAAGAGGTCTCCTTATGAAGCTCTAGTTGGCTCAAAATTGGGCTTTTTCTGCCTCATCCTCCCAGATGCTGGAATTACAGGCATAGAGCAGCACACTCAGTAGAAACTCTGGTTCTTAAAATAAACCATTCCAAGGAAACTAGCAAAATGGGATCCCCATGAGATCTGGACTTCTCTGCATCCATATCATTCAAGAGGGTGTGAACAAGCTTCTCTTTAGACCCACGGGTATCAGCATCAACAGTTTTCACGTGAGATAAACCAAAGGCATCAATGGTCTTGAACAAAAAATCTGAAGTACTTAACAGGTAACTGCATAGAAAACAAAGGCCGTCAAGATCTGTAAGTGAAGCCACAGCCATTTTATTCAACCAAGCAGTAAGCACCCAATAAAAGAAAGAAGCAAAGGAAATTTAAAAAACAAACAAACAAACAAAAACAACAACAACAAAAAACCAAAAAACCAAAACCCTGCCCAGTCAGAACTCTGATGGGGAGCTGACAGTAGCAAGAAGTGCTGGTACTAGAAAAACTGGACATGAAACTGACAAGAAATGTAGGAAATGTATGAAAGAATGAGATGGATCAGACAAAACAACTAAGCAGCTGTGGAAAGAAAGCTGCCATTAACTGAAAAGGGTCTGAACCAGGCCAAATGGACACTGAAAGTTATATGTACACAACGAAACTTATCCAGTTGTAAAGAAAACTGATGATTAACCGTAGGAAAATGGATCTTTTAAGCAAGGTAACTCAGAAAGCCAAAGCCTCATGATCTCATGTCAATCCTGGCTTATATGTCTATATGGATGGATAGGAACTGGAGGTACAGGCTAGGACACTGAGGAAAAGAGGGGTTCAGGATATGGGAAGGACAGCAGAACATATACAACATGACAATGGCAAAGTGGCCATGAGCAGTGGGTAGAGGGATGAGAAGAGAGGGAGGAGGACAATAATCAACAAGAACAAGCGTATGAAAATGCCCTAACAAAACCTACTATGCTGTTTGTGCTCATCAAGTTTTTAAATAAAAATTTTCATTAAAAAGCAACAAAAGGAGTGTTAAGATTAAAATTAGAGTCTGAACCATGGAGAGATGGCTCATCAGATAAGAGTACTGGCTGAGCTGGGCAGTGGTGGCTCACCTTTAATCTCAGCACTCAGAGGCAGGGGCAGAGGCAGAGGCAGAGGCAGGTGGATCTCTGTGAGTTCGAGGCCAGCCTGCTTCACAAAGAAACCCTGTCTTGGAAAACCAAAAAGAAGTACTGACTTCTCTTTTGGAGAACCCAAATTTAGGTCCTAAGAGCACAAAGCAGTTTATAACCATCTGTAACTCCAATTTTAGAGCCAAGGTCCTCTTCTGACAACTGAAGGCAACAGGTACACACGTGGTAAACAGACATATATACAGGCAAAACACACAAACAAATCTTTTTTTAAAATGGCATATGAAAGAAAATGACAGAGAAAAAAATTGGCCACCTCCATTGCAACTCCTGCAAGGGCTATATATGAGGAACAGAGCCTCTGAAAGGAAAACTCACATCATGCAAACGTGATACACAGTGGGCACAACCTAAATGATCCATAAAAGGCTGTATCTATCCTCAGAGGTGCCTCTCTCCTTAAACTTTTCTTCTGTCCACATATCTGTCTGGACCCTACAAGATCAGCAGGTGCTTTCTGAACTCCAATACCCACCTAAAATACCATGAGAAAGGGTGTTTTAAAAAAAGAAAAGCAGGGCAATGGTGGTGCACAGCTTTAATCCCAACACTCAGCAGGCAAAAGCAGGTGGATCTCTGTGAGTTTGAAGACAGGCTGGTCTACAGAGTGAGTTCTAGGACAGAGAGAGAGAGGGAAGGGAGGGGAGAAGAGAAGATCTTATCTACAAACAATGAAAGCATGCCTAAAGACTGGATCATGAATGTTGTAACCCAGGCCACTGTTATTTCAAAATAAACTAAACAAACATAAAGAAAATGCCTTAAGACATGAAAGCGGAAGAGTAAAATGGCTCAGTGTATAACGGCACTTGCCACATTATGTAAGCTGTGCTCTGACCTGCACACTTGTGTCATAGCATGGATATACTCAGACGTAAGTAACTAGACAATTATAAAACAACAAAAGACATGAAAAAGGGAAGACTGCCTGAGTCGGAAGTCAGCCTGGACTACATACAAAGGCCCTCAAAACACGGAAGGGAGGTGGTAAGATGATTCCATGGGTAAAGGCATTGGCTGCCAAGCTGGACAACCTGAGTTTGATCCCTAGGAACCACATGGTAGAAGAGAGACACTCTTCCAAGCTGTCCACTTACCTGATAAACACGGAACACAGAAAATAAAAGGAAAATTCCTTATGCTGAATAAATAAATAAATGAAGGAAGGAAGGAAGGAAGGAGAGAGAAAGCAAGGCAAACAGCAAAAAGAGGGAAGGCTATGGCTCGGGGTGGTAGTCTTCTGAGTGTTTGAGAGACACTTGCAGACACAGACACAGATACACACACATGACACAGGAGTACCAAGAGAAAGTGAGAACAAAAAAAGAAGTGAGGAGCTAAGAAAGAAAAGGTTCAAGAAGTAACAAGAGCAGAGATGAGCAAGGGAGACTTTCCACACACACAGGTGCTCTGGTGTCCCCAGGAGAAAGAAGCAGGGCAAATGCACACTGAGAGAAACAAGAGCAGGACCCAAGGAAACTTGTATCTAGGCAAGAATAAAAAAAAACCACCAAACCCCACTAATTTAGGGATCAGCTCTTTAACAACATTTTGTGCTTAAGAGAAGGAAAAAACTGTCAGGATTTTCAAGGAAAGAAAATGTGTGCCAAGTCGAAATATCTGTTTAGTGTAAAGGAACACACACTTATGGATATGAAAAAGCTTTTAAATTAAAAACCAAAAAGGTAAAAAGTAATTTTATGATATTAAGTTCCCCCTCAAACTAATACTCAAAATCGAGATTGTTTTTTTTTTTTTTTTAAAAAAAGAATATTGGTAGTTCTTTGAAAGAATTCATAAAATTGTCCATCTACTTAGATCAAGCAAATTGTCTTACTGCTTCCTGTGTGCAACTTCACAGGCAGCAGAGACTGTCTACAACAGTACTTGGTTTTGGACCTGCCTTTCATCTAAGATTGTTTCTGATTATACTCAAGTTGAACACCAGCCTTTTACTGTGATATGTTTGGGGCTTTCTGGGAAAGCAATACACTGTGCAGCCCCCAGGAAATGTGATCTCATGGTGATTCACTCTTACTGCACCTGAGTTCCTGGCCCTGTAGCACATCATAGTCACTTCCTAGCCATTCCTCCCATGAGCCACCAACCTGCCTGGCCTCTCTTGTTCTCTCCAATGTACAACCTGGTCAGGGATGATAATCCAGATGTGTAAGTTTGTTAGAACCTGTAAAAATACTGATGGTGACAAATCCCTAGCAAGAAGTAGGGGTGGGGGTGGGTGGATGGGGTGGGAATGAAGGGAGAGAGTGCTGAGAACCTCCGAGTTTCCTTAATATGAAAGAACTCCTCTGACTCTGGCAGCACACAGTGTAAGCTGTTGTCATCTAATAATGGTCTCCTTACCGAGTGTGTCTTTAATGAGGTTTTCAAGTTTCTGCCCCAGGCCCGGTCCTCTCTCTTCTCTTGGATTCTGAACTCGGTGTACGATGTCTTGTTTGATGGAGTTGATTACAAACAATAAATTGTCTAGAAGACAGAAGCAAATACTTAGAATGCATTGCTAATGTGGGAGAAGAGCTATGCGCACAGCTCAGGGATGAACACTCATCTCACTAGCATGAACAGAACCCTAGGTTGGATTTCTAACCATGTAAGAAAAAAAATAATAAAACAACAAGATAACCCAGAGTATGAGCAGTGTCAAAAATATGAATTCTGTTGTATATGATGGTGCAGACCTTTAACCCAATACTCAGAAAACAGAAACATGAGGATATTTATAAGTTTGTGGCTAGCCTGGTCTATATAACAAGTTCTAGGCTAGCTCAGGCTATACAGTTGAGATACTCAATGAAAGAGAGAGAGAGGGAGGGAGGGACGAAAGGAGGGACAGAGGACTCCTAGGTTCTCATATAATTCAGAAGATCTAGGAAAGTCCAGGAATCTGTATTTTAATAGAGAAATTTCAATGTGCAACCAATGTGAAAAACACAGAGCTACACTATCCACACAATTCAAGTGAAGGGAAAGAGTAAAGTCAGTCAACCACACTGGCTAACCTAGAAATGCAATTACGACAAGGAAAAGCTGGCCATGAATTTGCACACATGAACAGTAGTATCATTTGTCTAAGGGACCACCAATCCAGGCAGTCACTCTCAGAGACAAGAAGGAATTGACAGTGGGCATGTGGCTTTATGTATAAATAAATGGAAATGAGAAGAGCCAACCTGGTGGTGGTGATGGTGGTGGTGCACACCTTTGATCCCAGCACTCAGGAGACGGAGGAAGGTGTATCTCTGTGAGTCCCAGGCCAGCCTGGTCTACAGAGTGAACTCCAGTAAAACTGGGGCTATGTTGTCTCAAACACTCCCCCCCCCCAAAAAAAAAAAACAAAATAGAGAGCTAAACAGTATGCAGACCTCAGAAAAGAGAATGTGCAAACTAAGGAGAAAGCGTGAGGCTGAAGACTAGGGTTTACCGTATTCAGTGTTGAGGCCCCATAACTTCACTTTATTAGCTTCATACTGAGCTTTCTTCTTTAGTCTACAAGCTCTGTGAAAGGAAGAGCTACTATTAGTTCATTTTTCCTTTTAAGAGATGTCAGAATAAATTTCCTTAAATAGTAAAAAAGATTAAAAAAGAATACCAATTTGCTACTACTGAAAACTTTTCTTTCTTTGAAATTTCCTTCTTGTGTGTGTGTGTGTGTGTGTGTGTGTGTGTGTGTGTGTATGTTAGAGAGAGAGAGAGAGAGAGAGCATGAGTGTGCAAGAATGTGTGCATGTAAAGGAGCATGTGAGTGTATGTGAATGTGTGTGTATACAGTGCATATGTGGAGGTCAGAGGACAGTTTTTAGAAGTTGGTTCTCTTCTTTTACTGTGGGATCTGGGGACTGCACCTAGTTCATGAGGCTTATTTGGCAAGTACCTGCTCAAGTCATCTCACTGGCATCCATAAGGCATGTTTTTGTTTGTTTCAAGGTTGATAGTATTTTACAAAGATAAACCATATAGACCTGGGCATTTATTGAAAAGAAATGTAAAACAATACCTACACAAACATCTATAAGTCAATGTTTACAGTAGCTTTATTCAAACATACCAAAAACTGGAAGAAACTCAAAGGTCGTTCAGCTGGTAAACAGATAAACTGCATACTTTTCCAATAAAAACTTACTTATACAGTAATAAAAGAAACCAGTAACCCATGTGACAACATGGATGGGTCTCAAATGAATGTCAAAGGCAAACAGACAGACTCAGACTACTATGTGACATTCTGGAAAAGGACAGAGATTGATGATGATGATGAAGGAGGAGGAGGAAGAAGAAGGAGAAACATCATCAATGGGGTCTGAGGAGATGACTCAGTAGTTCATTAAATAAAAAATAGGTCAATGGTCGTGAAAGGCCTAGGGTGAGGGGCTGTTTGTATAATTTTCCAAGGCGATTAAAATGTTAATATATCTCCTCTTGACCATGTTGGTGGTTATACAGCTGTATGTTTCTCAGCTCATTATAACATCCTTAAATGGATAAATTTTTCTGTTAACTATACTTTGGTCAACCTAATTTACCAAAAAAGCAATGTTTTAAGACTTTTCAGTTATAAGTAATACAATGTACTGACTCTGTTTGCCTCATCCCCAGTACTTTTTCCTGAAAGCATAAGTTCCCTCTTCACTTAAAACAACAACAAACCTTGCTGCAGTTGCTATCTAGTAAATAATTTCTGAAAGTCACCTCTTTCACAAAATCTTAAGGTCTAATCTTACCCCCTAGAGACTACTCACATGGGTAAACAGCATTAGAACTTACCTGGAAGCCAGCTTGTTTTTTTCTTTCCTTGACCTTGGCCGGGCTGTTAAGGGAAGCTCACTGACTGGAGTCAGGTCACTAATCACCTTATTCAATTTTCGTAATTCATTACCAATCTGGAGTAGTTTTTTAGGGTTTGGAGTCAGGTCTTCCACATCAGTTCTCCGTGACTTCTTAACTGCGTATTTCCCTACAGGTTATTTGAAGGGAGTTTAAATTGGATCATTTTAGTGAGCAAGATATACAATTTCTACAGTCACCACCACCAGCCAGTTTTCATTTTATATGCCTTGGTACATTTCAGGAGACGCAGAATGTTTAACTTCCTAACTTAGAAGGCCTAGCCTCTCTCTCTCTCTGTCTAGTCCTGCTGCTAGAAAAATGAAAAGTACCCTAGGGATACAGCTCAGTGAGTGGCAGAATAATTGGCTAGCATGCTCTCCTCTAGGTTTGAACCCAATATAATAGAGTCCTAACTCTCTGCCTAGTAGAACTATGTATTGACATCTCGGGCTGGAACAAGAGTTCAACTGTACACAAAAATCCAGGCAAGTTTACCTAAACCAAGTTGGGATTCTGGGAATAATTGTCAGGCAAAAAAGAAGGATCACCTTGTTTTAAAAGCTCTCAACTCCCTCCCCCTCCCCCTTCTACTCCCCATCTCCTAATTTCCCTGACCAAATGAAAATGAACCCTAGGGCCTCGTTACCCATACTAGATAATCATGACCACTGAACCACACCCCAGTCCCAGCACATTCCTCTCAAGTATTACAGTACACCCAACAGTTTTCATTAGACTAAACATAAGGTACCTGGAATTTTTTACTGGACTTTATTTTTTTTTTAAGTTGAATACAAAAATCCATGGAGAGGTAGTATAGATCTTGAACTAGAAAAACAATGTCCAAGTAACACAGACTAGGGGCCAATACTTGTGTTCCAAAATGCTCAGCAACTGAAGTCTGTAGCACAAATGTGCACTCCTTAAGGAGCTCATTCATATCTTCCCTCTGGCCTTTTTGGCAGACTAGTTGGTGCTAATGTGAAAACAACAGAAGAAATTCTCCTAACACAGCTTTCTGGATTGATCTACTGTAGTAGGTGGTTTTGTGTGTCCATCTGACACAAGCTAGAGTCATAAGAGAGAAAATGCCTCTATGAGATCCAGCTGTCAAGTATTTACTCAATTAGTGATCAGTGGGGTGGTGGTGCTACCCCTGAACTGGTGGTCCTGGGTTCTATAAGAAAGCAGACTGAGCAAGCCACGGGAAACAAGTTGGTGATTTGTCACAGCAACAGAAATCCTAATTAAGATATCTATCTAAACCATAAGCTTCTCCTTATTCCTATAAACTCTCCTTCTCTACTCTTTTCCCACAACCATGTGCCCCTTTGCCACTCTGCTTTTCTCCCCATCACCCTTTACAACTCAATCTCCCCACTAAATTAAGTCTGGGGTGCATGAAAATGGAACAGAGTGCTGAGGAAGGTCTTCTGCTTTCTCCCCAGTGTCTTGCTTGTTTTTGGACAGGTCAAGAACCAGCTGTCTCTTGGCCTTTTCTTGGGAGTGGAGGAAGAGGGGACCAGAAATGATGGCTCTCCACTCCGATGAAAGCTATGTGTAAAAAAGAGCAATTGTGATTAAAAATCTCTCTTTGATGCCCTCTTCAGTTGGTTGTGAAGGGCTGAAAACCCAAGCACACTAAGCATTATGGTTCATTATCTTTGCTTATAATGACACCAGACAAGTACGGTGGCATAAACTTATAGTCCTGGAATAAGTATACATAATCTGAAAAAATGAGGCAGAGGAATTCAAAGTTTAAGGAAGGCCACATTGGGCTACACAGAGTTAGAGGCCAGTCTAGGCTACATACCAAGACAACCATCTCAAAGACTCAAAATAAAAATAATTGCACTTCCTAAAAACAAGAGAAATGAGCACTAAATATTTTTGAACCTCTCTTACCATGATGTAAGCCATTTTTCTGGTACATATTACTTGGCAAGGTGTCTCGGTTCCACTCAGATGGCCTCAGAATCCTCTCCTGCTGTGATGGTGTAAGTTGCTCACTGTACTCCCAGAAGTATCTCCTTTTCCCTCTCTTCCGAGAAGATATGGAAGTCATTTCCTTCAAGTCCTCTACAGAGTCGTTTTCATAGCCTTAAAAAAAGAAATTGGTTCCATAACCATCAAGCTCCATACATTCAATGTCTCTAAGAAGAAAACAAAAAGTCCTTCTATCTGTAACCCAAGATACTTTCCTTCATCTGAAGTATCACCAACATGTCCAAAACACTAAATCAAGTTCACCAAGTCTAGTATGTAAATCTCAGAAATTAATAACATAGCACAGCTATCTGATGTGGGCTTCCCTTGGTTTTTTTTGGAAGTTAGCATGAGGTACTGCAGTATCTTCACAATTAAAAAGACTAAATACAATTACAGGAATCAAAGTGCCATTATACTAAGAAACTAATAAAAGATGGTACCAGGACCACAACAGATATATAACTTTTCTCATGTGTGGCTTCTTACAAATCAAGTATGCTGGATGTCTCTATAAATGTGTTCAGATGATGCAAAGTCTGGAAGAGATGCCACCACTGGTGATACACAGGAACCTTTCCTCAGAAGTATTCACATATGTGTATAATTTGAGTTTTTGGAAAGTTTGATGATGCTGTCAACTATGGAAAAAGTACCCTAGTTTACCAGGTTGGTTTGGGGTTAGACAGAATGGCTTAGAAGAATTCAAGTACATTTATTCCATGTGTACAAGAATAATGCACTGTATTAATTAAGGTCTTATCTACACGAGGTTGGTTATAGTGTTAAAAAGAGTGCCATGATAGAATGGTACTTACATACTGCACTGTGATTTCTAAATGCCTGCTCTCAAAGAGCTGTACACACCGCTGCAGTGGTGTCCTAGTTTCATAAGCAGCAGTGATTTTCCTCCTCCCTTTTATTCTACCCCTTTCAAAAAAGCATAGAATGACAGTTCCCAACCACGCTAGCAAATGCATGTACAGGTCCATTCTAGGTCATTCTTTAGAGGACTTGTTACTACCTATACACTGAAGGGCATATTTCCCTTACTGATGAGAAGTTCCAGAAAATATTTACTTCTGAGTTGCTGGAACTATTGATCAAAATCAGTATAGGATGTTTAATATAGTATGCTATTAGTATATGACCACATTTTCCTTCTGAAACGTGACCTAGAACTATCCCGAGAAATTGATGGCACCTGTTCATTGGGGAAAGCTTTGAATGTTAGAATGTTATCAAGGTTTCTCCAGAGTCACATTCAGGACAGTATGGAAATCTAGAAAAGGCAAGCGATACAGCGGCTCTCAGGTGTTCGAGTGGAGGAAGGGTATGACTATAAATGAACATGAAGTAATTTGGGATAATCAAAGCACTTCCTCTAACTTGATTGTAGTGATTGTTACATGAATGACTACATGCACTTATCAAAACTCATACACCCAAACAAGGTACCCTTACAAGGCACACCACAAGTAGAGTCGGTTTTGTTGTGCTATAACTCAACAAACAGGATTTTTTAAAAGTCTGGACTGCAACTTATTGGTTGGGCACTTGGCTTAGCATTTGTGAGGCTGAGGGTTTGTATTCCCCCCAAAAGGTAATTTTTTAGTAAGATGAATTAAAAGATTAAAAAGAGATAAAGTCAAAGAAAAGAATGTGTCTGAGCAATGGTACAGATGAACTTTGCACTTCATTTCTCACATTTACAGTACATTCCTATATGGCTCAACAACACAGGAAATGTGATGATATGCTTCTTCCTTTTCTGACCCTCAAAGAGTGTATACATAAACAGATAATAAGGTGTATGTTACTGTATATGCTTAATGTGCTTCACTTCACCCCTGACCAAAATATATGATAAGCATCATAGAATACTCGTGTTTCTTCAAAACTAATGCAGAACTCAGTCTGACAATGAACATTAGGTTCTTCTTAAAAAAAAAAATGAAAAGAAAAAAAGGTAGGCAAGTGAGATGAATCAACGCTGTCAAACCAGGGTTTCAGGGTTTGATCCTCAGGACTACATGGTGGATAGAGAGAACTGACCTCTACATATGTACTGCAGCACCTCCACATATACAATAAATAGATAAATGTAATAAATTTAAAATGGTGTACAAGCTAAGTGTGTTGGGTACACAAAGTGAAAGCTGTGATCTATGTATTGGTATATATATTTTATTTCAGATTTAAAGACTGTATCTTGCTCTAGTTATCAATCCACCTTTGGAAAAGAGGTAAGGGTCACACTGGCCCCCCAAGAAAGGCATTTTAATTGGCGTTTGTGTCACAGGCCGTTTCCCTACTTGCACCATCCATAACTGTGTTTTACTCTAGTCCAAAGCATAGGGACAGATCTGAATGGACTTCCTCAAGCAATCCCCAATATGTTCCCTTAGACAGCATTTACCTTTGCCGGTCTGCAGGATGCAAGACACTTTCATTCACTCAATACTCATACAATTCATTTGACATTTCTAAGTACCCGGGAGGAAGAAATTGCCTTAGTTGTACAGCTAACATGATGAGAAAGGCTTGGCATGATTAGCAGAACTGAGATGAGTCAGAGCTTATGACTCAAGGGGTCTAGCTCTGAGTCCACATCTCACTCCCCTAACTGGTTGAATGACATAAAAGTCTAGCTCATTTCATGCTAAATTCAGAGTCACGACAATGTTTATTTCTTTGTCCCACCTAAACCAGGTATTAGATTTACTTATGTGTACAATCTTTCCCAGGGAGCCAGCTTTTAGGATGTCAGCTTTCTACCTTTTCTAGTAAGATGTCTTCAGTAAATCAGGATCAAGGGGGAGGGGCAAAGGGAAGTGGGAAGAGAACATGAGAGAATGAAATGGAGTGGGAGTCGCAACGGAGAGGAAAAAAAAACAAACAAACAAACAAACAAAAACAGGTATCTTGGTAGAGGGAGCCATTGTGGGGTTAAAGAGAAACCTGGTGCTAGGTTTCTACACCCAAGAACCCAAGGACTCCATCTAGGACTCCAACCAATAGTGGAGAGGGTGCCTAAACACACACAAAAAAATGACAAAGAATGAGACAGGGGAGGTTACAGATGGCTCAGCACATGAAGCTGGCTGCCAAGCCTAGCCACCTGAGTTTGATCTGGGAAACCTACTTGACAGAGGGAGAGAACCAACTCTACAAAGTATCCTCAGACCTCCACATGTGCACCCAGCCAGGCAGGCGTAGAATAGGAAATAATCCGCTTTAGAGGGGCTGCTGCCACCTGGGAACTAGTAGAGACCGCCAGGAAAAGCTTTGTTCATTATTTGAGCAGGACAGCTAAACACCATATTAAGAAGACAAAGGCAGCAAGAAGCAATTTTACAACTTTTTATTTTTATGTGTATTGGCGGTATTTTGCCTGTGTGTCTGTCTGTCTGTGTAAGGGTCATATCCCCAAAGCTGGAGTTATTGACAGTTACTGGTCATTTGGGTGCTGAGAATTGGACCTGGGTCCTCTGTAAGAGCATACAGTGCTCTTAACCAGAGTGATCTCTCCAACCCCACAAGATACATTATTTTAAAACTTTCTTTTTCATTAATTCTTTGTGTCTTTCACATCATCCATTCTGATCCTACCCATCTCCCTTGCATCTGCCCTTGCAACCCCCTTCCAACTAAAACAAAACTGTGTCGAAGAAAAAAAGGCTTGCCAACCCGAGACCCTTGGTGAATCATACTCTCATAAAACACAGGACAAGAGTTACCAGGCTGTATGCTAAAAACCTGACAAGCACATTGACTAAAAATGTGAAAGTCTGCCTCAGAACCACAAAGTACTCAACAAGGGAGAAACAGAGCTAGGACACTGGAAGAACCATCCAAAGACAGACCAATGACCAATGACCATGATGCTATGAAGGACCTCTCAGGGTGTAACAGACATCTGTGAAAGCAGAAAGGACCACTGAATGTTGAAGCTGCAACCAGCAAGCAAGGGAGACTATATTCAGACTCTGCACCCCTTTATTCAATTTAGCAGAGTCAGTTCTATCCTTCTATTCTTTTACTGCTATTCCTCCAATCCCTTTCCTCTCCTCCAGCCTATATTCTTTGCCTTGTTTATTTTCCATTTGATAGGTTTTCCCAAAGAGTATAAATGAGCCTGATTTGCAGGATCTTCTTATTTCAACATCTCAAGACATTATTTCTTTTTTCCTCTTCTTCTTTCCTTTTCTTTTTCTTGTTTTTTTGAGACAGGGCTTCTCTGTATATCCCTGGCTGTCCTGGAACTCGCTGACTGGAACTGGCCCTGACTGCATTTTTTTAAATTTAAATTTAAAATTTTAAGTATGAGTGCTCTGTATGTCTGCCTGTACGCAAGAAGAGGGCGCCAGATCTCATTACAGGTGGTTGTGAGCACCATGTGGTTTCTGGGAATTGAACTCAGGACCTCTGGAAGAGCAGCCAGTGCTCTTAACTGCTGAGCCATCTCTCCAGCCCCAAACGCATTTCTTTACATCTTTTTCATTCTCCTTTAGGTAAATTGCCTCACTGTGTCCTTTTTCACCTTCTCTAGTTACTTTTTTCCTCCTATTTTTCCTGTATGAACCCAATACTAATCAACTCTCCTTTATCCATCTGCTCATCTGTCATGTTGTCAATGTTCCTTTATCTCCCAAAACAGTAAGAGCTTAAAGGGCGACTGTTACTTGGCTATTACTGTAAGTTCACAGTGGCCTATACTTCAATAGTGATTTTTTTTTCCTGTGACAAACAACAGTATAGCAGAGCAAAATGACATCTCAATCCTGTTACAACCTAATCTCTCTCAACTGTTTTAAACATTTCTACTGGGAATCATCATTATTTAAAAGGAAAGAAAAATATCAGCCAGCAGCCTATCCCCAGATGCATAACTCCCGATGCAAAAATTTGAAAACAAAGAACAAAGAAGGCCGCATGCCCCCTCCAACATTTACCAATCCCACAGTAATGTCCTCCAATGACAATGAATTAGGTGGAATCCTAGACAAAGAAGTTAAGAGGCAAATTATATGATAAAGAAACAAAAAAGATATAAACAAATTTCTGAATGAATTCCAAGCGAATACAAAGAGCTAAATGAAAAACAGAAGTCAAACAGGATAAGAGTGGTAGCTAGTTCTTAAATGATGAAAACAGGCTAAAGTAACTGATGACCACCAAACTAGCTCTACAGAAGATATGTGACGAAATGCTCTGAAAGATAAATCCTATGGAGGGATCTGGTAGTCTTCTAAGGCATATATATATATACACACACGTTTTCCCTCATTTGGGTTCCTAGGTTACAGATACATAGACTCATGTACACATATGTGACATGAAAATACAAGTGACATCAGGGGACTAAGAGGAACTAAACGGGGAGAGGAAGAGTGGAGATAAGGGAGAGCAGGTCAGTGTTCTCAATCCTAATGCTGCGACCCTTTAATACGGTTCACTGCACTGTGCTGACCCTGACCATAAAATTATCTTTGTTGCTACTTCCTAACTGTTATTTTGCTACTGTTATAAATCACAAACTAAATATCAGATATGTTATCTATCCCCAAAGGAGTCACGACTCACAGATTGAAAACCACTGTAGTAGGGTATGAAGGGAATATGTTCTTGTGTGTATAAGTGAGAGAGGGGGGAATATGAGTAAGTTTATCAAACAAGGGTTAGGAATGCACCACAGCAGTAGAACATTTTCCTAGAGGTTTGTTCCCCAGCACCTCAAAACTACATTATCAAGTTAGAAACCAAAATGTTAAGTAAATTCTTACCTATCAACACTAAAAAAACCAAAAAATTTAAAGTGAAGTGTGGTACTCCAATCCAGAACTTGAGAGTAAGGCAGGAGGACATAAGTTCAGCCAGACTGATATAAACAGTAAACTTCAAGCAAAAGAGCCACTGAAGTGCAAGTGAGATGGGAAGATGGTCCATGACACTGTGGGTACTAGACTTAGAAGTAGGATGGGAAGGAAGGTGGTCCATGGACTTGGAGCAGACTATAATCAACAAGCTATCACTAAAGACAAAGAAGAGCTGTGCATACTGATACAAAGAGTCAATCAGCAAGATGACATAAAACTTGTAAATGTACCCACATAACGCAGACAGTAACGTTACTGACAAGAAAAAATGCATAATCTAGTGGTGAAGGACTTCTTTGCTGATGGATACATCAGAAGGAGTAAATAAGGGCACAGCAGACCTGAACATCAAGAAAGGTAGACATACACAGAAGCTTCCATCCCACAGCAGCAAACACATTCATTTAGAGAATAAAGAGCGCTCTCCAGGACAAACTACAAAACTGAACTAGTCTCACAAACCTATAAAGAATGAAATACATTTTTTTTTATTTCTGACAACACACGCACCAAAAAAATTAAAGACAACAACAACAAAAGAATGTTTTAAGAATTTTATTGCCCAGCATGATGGTTCTTATCTGTAATCCCAGAAATTCAACTGGGCTGCCATGAACTTAAGAAGAACCTGTGTTATATAGCAAGCAGCAGGCCAGGCAGGCCAACACAGTGCAATCTTGCAGAAAGAGGAAGCAGGAGAGAGGGAGGGAAGAACAGTTAAGACATTACAAAAGAGCAAAGACCAACTGAAGATCTTTTTTCTTTTAATTCTTTTTCCACAAATGTAGAGAACTACATACTTAACACACAAAAGTTGTTTGGTTTAGGAAGAGTTTAAGTAAAAAGTACCTTAAGTCTCATGTGGAGAAAAATAACAGAGGGAGGATAAGAGGTGGTACAGAGAAGGAAAAGAGAAGAAGAAAGAATAGGGGAGGAAGGAAGAGAAGAAAGCAAGAGAGAGACAGGCCAAAGAAGGCCACAGACCCACCTTAGGTAACAGAACTGATGAGAGGAAACATGGGGGAGATCCTCGATATTGATCTGGTAGGTGAAGACCTTAGGGTTTAAGACTCCACAAGCACATGATACAAGTAGAAACGGAGGAACAGGGTTTTAATCAACTAAAAAGCTTGACAACAGCAAAACCAACCAGAACAGTGAAGAGAGCCTATGAAACAAAATAGATGCTGACAGTATATCCAATATTGAGCTACTACCCAAATAAGAACCTAACTGACAAGCAGTTGTTAAAGGACCTAAATAGGTATTTCTCAAAAGATATCCAAATGACCAGCAAGTATATGAGATCATTCTCAATACTACTAATCATCAACAAAACATAAATAAAAATCACAGAGACACTATACCACACTGGTCACAATGACTCATCAGAAGTTGGATAGCAACTGTTGTCAAGGACATGAGGAAGAGAGAACCCTTGTTTCATTGTTGGTGAAAATGTAAACTGGTATAGTCATTATAGAAAATAGTTTGGAAATTCCTCAAACAAAACAAAACAAAACCAAAAATAACCTGGCATATCAGGACAAACCTGTAATCTCAGGTTCAAGAGGCTGTCTGTCAAGAGGACTCTGAGACCAGGCAAAGTTACATACTTCAGTGCAAGTATAAAGTAGATAGTCAAACCCTTGTTCAGAAGAGGCAAGCCAGAGGCTGGGGGTGTGACTCAGTAGGACAGGACTTGTCTAGTACATGCAATGGCCAGGGTTTGATGCCTACTACAGAAAAACAAATTAAAAACAAAGAAACCAAGGTCTACAGATACAGCCTAGTGGCAGAGTATAGCTGCCCAGCATACACTACACAAGGCCCTGAATTTGATCACCAGCATCTAAAATAAAAATAAAATACCCAATGACCCAACAACCCTACTGCTCTGAAAAGACAGCTGGAAAAATGGCTCAGCATTCAAGAGCCCTTTCTGCTCTTTCAGAAGTTCTGAGTTTGATTCCCATGTCCATGTGAGGTGGCTCATGACTGCCTGTAATTCCAAGTCCAGGCAATCTGATACCTCTGGTCTCTGAGCACCTGAACTCAGGTGAATATATCCACATGCAGACAAAAACAAACAAACAGAAACACACAATTTAAAATTTTCAAATACTTATTTTATATGTATGAGTACTCTGCCTGCATGTATATATGTACACCACATGTGTGCCTGGTGCTCAAAGAGGTCAGAGCATTGGGCCCCTGAACTGGAGCTACAGTGGTTGTAAGCCACTGCTAGGTGCTGGGAACTAAACCTGGTTTCTCTGCAAGAGCAACAAAAGTGCTCCTAACTCCAGGGCTATCTCTACAGTCTTTCACAAACATAATTTAAAATAATAAAAATAAATCTTTTTCTGGTTTGCTTTAAAAGGCTAGGAGTGCTTTAACCTTAGCACTCAGAAGGCAGAAGCATGGAGCTCTCTTGTGAGGTGGAGACCAGGCTGGTTTGCATAGCAAGTTCAAAACAGCCAAGGACATAATAAGATCATGTCTCAAAAAATTAATAAAAAAGTTCTTGAAAGCTACATACACTCCTGCATTCACCACAACACTCCCTAATATCCAAGGTGAATGTAGAGATACAAAATTTATGTTTGCAAATACACACAATATTATTTATCCTTTAAAGCTCACATTCATGACAAGATAAATGTACTTGTTATGCCAAGTAAGGCAGCACATGCAAAGAAAGACAGCCTGCAAAAGTCTTCACATGTGGAACCCAAAGTCAAACATAAAAGCAGAGAGGATGGATGCCAGGTGCTGAAGACACGTGGACATGTGAGGTGTTTTGTAGAGTAAGTCTAGAGATCTAATATAGACAGCATAGCAAATGCAGTTAATACTGTACTGAGAATAGAGTGGGTCTCAAAAAAGAAAACAAGATAATTATGTTAAGTGATGGATGCTAATTAGCATGTAATAACCATAATGTAATAAATACAACTAAATATCATGCTGTGTATCTTAAATAGATCTCAATGAAGTGGCACAAAGTCAAGGAAAAGAAAAATACAACCAACATGGCGTGAGAGCACAGTCATTCCTTGGCAAAGAGGAAAGACAATAGATAACCCAGGATTCTAAAATAAACCAAAGATAAAGGTAAACCCTTTTCCTCCACTTTAAACTTGAAGTATTTTTTACTTACTTAAAAAATACATAAATAACATGTGGTATCAAATACTTAAATCTAAACACTAGGATTAAAAAAAAAAAACCTACCTAAAAGGAATCTTTCATGAATAAAAGTATTTAGGAAGGATGTAGCTCAGTGGTAGGCTAATTTGTGAAGGCCAGGGTTTACCCCAACACTGCATCTGCCACACCCACCACTGTATACTACACACACACACACACATGCACGCGTGCACGCATGCACACGGATACACAAATGCACACGGATACACAAAGGCACACATATATAGTGCTGTACTAGCTATGACAGTCACTTCCCTAATTTCAAAATAGTGTCAACATTTATAGTGCCTGAAATGCCAGCGATCACCATTTTAAACAAAAGGGCTCTTTGATAACTTACTAAGTTTCATTTTAACTGGTTTTATGCGAAATTATAGTATAAAAACTAATTTTCAAGCAAGTAACTTTTGCTTAAACTTGAAAAACTTCACTTCTTTGTGTAGTTTTAACTGTGTCCACTTGGCCATAACATTTTTATAAAGTGTCAGCCAATAGTGGCTGAACCCCAAACATGTAAATGCTAAGGTGATGCAGCTCCCCAGAGTCTGTTTCTTTTTCTCTTTCGTTTAATATGTACTGTACACAAAATGAAGCATCCTTCTTCATGATCTTCAAACTGTAGCATGAACTTTCTCTTCTTATTTTTTCCTATTAGTTGCTTTTTACAGACAGGGTCTCGCTATGTAGTCCTGACTATCCTGAAACCAACTATATAGACCAGGCTGATCTCAAACTTGTGATCTTCCTGCCTCTGCCTCTAAATGTTGGGATTACAGGAATGCACCGCACCTGGTATAGCGTATTATTTCTTAGTAAAATACAGCAGACACAAACTGTTCACTAAGTAGGCTTTTGTTAGCTATAAGCATGAATGGTAAGAGCTGGTATCACTCAGTTCACTATTCTATACACACTTATCTTAGTCACAGCAGAGTGGCACAAGTAAAACAGGGTGATACATTTTAAATCTTCACTTAAGTGTTCAAGAGGGTGGCAAAGTAGGTCGCTTAGCAAAAAAATAATTAAGAAAAGCCCTCAAAAAAAATCAAGATACCAATTATGACACAGGCACAAATAATCATAGGCATACTTAATGGTTTTAAAGCTATGTGAATATAAAAGGATACTTCTGATCCAAAAAAGACATGAAGTTATCTAATCCCTAGACTAAAATAAAGCAACCATCCAAAAATCTATTTTAAACAATGAATAAAAAGGTCAACTTAATAAGCTGCTAGATTTATACCTGGTTCAGAGAACGTGTCGCTAATATCATCATCTCTGTCATCCTCATAATCCTCTTCCTCTTCTTCCTCCTCTTCATTTTCAGAAAGTTCATGCTCACTGCCAAACCCTTCATCATGGTCTTCATCATCAATATCATCTTCATCATCCTCATAATCTTCAGGACTGCATTTGGTTGGCTGTTCTCTCATGTTGTCAGAGACAAAAAGAGAGTAATTGTGCTCTTCTTTTTTCTGGGATGAATCTGAAGCAGAAGTGCTGGCAGAAAGGCTGCCACTCTCTGCTGTAGCAACTGACCCAGGACCACTCTGGGGCAGAGGACCAAGTAATAGTTTCTGGGTTTCTTTGAAAGGTAAAGCAGGAGTGCCATGACCCTGATGAGGCTCCATGCCCCTTTTCTCCTGTCTCTTAGCCACTGCTCCACAGTAGCAGGTGTTCTCCTTGGCCGCATCCGTGTGTGCCTGGCTTAGCAAGGGCCGGCCCTGTTGCACGGGGTTGATCTTGACCTTTGCTTTTTTTACATAGTCTTTACATTCAACATGAAAATTCACCTTTTCATTATGGTACATGTTGGTCTTTGCCATGATCTGTGTGCTTGAAGTAGGTTTACTTGCTTTTTGGACACAGTCTGATGGTGGGACCTCAGCCTGAGGTGTCTTTGAAGAACACACAGGGGCAGCTGCTCTACTTGTGATCTTTTTACTAGGGAATGAAGGGGGTAAGGGATTTTGTTTGACACTGAAGAGGGAATCGGGATAATAAAGGGAATCAGAAACAGACTGAGAGTCCTCACTATTGAGCTGGGCCAAGGTTGGAGTTTTACTGATGACCTCTTCATCTTGGTAAGGGCTAGAAAAGTCATCAAGACCCAGGTAGTCCACTTCTTTTGTCCCCCAGATGTCACAACTGGTTAGTTTGGTGTACTTAGTTAAGTCTTCACAGTATGTATCCCACTGTTCCCAGTTTGAGGTCAAAGCATCCTCATTATCCAGGACATCTGTGAAAGACTCCAGATTCTCAATGTCTTTGCAGTCTTCCAAAGAAAGAAAGTTGTCTCTAGGATTCTGTTGATAGTTCATCTCTCTATCCTAAGGAAGGTTTAAAATGGGAAATCACATACCATGCTTTAGGAAGAAAATATTCACCTCCATCCATACCTGCAAATATCAAAACAAATGCTCTACGTCTGGTCTGCTTTAAGATAAAGGCTACTGACATGATACCTTTTCCTTCCACCTATAGATCTTCATTTCACTGGGCAAGAAAAAGTGGGAAAATACATTCTTTGAGAGGCTAAAGTAAGGGTCCAAACACCAAAGCCTCTTTGTGATCTTGGAGATCTCCTTAGAAATTATCTTCAAGTGTGACTTTACCTTCTTCACAGAATACCTCAAATTAAGGATAAAATTGAATATGGAGGCAAAGAGCCCAGAGAGTGCCAAAGTTAACTGTAAAACTGTAACACCTTGTTTAAAATCTATGTAACAATTCTTGGCATGAGAAGTTAGATATTTCTCATGCACTGCAAAGGTGTGACTTTACAATGTAGCCTAAAGCATACATGAAGTAAATTAAATCCACTCAGAAGGGAGAAGCAGGACTATCTCTGTGAGTTTGGGGCCAGCCTGGTTTACATAGCAAGTTACATAGCCAGAGTTACATGGTAAAACTCTGTCTCAATAATAAATGAAATAAAATGTAGTTACATTCTACAGTCTTGGAAAAAGAAGTTGAGCCCTAATGCACTAACACAAAAGGCTATCTATCACACATTTTTATGTTTAGAAAAAGCAAACTCCAGCTGAAGAGAAGACTCAGTGGTAAAGACTTGATGCCAAGCCTGACCACCTCAGTCCAATCCCTGGGACCCATGATGCAAGAAGATAACCATCCTCAGTAACCTAAACACACACCGACTAAATAAATGTATAGTATCCATCCAAAGTAAAAAGTATATTCAAATGTTTGCATAGTCATTGTATCTGCTAGCAGTAGCTACCTTTTAGGGGGAAATCTAACAAGCAGAGCCACAGAAAGGGAATGAACTTTCAGTTCTACTGAATTTTTAGTTTGTATTTATTTTATGTTAGACTCTGTGTGTGTTTCTGTATGTGTGAGTAGCTTCATCTAAGTAGCTTATAATTAAGTATAGAATTCAATTATTTTTCACGAATTCACAGACCTGCATTCAAATTCACATTTTTTTCAGTATTTCTGTGTCATTTAAATTACATATAACTAAAATTATATTGGGGCTAGAAAAATGGCTCAACAGTTAAGAGCACTTATTGCTCTTCTAAAAGAATCAAGATAGGCTCCCAGCATTGCTGTATTAAAGCTCAAAACCACCTTTAATTCCAGCTCCAGGGAGATCTGATACTCTGGCCTCCTTGGGCATCTTCATTCTTGTGCACAGTTAAAATCTCTTGAGCTAGGCATGGTGGTACAAGCCTTTAATCTCAGCACTCATAGAGGTCAAAGTAGGCAGTTATCTGTGAGGTTTGAGGCCAGCCTAGTCTACATAGAAAGCTCTAAGCCAGCCAAAGTTACAAAGTAAGATCCTGCCTTTTAAAAACAACAAAACAAAAAGAGGTGGCAAAAAGAGGCAGGTCTGCAGAGATGGCTGCAGTCAAGAGCACTGACTACTCTTCCAAAGGACCTCCAGTTCCACAGAGTCACACATCGTCTTTTCATCTTTTTGGGCACTGTGTACATATAGTACATAGTACCCACCACACAAAATAAATTATACCCCCCCTTGGGAATTTTGTATCTACCTCAGAAAATTGGAGTATCTTGGAGCTGCTAATTTGTTTTACCATCTTTACCATACATCTTGTACGTGCATCATTCCTTAATTTGTGAGCTAAAAGGGACTTTAAAAGTTAAGTATAGCACACACACCCTACTTTCCTCACAAACAACTAGACTTGAGGACAAATAACCTCTTCACATGCTACTATAATCAATTCAGGTATCATTGGAGAATTATTAGACTTAGTCACAAGAATCAAATTTGAGCCCTAGTAATATCCTTTTCCTTTTCTTAATACCTTATCTGTGTGGCCTCTGCAATCCTCCAGTCTCTCAAGTAATGGTCTCCATATCTGTATATTTTTTCAAACATTTATACATAAAAACTCTACAACATCATTTTGATCCAAAACCAATTAATACTAAAACCAAGAAAAAGTTGCTTACCAGCTCATACATGAAATCTGGATCAGAACTGTTGGCTAAGAGATCTGTGCTCATCAGAGTCTGTTCTGAAAAGGTGTGGCTTCGAAAGGCATCCCCAAAAGGCGGGTCCATTCCGCTTACGCTGGGCTACAACAAAACCATTTTCACTTTAGGAGGTTAGAAACAGCTTCAAGTCCAACACTACACATCCACCTGTCCCTACCCCAGTACATCTCTTCTGTAGAGCACACCAAGAGCTTTAACTGGCACTGAACATGGATGGACTTCTATAAGGACAACAGCCAAGATGTATAGAAAAGAAAAAAGGACAGGAATGCTTAACAACAACTTCTAAAAATTAAAGTTTAGTCACTAGAGACAGCATACAACGTTGGCTATTTATTTTTTAAGCTATATAATCATTTCTTAAAATTCTTCTCTAACAAGACTGCTCTAATTTCCATGAAATAGAAAATGCTTTCCTGTTTTCTTAGTTAAGTCCGATTTAAACTATATTCCCGAGTCCAATGTCTTTACTTCTCCAAACAAAGATAATCTGGGTTATCTTTTTATAGTTTTATTTTGGGGAGTAGGGGAGACATGTGGAGGTCAGAGGATCATGTGGGACTAGGAGACTGAACTCAGGCCAACTGAGCTCCCTGGCAAGAGCCTTTAACCCCCTGAGCCATCTTGCCAGCCTAATTTAGGTATTTTCAGTCCAACCAACAGGAACAACACAATAGCCTCCTAGTCTCTAAGACACAGCTGGAAATGTAGGCTTGTTCTCCTGACTTCTCTCTCCCCTTTTTATTTCATCATCTGACCACGCCACTTCAGATGTACACTCCTGGCTCAAATAAGAGAAAAGCCACACTCTAACTGCAGTAAGTGAGGAAGACTACAAACACTCTTCTTACTCTCCCACAAGGTGGTGCAGCAGAGCTTTCTAAGGCATTAGTAGTCTATGCACCTACTTCCTCCTTACACACCTCCCACCTGACCTGACCTCCCTAGCTACTACCACATCAGCTGTTTTGCTTTGCTTTCCTTTCCCCAAACCTTCCCAAACTTCGGGGTCTTTCTTCCTAGAAACATTTTATTTAAGAAAACAAGTTTTAGAGCCCTAATTCAAGAAGTCAATAAACAGCAACCTATACCTTGTTTGGACACAAACTCTAAAAAGGGACATATGGTTTTTTTTGTCACAGATCTTGGGATGGACGCCAGCCTCTGGTCATTTAATTATCAGTTACCAAGACCTCTTCTTTAGACTCTGCTACAAAGTCACCAAACCATCCTAATAATTTTCTTTTATCCCTGGGCCCTGGGGATAGTTCTGTATAGTCCCTTCTATGAGTCCCTGATTGCTCACTGTTTCTAGATTTCTTTCCAACATTCAAACTGGGTGTGGGGATAAAAATTAACCATGAAAAGGAAAGGGGAAGTTTGAATAAGACAAAGGAGGGCAAATAAGCTTCCAGTTTTTATTTCACTGCCTCAAACCCAAAGAGACAAGTAAAAGGAGTTGTCTCAGCCTGGCGGGGTACTGTATGCCTATGATTCTAGCATTTTCAGGGCCAAATCAGGAAGACTGTTAATCTGAAGCCAGTTTCACTATACAGCAAGACCAGGTCAAGAAACAGAAACACACGCACGCACGCACGCACACACGCACGCACGCACGAGCAGATTTATCGACTAGCCAGCCTACTTACTCACCACACTCCTTGTGTCAAGCTTACTGAAATCACCAGGGCAAATGAGGAAGACGTACCCATAACTAGGTGAGGGCAGAAATAAACTATCTTTGAAGCTAGTGTGTCAAGCTGTGTGAAGATGTAGAGAGGACAACACTGTACCCTTCTCCCAGAAGAGAGCATCACACTGCACACTACTCCACATGCAGTTTACCTGAGGCATTTCCAAGCCCAGATCTTGTGAGTCCAATTCCAAACTTCTTTTTCTTGTTTGTAAATTCCTTTCCAGCTTTACTTTTAATTCCAAGATCAGATGATTTTCACAATAAACAGCAGGATTTCTCAGAATGCCTTCAGTTCAATTGCTTGGGTCACCACTTTTTTAAAAAAAATAATTTTGTAGTTCTGTCAAATAACAGAAAGTAATTTCACTGAGCTCCATTGAAAACAAGTTGACCTTTCAAAAGAACATTAATAAAAAAAACACTGTGCTTTAAATAAGTCTTACAGTTAAATTTCAAGAATTTAGTCGTTGTGTAATATCAAGTATTCTGAAATATACTTTTTAACAATGTATTTCTGAAATAAGGTTAGTCAATAATCAATTAGCAGCTGAAAACAATGGCATACCCCTGTAATCCCAACACTCACTCTGGAGATGAGACAGGAAGATCCCAAGAGTGAGCTACCGTGAGCTACAAAGAAAGTTTCAGGCTAGTCCATGCTACTCAGAAAGACTCCATATCAAATAAGCAAGCAAGTAAATAAATAAATCTGTAACAGTCTTTTTAAAACACTTTAATATATCCTCATCTTTTCTATAATTTGAAAGATATTTGAAGTCAAGCTCTCAGTCCCTTTATCATCTTGTGAAGAAACACATCTTAACATTTTGCTGTATAATGACTGTGAAAGTGAGCTACAATTTCTATCTCTGGTGACTAACTCTACAATTGTCATGAATAAACAGCCAGAGAATTTAACATAGCCTCTACATTAAACATCACATCTGTAAGCTCATGAACATTGTCCTTTGACTTATACATTAAAGGTGTCTTTTAAATATCACTGTTTTAGGATGCAAGGAGCCGAGCCCAGTGCCCCATGCAATAATATACTCAAACTATTGCCCCCAAACAAAGAAAAGGTTACTCCATTTTTAATGGTCTGCATTGGCAAATGGGACAAGAACTACCTTGCACAGTATTTCCAAGGGTTGGGGTTAAGCTGATCACAATCGCCTGGTATAGGATCTTGAAGAGATGAAGGTTTTCTTTCCTTACTTATGAAGACCTCAATGGAAAGAAACTGAAAAGCTACACTCACCTTTTATCCTCTCCAAGTAATTCTCGGAGTCTGATCCTAGAACCATCAACATCAACCTGGATGCATTAGAAATGCAGACTTACAGCCCTTAACTTTACCTAGAACATAAACTGATGGAGTGGACTCAGCAGTGCACTTAATGTGCCCATCTGGTCTCTCTAGGGGTTAAGAACCAATGACCTGGTCTTGTTCCCATTCATTCTAGACACAATGTCTCTTCTTCTTCTTCTTCTTCTTCTTCTTCTTCTTCTTCTTCTTCTTCTTCTTCTTCTTCTTCTTCTTCTTCTTCTTCTTCTTCTTCTTTTTAAAGGCATCACTGCTTAAATTGAAGTGCCTTCTGCAGTTCTCAGATTCAATAGATTAGAGGGCAAGAGTTCAAAAACTTATCGCCTAAACAAATGAGCATAGAGAAAGGACTCCAGTTGTTCTGCTAACTAGGCTCATGAGCTGACAGCCACTTCTATTTCCTTCCATAGCGAGCTCTCACTCCTGTTTATACCGGTCCAGCTGAAGAAGCACTGCCAATGTCCACCATAGGCCCAGAAACTGTCAACAATGCCTTTCAGTTCAGTTAACAGTCTAAGGCTTCAGATCTCAACCTATGGGTCATGACTCCTTGGCCTTTGACAAATCTGTCTCCATAAACACTGGCATTGTGATTTAAAAAAGCAGCAAATTACAACTATGAAGCATTAACAAAAATAGTTTTATGGTTGGGGGTTACCACAACATAAGGAACTGTATTAAAAGGTCGAAGCACTAAGGTTGAGAACCATTGCTCTCAGGAGATAAAAGATTATGCACACACCTGACAGACAAGCTTTTGCTCAGGTGGCCTGATGATGTCCTACAGGTATGCAGCCTACTCCTACTCTTCCTCTGATTTTCCTGTGGGAAGAAAGTCATGTCATCTTTTCTAGACCTATGATCTAGATCCAAGAAGGCAATTCCTTCATAGCATGCCACTCAACTAAATGAACTAGTAAAATCCTGGCAGTCTACATAACCTGACCAATAGGGCTGTTACTTTCTAAAACCGAAATTTACCATTACAAGCACTGAGGTTTGAAACTGTGATAAAAAATGAAGTCCTATCCAACACATACTTACTGATGTTTATTTAATGATGCTACCCTAATAGCCTAGTCTAGCAGAGAAGCCAGAAAAGGGCAGGCTCTGTTAGTCACAGTTTTGACTTGCACATTACACAGCACTGGGTGATAACAATTTTAGGACTCAGGTTTTTTTGTTTTTTTTTTAAACTCTAAAAGGGAAAAAGCAAAGCAAAGAAAAAGAAAGCACATAACTGATATAGTGTCATGTCTGTAATGTCAGCTACCCAGAAAACAAAGCGTAGTGAATTCAAGGCCAGCCTGAAAGGCAGGCATACATAGCATGAGACTGTAGCTCAGAGAGGGAGAAAAAAAGGAGGAAGGAAGAAGAAAAGGCAACTGAATACATGGCATGGAAGCAGAGGGGAGGAGCCTACTTAGAGACAGGAATGAAGTACAACACTGGGACAAATGGATGAGAACAAAATTACACATACATAGAAAAGGGGTTTATTGAAACTCATTACTTTGTAAGTTATCTTTAAAGACTGACTATTAAAGTGCTGACCAGATAGTTCAGGGAGCAAAGGCATTGGCTTCCCAAGCCTGAATTCCATCCCTAGAACCCACATAAGGTGGAAGGAGAGAAATTACTCCAAAAAGTTATCCTTTAACATCCATATGTACGTGGAACATTTGTGTGCACATGTGAATACAGACACAGATAGACAGGCAGGCAGGCAGGCAGACAGAGAGACAGACAAGACAGATAATAATTTTATATATAAATTGAAAGCCAAGGATAGGGCATGGTTCACAAAGCTTTAACACCAACTTTTAGGAGACAAAGGTAGGCAGATCTCTTTGAGTTTGAAGCCAGCCTGTCTACATAGTGAGTTCCAGGCCAGCCAAGACTACACAGCAAGACCTTGTCTTAAAATTACGTCCTATCTTTACATCTGCAATGCGGGCTTTTTTTTTTTTTCAATTATGTAATAAGAGTGGAAGAAAAGTTACAGGTATTTATTCTATAGCAATTACCATAATGAGATACCGCTCTAAAACTGTATTGTCTAATGAGCGGCAAATACAAATGGGACGTCAGTGTCTGTTGAGCACTGAAAAAGCCCGGGTACTTAGATGATAGAATAACACTAAGGAGCAAGGTCTAACAACTTGTACTCAGGGAACCTTTATACTTCTTTGGCCTAAAAAAATCCTATTTTGCTTAAGTTTTTGATGTCAAAATATATCAAAAGCAAAGGTTGTAATTCCCCAAAGTATGACTAAGGAATACTTGTGACAAGGTGTAGTTACTCAACCAAAAGACTGTTACAGTTTGGAAATTACTAACAAACCCTCTACTGTCTTTACTGCTGGATTTTAAGGAGCTGTTGTGCACATGCCATTTTCCAAAGTTGTTTATGAAATCTTCCTCCCTGGTCCAAAGTCTGCTTTCTCCAGATAAAAGACAAGCAAGGAAGTTGTTAAAGTGTCACAGTCATCCTTTTGCTCACTAACACTGGCTCACTAGTTCTAAGGAAAGTTGCCTGCATTTATTAGGGGATACAAAACTGGACCATCAGCCTATCTGTCAATAGTGTTTCTGAACCTGGGCTTTAAAAAAATATTCAGCAACATTTTCAAGGTATCATAATCAATTATGCACTGGGGACCAGCTTTGTGAGGCAGGGAAGTGGGGGTCAGTAAATGTTGAGCAGCAACATTACCTAAAGAAAAAAAATATTTCCAATCTCGTTAACGGCCCTGTCAGGACCTGCTCTCAAGTTTTTGGTTCTCTGAATTATGCTAATATGTTTTATATTTATTAAAATCAGCCTGGAATATCAAAGAACAGAGTCATCCACAATCAAGCCATGAGGGTCAAAGAGTGGGTAACTAAGGCCTTTAATCACAGCACAGAAAAAACCTAGTGGTAGCCTATGCCTTTAATCTCATCACTCAGGAGACAGAGATCTTTCTCTTTCAGTGAGTTCAAGGCCTAACAATCAAAAAGTAGTAGCTCACACCTTTAATCCTAACTCTAGGATTATGATGCAGAACTGAACCCGGAAGTGAAACAACTGGGCAGAGAAGACATATAAGGCAGGTATAGGAAGACATTCAGGCATTCTGTAGGAGCAACCAGCCAGGCAGAGGGCTCTTGAAGATAATTTTAATCCTGTTTGGACTAAAAAGCTGGGGGGAAAATTGACTGTGGTCTGTTTCCTCCCTCTGATATTCCAGCTTTCCCCCAATATTTGGATCTGAGTTTTCATTAAATACCAACTAGAATTCTTTAAAGAATATGCTTTCCTGAATACTATGCATACCAGACAGGGCAAGAGCTAAAATATAACAGTACACAAAGCCAAAAGACAGCTTACAAAAGCTCATCCCTATCTCTGCAAACCATTCACTATAAATGACTTCAAAAGCAAAAACCAAGAGTTGACTGGTGAGTCCCAAGCCCCTCTGTCCTGTAAGTTTGGCTTACTCCCTAGTCAAATCAAGAAATGTAGAAGCCTCTTTGTAGATTAACTGAACTGTGGTGGCTTGTGCCAATAATCTCAGCACTTGGGTACCTGAGGCAGGGACAACATTCCTCAAATTCCAAGCTAATCTGTGCTACATAATAAATTGGTCTCTCTCTCAACATAAAAAAGGGAAAGAAATACATACATGCATATATATATACAAAGCCCTCTTTACAAATAAAATATCTTATGAATGAGTAAGCAGATACTACACATGGTAGTAGAATCCCTTTTTACTGCAGTAGTTTGGGCCAGTTCTTTTAGTAACTCAAAAATAGCTCCTCACAGTAGTAAACTGCCTTCTGAGTCATCCAACATCATCAGAGCAATGTTTAAAATTTTTGACACACCCAATGGAATAACTATTATCTGAAAAATGGAAAATAACAAGTGTTGAAGAGGATAGGAATAATCAGAACCCTCAAAACTGCTGGTAAGGATATAAGGGACAGTTTGGCAGTTTCTCAATAAATTAAAGAATTACCACATGATCCAGCAAATCTATTCTTTACTTAAACAGCAAAAAGTCTACATTCATAGCTGCTTTAAACGCAATAGCCAAGAAGTTGAAATAGCCATCTATTTATAGACAACAGAATAAGGATAAATGCAATTCTAGCAGATGCTACAACAAACCTTGAAAACGTTATGTTAAGTGAAATAAGTCTGATATAAGAGGACAATTATATGATTCCACTTAGAACAGAGAAAACTCATAATGACAAGAAGTAGAACAGAGATTACAAGGGACTTGAGTTTCTGTTTAAGATGGTTAAATGTTTGGAAACAGTGGTGATGGCTACACAACACTTAATGCACACACTTAAAAATAATAAAATGGTACAAGGAATGCTGGCTCATACCTGTAATCCCAGCATTCATGAGGCTGAGGCAGGAGGATAGCCACAAATTTGAGATGAGCCTTGATTATACAGCAAGTAACAGATCAGCCAGAATCACACAATGAGAACCCATAACAAACAAATGTGAAATGCTTTTATATTGTATTTTACATTTCTAAATTGTTACTCTTTAATTTAAAATTTTATTGTAAAGAACTTGCAAATAAAAGATATCCACAGCAAGATTGGACAGACCCAAAGTCTATCCATTTCAATGAGCTTCTTAGAGGAGCCACACTGAAACTATGAGGTCCACTTTGGATTTACACTTTTACAATCCATTATATTTTTATTCACTTATTCATCACACAAAAACAAAGAATCCACGGCAAAGTTAAAACTAGAAAAACAATATCATATTTTTTCATAACTCATGTGTGCATTATTTAAATTCCATCCTTTCTTATCACCTCATCACATCTTTTCCCTTTCTTGATCTCCTTTCTACATATTATATTATACCCATTAAGTACATTATGTGTATATATACACACATGCACATTATAGGCAAGGAGTTACAAGAAAATATATGGATTCCTTCTGAGATTATGTGCCTTCATTAACATTATACATAGTAATCACTTTAAAGTAAGTACCGGATTTTTATTATCATCTACCTGTTAATGGCATGGTGGTTTGAACAGGTATG
Source organism: Phyllotis vaccarum (assembly GCA_033318265.1). Taxonomy (NCBI): domain Eukaryota; kingdom Metazoa; phylum Chordata; class Mammalia; order Rodentia; family Cricetidae; genus Phyllotis; species Phyllotis vaccarum. The sequence goes on along the minus strand of JARWLC010000016.1, from coordinate 63,787,931 downwards.
GCCCCCATAGACTCATGTGATTGAATGCTTGGCCCATAGGGAATGGCATAATTATGAGGTGTGGCCTTGTTGGAAGAAGTGTGTCACTGTGGTGGTGGGCTTTGAGGGCTCATATATGTTCAAACCACTCCCAGTGTGACAGCTCACTTTATGTTGCCTGCAGATCAAGACATAGAACACTCAGCTACCTCTCCAGCACCCATGCTGCCTTGATGCCACCGTAACGATAATGAACTAAACCTCTGAAACTGTAAGCCAGCTCCAAATAAGTATTTTCCCTTGTAAGAGTTACTGTAGTTAGTGTCTCTTCACAGCAATAGAAATACTAAGACAGATGGACAACTTGGTTGATTCTAATTCCTTGCTGTGGTGAATAAAGCAATAAACACAGGGTTGCAAATTTCCAAGTATTTTAGGCAAGAAATACCAATGCACTATATACTATCATGAAATTCATAGGACACTGTTATTTGCTCTGTATCTTTACTAGTCTGTACTCCAGATTTTTTTTTTAAAGTCTCTTTAAACTATAAGGACAGACCACTCTAAAATATGGAGACTGACAATGGGCACATTGGCTCACACCTGTTATATATTCAGTAGGCAGAGGAAAGAAATATATGTGTGTCTGAGCCAGAATAGTCAGTCTACACAGTAAGTTCTGAAACAGCCAAGGTATGAGTAGAGAGATTCTAGCTCATAAAAACAAACATACAAAAAAAAAAAAAAATCCACAGGTGGAACTGTCTCCAAAACTAATTTAAATAGTAAGTTTCTCCAGAGGCTTTAAGGAAGAAAGGAAGCAAACAAAGAAAGAACAGGAGAAAGATATGAGAGAAGGGGAGAAAAGACAGGAGGAGAGAGGAAGAGAGGGGGAGACACAGTAAGGCAGAGGCTAGCCTACTGATGTGGCCATGTATGAAGGATACACAATGGGTGTGCCCTAGGAGACTTCTCTTGGCAGCTTACTCTCTTCAACAATTCTTTCCCCTTTGAAAACTACAGTCAAAATAATCCCTCAGACAGTAATCAGGCCACTACTTGATAGTACAGCAAAACTAAGAGGTCCAAGGCCTTCACACCATTGAGGAAGGAAAAGCTTCTCAAGAATGCACTGGAGGAAGCCCCCTCACAGTGCAGTCAGGCGAATCACATTTCAGTTTAGTAGTATACTTTAGACTCAAGAATTTATAGACACGAAAATTCCAAAATAGACAATTATAGTTTTGAACAAGAATTTTTCTTATCCCTTTCCCTGAGATAGTGTTTCTCTATATAACAGTTCTGGCTCTCCTGAAACTGCTCTGCAGACCAGGCTAACCTCACAGAGATCTGCCTGCCTCTGCCTCCCTAGTGCTGGGATTAAAAGTGTTCAGCACCCAAGAAAAAATATCCTAAGACCTTCATTCTTATTTCTCAAGTCCTACTGCTACTAGATCTGAAAGACAAAAAAAGACATGACAAGATGAGACTAAGAAAACAGATTAGATTGTGTTCTTAAAAGGGAGTGGATTGGAGAGGAGCTGAGATGAGTATGATCAAATGGTGTATGCATGTATTAAATTCTCAAAGAGTAAATATATTATTAAAAATAAAGATCAAAAGGTCATGTGAGTATGTCAGCACTGAGCCACTGTGATCCTTCTGCACTCCTACCCTTTACACTCTTCATTTTACAGTCTATCGAGTCTTCTATTAGCTTCACTAGAGTTTTTAAAATGTAAGGGCTGAACTAGGTTTGCAACCAAAAAATAAAAAGAATGAAAACCACATTCTGCTAAAAATCCTGAGGACCTAAAAGTATCTATGTCTCAAAAGTGCTCCGTGGTTAAAAGCACTTGTTATTGTACATGTCCAATTCTTTGATCGTCCCTCATTTGATAACTGTGGGTATCAGGCACACACAGTCAATCTACACACATGTAGCCAAAACACTCATAGACATAAAAGAAAATAATCGTTAAACAAAACACCATGTCTCGTTGAACTGAGGTCTTGAAGACACAAGACTTCTCCTACTTTTGTTCAATTCCTTTAGAAGGCCTTGAACACAACAACAAAACGCCCTTTTAATTAACAGGAAAGACGCACACCTCTTTGGATTAATCTAAGTTAGATGAAAGGGCTACTTGTTTTTCAAAACTATTGACAAGATAGTTAGGGGCATTTTGTAGCATGAGTTAATGCATTTAAACTGTTCCAGAGTACAGGCCATAGAAAAATTCCTGACAGAAGCAGAATGCATTTCTAACCCAGCCACTCTTAGTAATCACTATAAACAAAATATTTGGATCATATTTGTACTGCTGTTTACAGATTCAATGCACAAGATAGAATCTGAAGTAACAGGAGTCAGTGTTTTGGTAAAATTATGCCAGTGAAAATTTATCATTGTCCCAGTGCCTCTATATTACACTAATTTAAAAAAAAAAAAAAAAAAAAAAAAAACCTTCAGCAAGAGTAAGAGATCTGCCTAAAGTCATTAACTAAATGACATCTCCCAACAAGCCTACCGTCACAGACATTCTACTCTCAATCTCAAATTACCTTCAGCTTCCAAATATGCATGCATCTACCATCTTCAGCTAGAGTATCTTTGCTCACAACCCACCACCTCACAGACACTATGCCAGAAACTCCTCCAAGTGCTCCTATTCCAAAATAGAACCATCTCTCTCAGACAGTCAGATGTGGACGACTGATATATTCAATTCTACATAACTATTTTACTAATTTATGCTGCAGATTTTTTTAATAATAAAGATAATCTGACCAATTACCTGACACTGTACACAAATACACCTTTCTAACTTTAATCTTTACTTGGCTCTCACTGACATTCTAACATTGGCCTATACAATTTCCCTTTCACTAGGTCTTGGGCCTCCTCTTTTTCCTCCCTCCTCCTCCTTGTTTTTTGGTTATTTTAAGACACAGTTTCACTGTGTAGTCAGTCCTGACTGGCCTGGAACTCACTATGCTAATCAACCTGGACCCCTCAGAGATCCTCCTGCCTCTGCCTCTCCAATTCAGGCCTGACTACTAGAGCTGCAGGCATGTGCTACCATCACACCTAGCATGAGTCCTGTTTTAAAATTAATCTCCCTTGCTGTCAGATCTTGGTGCTGTACCTATAAGTCTTCTATAATGGATAAAATATTCAAGATAACAAGTTAAACACTCTTCCCCAGATCTCTTTTATTTTAAATAAACATGAATATTAGACTCATCTTTCCATTTCCCTGGCATCCTTCAGGTGCTTACAATCCAAGTTCACTCCCCTAAGGTTCTCCAACACTGAGACTTTGGCTCATGTATTTTTGCTCAGTCTTCTACCTTGCTTTCACTTACAGTGACATCTCTGAAACTAACCATCACATTCTTTTGTCTATTTCACTATAGTGCCAAAACTAATGCTTTGAGTGTGTGACAGAAATCAGTCAGCTTGGCTAACAATGAATGAAAAGTCTCCAAAGACCACAGATCGATCCTTGGGGACAGTGAGTTAGAAGTAAAGCACTCTTCATCCTCAATAAGATCATTAGAAAGAAGTCTGGCTGGAGAAATGGCTCAGCAGTTAAGAGCACTGGCTGCTCTTCAAGAGGACCAGGTTCAATTCCCAGCAACCACATGGCCGCTCACAACTGTCTGTAACTCTGGTTCCAGGGAATCTGACACCCTCACATAGATAGACATGTAGGTAAAACACCAACGCACATTAAAAAAAAAAAATAAGAAAAAAGAAGTCTGATACTCAATACTTACTTATTGAGCCCAGCATTCCATGTGCCAAGTATCTTACAACAGTTTCCTAATTTGTCTTAAAAACACTAATATCAGACAGTAAAAATTTTAAAAGTCGAACTCTCTATTTCCCAGAAAACTCTGTAGGAATATGAGTTGATTTTAGAGACCTACAATAATCCTTGTTTAGGGAGGAGAGGATGAAGGAGTATGATTTAAAATGTAAATAAAGTAAGTGAAGGTATATACCTTTACCACCAGCACTCTGGGAGGCAGAGGCAGGTGAATCTTTCTGAGTTCAAGGCCAGCCTGATCTATAAAGTGAGTTCCAGGACAGCCAGGACTGCATAGTGAGACCCTGTCTCAGGGAAAAAAAAAAAAAGTAAAAACCAATTCAGTCCAGGCTTTGAACTGACATAAATGTCATTTATTCAAACTGTTTAAAAGAACTCATCTTCCTTAACACATGGTTTTTTCAATTGTTCTACAGAAATCTACAAAACACAAGAAAAGAAACAGTATGATTTAGAGCAGAAGCTTGAAAATGCACACTGGTGTAAGATGAAATGAATACAGAATATGCACCAGGACCAGGAAACTCCTGAAGGTACCCTCCCAACTAGAGTTCTCCTAATCTCAGGGACTCAGGCTGCTCTTCAAAACTTACTGTTCCCCACTTTTTTGGATTTCATACTCTTTCAATGATGAAACAGGCTGTATCATAAGCATGACACTAAGACAAGGATGTCTGTAACAAGTTATAGACACAGGGCTAGAGGACCTATGGAAAGGACTATGCAGTCACCTCCATAGGTGTTGAAAACAACTCAAACACAAAAGCTAAGTGTTGTTTTAGCTTATTGGCCAAGTAAGACTTCTATGAGAAGATTCTAGATTAAATACTCTGCTGAAGATGGACATAGTGACATAAACTTACCATCCCAGTACTAGGGAGAAGCAGGGGCAGAGGGGCAGAGGGGGAGAAGGGCAAGGACAGAGGTAGCATGATGATTTGAAATCATCTTAGATGACTACTGGGTCTCACAGTCTGAGCTATATTAAAATCCTGTCTGAAAAACTAACACTAGGGGCTGGAGAAATGGTTCAACACAGCAGTCTGGGCCTGGGGTTTGGGTTCCAGAACCCACTTTAAGTGGCTCACAATTGCCTATAGCTTTAGTTCCAGAGGATCCAACAACCTCTTTTGTCCTCTATCAAAACCCATATGCAACACAGATACACACACAGGCTAAAAAATAAATCTTTTTAAAAAATGAACTGATGATATGGCTCAGTGGTCATCTGTTCTTATAGAGGACCTGAGTTTGGCTCCCAGAACACATATCAGAAACCTAACAACCACTTCTAACTCTGGCTCCAGAGGTTCACATCCCCTCTTCTGGCTTCAGTGGGCACATGGCAAACAAATGATACACAGGCGTGCACACACAGAGAAACACATTTGTAAGACCCTAAAACAACAGCAACAGCAAAACTCAAAAATAGTGGCTCAAGTTTTTATCTCAAAGCTCAGGAGGCTAATGCAGGAGGACTGCTCAAAGATGGTTAGTCTTATGTGAAAAGTTCTGGGCCAGCTTGGGCTACAGAGTAAGCCTTGGCTCAAAAAATCAAAACCAATGCAAAACTCAAAGACGGCCCTAACAACCACCACCCAAAAGTCTTTTTCTTTTTGGTTTATTTGAGTCAGGGTCACTTTACATAGTTTTCATTGTCCTGGACTCAGTATGTAGAACAGCTTGGCCTAGTCTCCCCCACCTCACCCCTCACCTTTTTTTTCTTGTTCTGTTTTTTAAAAAGCTGCCTCACTATTTCACAGCCCAGTCTGGCTTCAAACTAATGATTCTTCTACTTCAGCCTCCCAAAATGCTGTGATTACAGACAAGCACCACCATGCCAGGAAAGGGTTCTATTTCTTAAGCAAATATTGAGAATATCATTCCAGACACTAATTGCCTTTTTATGTAAGGACTGCTCTTTCTTACTTTACAGGGATATTGTGATTCTGTGATTAAAGTGTATAGCCAGACCACAAAATAGGTAATCGATAAATGCAGGCCATTTCCTCAGATTCCTTCCTTGTTATTTAATTAAGTGCCTGGGATTCTTCTGTTGTAAAGGCATAAACTCAACTGAGTTCAGAATCTAATTCCCAAACATCACAAAACTCAGCTATCTGAAATTAAAGCAAGGGCCACACTCAGAACTGAGTGTTGGGCAATGGTTCTCAATCTGTGGGTCATAACCCCTTTAGGGGTCTTAAAGGCCCTTTCCAATAGCACATATTCTGCGTATCTGATATTTACATTACAATCCATAAGAGTATCAGAATTACAGTCATGACGAAGCAATGAAAATTTTATGGCTGGGAGGCACACATGAGGAACCATATTAAAGGATCACAGCATTAGGATGGTTGAGAAAGGCTGTCTTACAGGATGGGTACAGGAGTACTGCAAGTTCAAGACCCAGCTCAGGCACTCAAACCAAATCTCTCCCAAGAAGTTTAAAAGGGAGGCTTGGGGTATATCTCAGTAGTAGAGCACTTGCTAGCATGTAGAAGACACAAGATAAAATTGAAGTTCTCAAAAAACATAACAAAATACATTTACTCCAGCCACTTAAGGCTATTTAACACTCTTGTCTCACAATTTTGGAACTCACACAACAGTTCACAAACCTGCCAGCTAATCATTTCTGTAACATGAAAGAATTAGCAGACAGATTACATGGGAAAAGAGCCTCTTCACTGCTCTCACTGCTCCAACAACTGCACCTGAGTCCTAAATTTATGGTTATATTGGCTTCACCACGTATTCTGAATAACTCAGATCTATAATACTTAATATAGTTTCTAAAAGTGGAAAATTTGATCTATGCTATACTTATCTCCAAAAGGGTCCAAATAAACTAAACAAGTGAAACAGACTATTCCAACTGTCAAGAAAATGCACCACTGAATAGAATCAGGAGTTATCCAAGGAGAAAAAGCATAGAATAACCAGAACCTGGTCCCAATTGTTCAGGTAGGTATTAAGATACTCTTAATATCTCTTAACAACCAGAAGAATAAAATATTTTTTATTAATTTGTTAGTTCTAAATTTGAATATCTGGGATCAGTAAGATGGCTTATCAGGTAAACACACCTACCACCAAACCTGATCTTCTTCAAACCCTAAAACCCCTATGTTGTCCTCCTACCCCCAGGTATGTACTATAATAAGCTCGTGCAAATTAAATAAAACATTAACTTGGGGATTTGGACAATAAGCAAGTTATTGTGCTCAGCTATTTAAAAGGTGGAGGGATAACCTCACTAACTCATTCCACCAGAAGAACGAACATTTCAAAGCAGAAGACGGGGCTGAGGATGTAGTTGAGTGGGATAAACCAGACAAGGCAGAGTACGCCTGTGATCCCAGCACTAAGGAGATAGAGGCAGGAGTTCCAAGATCACCTTCAACTACATAGTGAGTTCAAGGACAGCCAAAAGTATGTGAGACTCTGTCTAGAAAATAAATAAAACTGAAAGCAGAAGTCTCACAATGGACCACAGCCAGATTTCAATGCCCACAGGAGGCTTCTGTTCAGCTCCCATTCAAGGGTTTCCTTGGTTTGGGGTTGCTTGTTTTTAACATTCTGAAATTTAACTGCCAGCATTTAATTTGGAAATTTCAATCGCATTTCTAATTCTTACTACCATTCTCTTTAGGAAAAAAAATTCCGACTTAACTATACTGGGTCCTTACTCCCAAGAAGATGACCTCTGAACCCTGGTGAGACTACTTCCTCCAAACCATGCTCCCTAGTTTGCTCTCCTCTCCACCCAGACCATTCACACATAGACATCTAAGCTGACAGATGGGCCACACTATAGATCTTACACATAGCCCGTTTATGAAGGTGGCCAACTCTAGGAACTTTCTCTCAATAGTTCTGCAGAGATGCCAAGAAAAGGTGGCTAATACTGGAAAAATCTATTTAAAAGCTAGCATTGTTGGACTGTGGTAGTGGCATATGCCTTTAACTTAGGCAGAGGTGGTGGATCTCTGAGATCTCTGAGATCCAGGACAGCCTGGTCTACAGACCCAGTTCCAGGCCAGCCCTCAGAAAACTAAAAAAACAAAAACAAAAACAAAACAAAAAAAACTAGCACATAATTGTTTTCACCCACCATTCACAACAGCCTAAAACCTGAATCAAATCAACCACCACAAACTGCTGGTGAAATCACTGTGAAATAGCCGCAGGATAACTGAGAAGGACCAAAAACACACAGGGCATCGGAAGAGCATTAGCAGTCCAACTCAGGACTCAAAAGACTCACGGAATGCATGGCTTCATTTACATGGAATTCCATAGCTGACCTTAACAAGACAAAGCAATTTCATGCCTGGGACCTGTAGTGAGGGAAGAAGGCTAACCTATAGGCATTTTATAGTGACAGGAATATTACAGATTTAATCATAGCAGTGACTATATAGTAGTACTTATTAAAACTCAAAATTCTGTGAACTTTTTATTCTTCCATTTATTTATTTAGGCATGGGTAGTACTGAGTCTGAATGAAGTTTCACATATGTGATATTCTTTAATAATACCGATTTTAAAAGTTGTATCTATCTGAGCATAGCGCTGTAACCTCAGCACTCAAAGAGACTCAGGCAAGTGGATTACCAGTTCAAGGCCAGGTATACCAACCTGGACTACATTATAAGACTCTGTTTCAAAAAGCAAAATAAGGTGGGTGTGATGGCACACTTCTTCAATCCCAGAACTCAGACAACAGGTGGATCTCTGGGAGTTCTAGGCTAGCCTGATGTACAGAGTGAGTGCAAGGCTAGCTAAGGCTACATAGTAAGCCTTGTCTCAAAAAAATTGTTTTTAAGTTAAAAAAAAAAAAGGAAGGCTGGCTAGCCAGCTCAGTGGATAAGGGCACTTACCACCGGGCTTGATAATCTAAGTTTAATTACTCCAGACCAACATGGTAGAAAAAGAGAACTGACTCCTGAGAGTTTCCTCCACAAGCATGCCACTGCATATGTGCACACAGGAACGCACTCATGAATAAGTACAACAGAAATAAAAGTAAATTTTTAATGGGTAAAAAAGTTGTAAGTGCAACAGAAAAAGATTAAAAAGCAAAATGAAATAAAATGGTAAAAGTAAAACCTTCGAAGAATAGAAGAAATGAGGATAAGGGTCAAAATCACAGGAATCTTGGTACCTATAAATCAAGAAAGCAGCAAAGAGGTGGGTGGGTCATATACTAGCCAGAGACTACTAAAAGAAAAACTAAAAACTAGGGAAGAAGCCAAATGTGGTAGAAAATGCCTAAAGCCCTAGCACCTGAGAGGCTGAAGTAGGATAAATTGCACAGGTCTGGGGTCAAATCACACACATCAACACCCCCCCCAACCTCTCTCTCCCTCCCTCTCTCCCCCTCCCCCTCCCTCTCAAGAAAGCTCTGTGCAAAGAGAACAACCAATCAAAGTTAGAGCATATGGGGTGGGTGACAGAGTAAAAGACAGAACTTAACCCAGAACTTAACCATACAGAGTAGACCCTAATAAAATTAAGGTTCTTTCCTCCTAAATCTCCCACATCAGCTGTCCCCATACCACAGCCCCAGTGTCCACACATCTTCTCTAAGTCTCAAATAGACCAGAATGCTTCCTTCACCGTTCCTCAGAATATAGTTCAGTCCCACCCATCTCTATGAAGCATCTCCAACTTTAACAGACTTATTCACTAAGTTCTGAAACGCTGCCTTAAGGCTGGCTGTAGCTGGCATCTTCTCTCCTACTCTACAGACAATTCATTTCCAAGAGTAAGGACACAAACCTTTACTAAGGCCAGGCGGTTTAATCCAAGGACCTGAGGCAGGGGCAAGCAGAGCTCTGTGAGTTCAAGGCCAGCCTGGTCTATAGAAGGAGTTCCAGAACAGCCACAGCTACACAGTGAAAACCTATCTTGAAAAACAAAAAACCCACCAAACAAAAACAAAGCAAACAAATAAACCCTGTAAAAGTTGGGCTGGAAAAATGGGTCAGTGGATAAAGTATCTACCACATAAGCACAAATACCTGAGTTCAGATGCCCAGTGCCTATATGAAAGCCAGGTGTGGGTGCTGCATCTGTAACCTGAGCCTTGGAACTATGTCTGGTGGGGGAGACAGCAGCTCTCTGGAGTTCACTAGCCAGCCATTTAGCCTCTTCCAGGTTCAGTGATAAGTTCTGTCTCAAATTAGTCTCCCTTGTGACACTCACCCTACACATATGCACAGGTTCTTGGGAATTCTTTTTTTCCCCTAACAAATCTGTTCATTCTGCTAAAAATGGAAAAAAAAAAGTGAGGGGGGAATGATAGCTCAGGAAGTAAAGGTGTTTATCATGCAAACCAGTTACTCTGAGGTCAATTCCTGGAACCCACAAAAAAGTGGAAGGAGAGAACCAATTTTACAAAGTTGTCATGCTAGGGTACAAATACCCACCTACAAACATCATGCTTGCTCAAGAACATAAATGATGTGAGAGTGACAAATGAAGACATTTGACATCAACACCTGACTCCCAAGTCACCTACTCCTACATTACAAACACACCCACCCCACACGCAAAATGGAAAAGTTCATGACTTAAAAAATTTATTTGTGTGTCTGAATGCACAAATTAAGTCAGGAAATCTTATAGGAGTCTGTTCTACCAGTCAACTGAAGTCAAATTATCAAGCTCAGTGATATGCACCTTTAACCACTGAGCCATCTCCTCAGCTCCCTCACCCCATTTGACAACATAGATAGAATGTTAGAAGCCCTGCTGTTTTAAGATATTCTGGGTCTTTGTTTAAAAAAGATTTATTTTTGTATGTCTTGAGTGTTTTGTCTGGATCTATTCCTGTGTGCCGGAAGAGGGTTCCTGAATCTCCTGGAACTGGAGTTACAGATAGTTGTGAGCTGCCATGTGGGTGCTGGGAATTATATGAAGTTCCTCAGTAAGCACAGCTAGTTCTCTTAGCCACTCAGTCATGTCTTCAGCACCTATACATGAATCTTATGAACAGAAATACATCCACCTTATCCCTATAACCACAAGGACTTTTTTTTTTTAAATTATCCTTGTAGTGTTTCAAATTCCTCACTGAATGGCAAGTCTGTGATCTCAGAGTCCACCAAGAAAAGCAAGCAGTAGCGAAGGAGTTTAACCAGCATGCCCACCACTCAAGCAGGTAGATCTCTTGTTCAAGGTCAGTCTGGTCTTCAGAGTTCTAGGATGGACAAGCTACAAAGGGAAACCCTGTCTAGAAAAAATAATCAGCAAGCTTATCTAAGCTTTGTGACACATGCCTTTAATTCCAATACTCAGGTGGACCTTTTTGAGTTCAAGGTCAGGCACTGTTAAATAGTTAAGATTCTATCTTAAGATAGAAATGCTATTTAAGTGAAAACACAACCCTGTAACAAAGTACAGTTGATGTTGAGAAGACAAAATAACTGGGACACGGTGTCTCACGTCTGTAATCACAGCACCTCAGAGGTGGAGACAGGACTATCAGAGTTCAAGGCCAGTTTTGCCTCGATAGAGAATGCAAGTCTAGCCTAAGACAGTCTTAAGTCCTAAGACAGATGGAAAGAAAGAACTGAATTAACTGGAATTAGTACATCAACAGCAGCTTAGAGAACTGCTTCCAGATTTTGGAGGGAAAGGTCATGAATTTGGTAAAAAGCAGAAAAGATGTGGCTATGGAACATAACAGTACTATAGTCAGGTACTAGTCCTCTGCAGCTTTCCTAGTCTATATGAATTAAGAATAGTCAGAAACAATGATTTTACAGACCTGCCAAAATGTCATGCCACCAAACATGACAACTTGGTTTAATTCTAAGGACTACACAGTGGAAGGAAAGGATTGATTCCTGAAAGTTGGGTGTCTCATCTTCATGTCCATGTTGTAGCACACATGTTCCTGTACACACAAATGCAATAAGTTTTTTGAAGAATTTTTGTATTTCTAACCCCCCAAAAAGGGACCTTGATATCAGAATGAACAATTATCACAAGCCAGATGTGGTATGGTGGCCCGAGCCTTTAACCCAGCACTTGGGAAGCAAAAGAAAGCAGTTCTCTATGAGTCCAAGGCCAGCCTAGTCTATGTCTACACAGAGTGTTCCAGGAAAGAATATGTAAAGACCCTATCTCAATCCCACTGGTGTCCCGTCCCCCCACCTCAGTCATAAAAAAAAAAAAAAAAAAAAAAAAAACCTCAATTATCACAAACCAACAAAATACAAGGCTTTTGTCAGCATGGTAGTAAATGCTTTCCCCTACTTGGAAAAGAGGTGTAGGAGTTGGGCTAGTGAGGCAATACTATCTGAAGTGTGTATCTACATCCTCTGCAATTCCTACCATCTGGACACTTCAAACTCAGCCACTGTCTCCAAACAGAGGTTACCAATGTCCACAGGCTACCAGCAGGCAAAGCTTGCTATTGTAAATAAAAGTTTTATTGGAATATAGCTCAAACATATTCTCTATGCTGTCTTCTTATCATAAGTCATCACCATACAAACTGCAGAGCTGAACAGTCATTACAGAGATTATTAAATAGTTACTATTTAATCTTATGCAGCAAGAAGTTCAACTCCTCCTGTCCTGGGATAATTTAGAACCAACAACTGGGTGCGTGTGTGGCATAACCTTATGATTCCAGTAGCAAAGGAGGCTGAGGCAGGAAGTTCACGGCATTCAAGGCCATATGGACAACACAGAAAGACCCCACCTCACTGTAACAAACAAAAATAGTGTGACAAATATATGATCAGGAACGTTTACCTTGGAATGAGACATTACTGAATGTGGTAAAAGTCAGTCAGACCTCTCCTCAAACAGCCAGGTACAAACCTAGCTGAAAATAAACCTATACTAATAAATTAAGCTTTAAAGCTAACAGTGAATTCTGTTTACTATTTTAAAAACCACTACTCTGCCAAGTGTGGTGGCTCACACCTTTAATTCTAGCACTTGGGAGGAAGAGACAAGCAGATCTCTCTGTGAACTCAAGGCCAGCCTGTTCTAAATATGGTGAGTTCCAGGACAGCCAGAGCTACATTAATTCAATCAAGATACAATCAATGTCTCTGTACTTATGCTATCCCTTCCATTTAGTCCCCAACACCAACACCAGTCACTTTTTACCAGCTATCCTTTTGCTACAGAACTCAATCCAAACAAATTCTTCATCAAAGTTTGTTTTCAGTTTATTATACAACATTAAGAATGACAAAGTAAATGGAGAATCCAAAACTGGTCCTGGAAATATCTTTTTTCATTGTTACTATCCTTAAAATTCTAGAGCTGGACACAGTGGTACTTGTCTTGTCCCACCATGGAGAAAATACTTGAAAAACCATGTCTCAACAGTAACAATTCTTTAAGCCCTAAAGCTTGCTTACAATTTTTAAACCCAAAAGTATACTAAACATATAAAATAATTTTAGTCAAAATAAGTTCGAGTATAGATTTGCCATTCTTAAGAAATTATTACATAAGCAATGAAAACTGTCTTGAACTCTAATTATGAGACAATTTTTGCTTGGTTTTAACTTTAGTTATACCGTTTTATAACTGATTATGGCATTGTGGCAGACTGGGACTTCAATACAGTAACAAGTGATAAAATATTTTATTTACTATAAAAATTATACTTAGCTGGGCAGTGGTGGGGCACAACTTTAATCCCAGCACTTGGAAGACAGAGGCAAATCTCTGAGTTCAAGGCCAGTCTGGTCTACAGAATGAGTTCCAGGATAACCAGAGCTACATAAAAAAATTCTGTCTTCCCCAAAATTAAATAACTAAATAGAATTATATTTAATTTTAAAAATATATAATAATCTGGGGTTATGTTTTTACAGTTTTAACAAAACCGAGGATCAGTCACATAAAACTAATACCAAAGTTGATGAATAATTTATTTACCAATTGTTAAAATTATTCTTCAGCTCAATTCTTGAAGAGCACCCCAGGATGATACATCTACAGTGTGTTCCTACTCCTAAGGGTTTAAACAAAGATACATCAATAGCCTGATACCTTTGACAATATGAATGTGGTCACAGGCTATAAGCTCATGTTAACAAGGTAACATGGTGCCTAAACAATCACAACACAAATAAGTGATTTTCTAATTACATATTCACATCATTTCCCCCTTTATTTTAGATTAGGTAACACTGAAAAATGCTATTTTAGAGTATAATCAACAATCATTTTATTATAAATCACAAGATTTACAAAGAACTCCTATTTTCTGCCTTTTAAAAGCTCAGACCTTGATCCTTTCTCACCTGCTGGTACTGGAAAGACTAAAGTCCTAAAGACCTTTCAAACCTAAGTACTTTTCTCACGGATCAGTTTTTTTCTCATGAAATCGATGTATGTCAGCTTCCAATTTATGTGACCAGGAGAAGCAAATTAAAACTTTGAAGCACAGAAGCCTGATCTTTCGAAGGCGTCCACATTTAAAAAAAAAAAGGAAACCCGGCCAGCCCTCAACTTTGTCTGCTTTTCTAGCCCCGGTTTTCTCTTTGCAAATCCAGAATTGCAGAAGTTCCTTTGACTCTATGCAGGCCTGGTACCGAAACAGACCGCTAGTTTCCCAAATACCTCCTTAAGGTAGTCATTAGACTCAAGCCCGCACAGAAACGGCAGAACGGTTTGCTTTCCTGGGTTAAAGGAGGGCGATTACAGGGTTTGGCGGCAGGATTTGTCAAGCAGCCGAGGGACAAGCAAGAGAAAGAAGCCACAGACTAAGCTCCATCTAGTCCCAGGAACCGCCCCCTGGGAAGCTAGACTGTCCTCGGTACTTTCCAGCCACCTCCACCTCCACTCGAGAGCAGCAGAGCCGGACCCGGCTCCCCCCGGCGGCTTCCAGGTCCGCTGGGACTCCAGCCGACAGCCGGCCCGCCCCCAGCCCGGCTCCCGGCCCTTCGCCCCGTCTCCGCCCCGCTCAATGACCCCCCACTCCCGTCCCCTCCCATTTAATATGGCCGCCCCGCCCGCCCCACCCCCGGCACAGCCTAACTTACTGGGGGGCCACGGCACCGCCTCCCTTCGCCCATTGGCGCCAGGGCCCCCGCTCGCTTCCTCCATTGGACAGCATTGGCTGCCACTCGCCTGTGACGGCTCCGCCTCCGGGCCGTTCAAGCTGCTTAGAGAGGACATATAAACAAATCCCGAGAGGGAGGCCCCTGTCGCCCGCCGCCTCCGGGGAGGGGCCGGGGGGAGCAGCGGCTCTACGACGCCCCTGCCCGGAGTTCGCCTGGCCCGCACCTCCGTCCCTAGCCCTCTGAGCACTAGCCTTGCCGGCCTCCCTCACACGCCCCTCTCCTCCCCTCCCTCCCGGCCCCTCCCACTCGCTCGCCACTCTGACAGGCCGGTTGCCGGCAGCCGCGGCCCCCCGCTCCCGGGAGCGTGAAGGGCCGGGCCCTGGAGGGGACAGACCCTGGTCCGCGCGCTCGCCTTTTATGTAACCGTCGGCCGCGGGAGCAGCCTGGCTCGGCCCGCACCGGCGGCCCCGCTCCGCGCGCCCTCGGCCCGGAGGCCCCCGCCCCGCTCGGCCGGAGCCGGGCACCCGCGTCCCGGGCTCGTAACCCTCCGCCGCCGCATCCCCGCCCGCCGGTGCGGACGCTCGGCACTCACCTGAGGCTGAGGGTGGCTCAGGCACTGGGTTCGGCCGCTCTACGGCGGCCGCGGCCCCTCTCCATGCTGCCTCGGGTTTGTTTTGTTTATGTCCTTCCTGACGGGTTCCCGGAAATCGCGTGACTCGCCCCCCTCACGTGGGCCGCGGCGAGGAGGAGGAGGGAGGCGGGGGCCCGCCGCCCCGGGCCAATCGCGAGGCGCCCTGAAGCCGGGCCAATCAGAGGCCCGGTCCGGCCGGCGCCCTGTCACGTGACGCCAGAGGGGCGGGTTGCCGGGGAAAACCAGGAAGAGAGGGCGGAGCGGGGGGAGGGGGCGCTCCGAGGCTGCTGTTGAGCGTGGGCGTGGGCCTCCGGGAATAGCGAGTGGCAAGCTCGCGTTCGAGCATGATCTTTTCAGAGGCATCTGAGCCTGTAGGCGCAGAACTAAGATGAGGCCCCAAGTGTCCGAATGCACACTTTACAGTTTAACTGAACCACGGGGGACAAAATGAATATTAGTTAGTAGGTGAATACATCAGTATTTTATTTCGTAAATGGCATCTCGGTTCTCGGATAGAATTGGCCTTACTTATCAACTAATATTATTAAGTCTGGATCCCCAGGCTCTGGATCAACTGCGTGTACCTTTGAGACAAGACCTGGATTCAGCTGTACAAACTACTACTAATAATCCCTAGACAACGACTAACCCGTGCTCCTGTGGTTTGCTTAAGGCTCTTAATCCTGTTGACAGTTTATTGGATGTGTAGTATATGGTAGGTTTATTATCTCAAATAGTTCCAGCTACACGCAGTAAGAGAACCATTTTTCAAAAGGAAAAAAAAGAAACCTAGAGAATTATTGTTCGAGGAAATAACCTACCTAGTTATCACAGCCTGTGTTTCCAGAATTCTCTTTATACTCAGGATTATCCTGTCTCAGTCTTCTGGTTGTGGGGTTACAAGTTTGCACCACCACACACATATGAATTCAAAAAGCTTATTTTTTTTTTCAAGCACAGGAAAGAAGATTAAAGGACAGAAATTTCATCAGATTCATTCCAAATATCAGTTTCCCCCCTGGGAGTACTCACCACTGAAAATGTGGCTTCAAAGCTGGGGATAGTGGTTGACCCTTGTGATCCCAGCACTTAAGAGGTGGAGGCAGGAGGATGTTTATTCTTAGCTACACTGAGTTGCATGAAACCAGGTCTCAAGCAGAACTCCCACTCCACCCCACCCCCAACACGAATGCATAGATCCAGGCAAGTGGTAGAGTATCAATGTCACAATCATGAACTGGGATGGGATGTGGTGACACACATCTGGGAAAGCCTGGAGCAGGTGGATCTTCAAGGCAAGCCTTGTGACAGACTCCCTGATTCAAACGCAAACAATTATGAATTTGAGAATAAAAAAAATGCCTAGATTATAATCCTTAAAGTTGATGAGACTAGCAGTCATTCATCCTGTGCCCTCCATGCCAGGCACATCGCCAGTCATTATGTTACTGATTTGGTAACTACCTGGATTGGAATCCACATGTGTACCAGTACAAATTATTTAAGCTTGATGAAACTGAATTCTTACCTTTGTAGAAGTGGGTGAAGCCTCACAAATGTGAGGACCTGAATTTGAATGCCCAGAATCTATGTAAAAGCTGGCTGTGTATCAGGAACATCTGTAATCTCTGCAACCCTGCAGGGAGATGGGAGTCTGACATAGGAGAATCCCCAGAAACTCATGGGCCAGCCTGCCTGGCACACACAATATTGATGACATTCTGTCTCAAACAGGGTGGAAAGCAAGGATGGACACCCGAGGCTAGACACCATGACACATGTACATGCCTTCATACACATGAGTGCAAGCATGCACACACATACGTTGTATACACACATGCACATATAGACTGTGTAAAAATAACTCATATCAAGCACTTGCCAGAATGATTGGCATATTGTTAGCACAAAATTGACAGTAGTATATTAGACTATAACAAGGGCATCATTTAGAAGACCAGCTCTAGACTAAATAGCAAGCAAGGATAACTCTTAGATAACTAAGCAACTTAACAGCAGCCACCAGACCAGGCCAACCTTGTGACAATTCTTCCTCTGCCTCCTGAGTACATGTATTACAATCATGCACCACCATATCATGCTAAAACAATTTTTGGACTCCAAATTAATAACTGTAGATGCATAGGAAGAAAATAAAACGGTATACTTCTCTCCCAGAATGCCAAGCATACAGTAGGAGCACAATACCCAATGACTCGATGAGTATCGACCACATGGGAACTAAACAGATTCTAATCATCTTGTTAAGCCTGACCTTAGCTCTTTTGAACTTTCCCCAGTAGGTGGAATGTAAAATTGAAAATCCAATAGAAAAATTATCTTGAGAAGTTGGAGCTACATCCCTGAATTTGTTTATGTGATGTTCATGCTTTAAATATCTAGAAGTTGCCCTCTTGCTTTTTCTTCAGAGTGCCATATTTGGAAGCTTTCCAGAAGATGGCTAGCCCTTCTGTTATTACACTACCTTTTAGACATAGGCATTTGCATAGCTACCAGGCAGCAAGTTCATATCCTATCACAAGGCTCTGCCATTAGTGGCACCAGCTAGCCACATTCTTGTGCAGCCTATGTGTTTTCTGTTGTCTAGGAAGGGACAGATGTTGTCCAGTGGAGACTTTCCATCAAGGTTTGTTATTGACTATCCTGCTCTGAACTGAATGAAATCACAGGCTCCTGATTGATCTGGGTGCCTTTGGGCTTTACGCAGCCAGATTCTACTACAAAGTTGGCAGAAAGACTTGGGGATAGTGTTGGCTTGAGGGTTAGGAGGCTTTTATTCTAGCCACAAAGTGGTAGCCAGCTGGCATTACCACTTCCAAAAGTGTGTAACAATGCTCCTCAGAAAAATGTATAGAGTCGAACAGCTTGAATCACAAAAACAACACTTGACACAAAGATGAGGCAATGGTACAAATAATAGATACATCGGATGCCACTAAACTCCCCAGAGTGATTTATTGTTCAATGGGTAGCATTCATATACGGTAGGACATTCAGAAGCTCAAAAAGATCCAAGCATGGCCGCTTGTGCATCTCTTCCAGCAGGGTCACTCTGGGCTACACAGTGTGTATGTACCTCGTCTCAAAAAGCAGAAGTACAAAAATGTTTCTGGTGACTTGTTTAGGTTCTGTGGAGACTTCACAGGTGTTCCCTGTATTCACAGACATCTCCCTCACTTTAAACTTTAATGAGCAGGAGGCTGAAGCAAGTGAGTTGCTCCAAGGTTTTGAGGACAGCCTAGGTAATACAGTGTTCCTCTTTCACAAATAAAATGATTCAGGGAATGGAGGGGCACACCTTTAACCCCAGCACTCAGAATCAGACTAACTGTGGCCAAGACTCTAATTTGAGCTATGATATCTAAGGTAACAAGGGTTCTAGATTGTTCCCTGTAAGAAATTTAGACAGAGTAGATCATGTTTTATGATCCTGTGTGCTCTGACAGAGTGCCCACGCATGCGTAGTAGTGCTGACAAGTGCAGCTGAAAATTCAGATGACATAAAAACAAATTATTTTTAAGGAGAGTTGCCAAAAGCCTTGCATTTTCTTACTATTTTTGTTAATTTGTTTGGAGACAGGGTCTTATGTGGCTAAGTCTGCCTTGAATTCCTGATCTTCCTGCCTCTGAATCCTAAGTGCTGCGATTACAAATGGGCACCCCCACACCACACCCTTTGCCTTATGACCTAAACATTCACTGTGTGTAGCTTCTCCTTAGAGCAGTCTGGGTCCCGCTTACTGATCCTACACACATCCTTTTAAGTGTCAACCTTTTAGGACTAAGTGGTTTTTCTCTGGACAACTCTAGACTGTGGGATACAGTCAGGAGTCACAGCTTCAAAAGTGAGAATAATTAACTCAAAGCTGGAAAATCTCCAGGAAAAGCTGTGTCCCTCTGACACTAGGCACTGACTTTTTCCTGAGAGGATGACAGCATTGCTGCATAGCCTAAAAAAGACTCATTGATGCTGGCAATTGGATCTAATCCTTCATTCATCTTATCTAAAAAGCATTCTTTGGAGGGAGACGTTATTCCCACTGGGATCTCTCAACAGGACAGTGTCCTTACATGATAACGCTGCATCTCCATTTCTTATTTTTCCCTGAAAATGCCAAGTTCAGCCCCCAAACACCCCCTTATGTATTTATCCTGATTCCCCAGCCTACCCCATACTCAGCCCCAGGCCTACCATGGCATTGGGCAGGCTTGTGGATCTGATGAGCAGACTAAGATCCAAACCCTATCCCATCCTTTCTCCTCTCCTCTCTTACCCCATCTAAGTGCAGCACATACTTAACTGCCTTGGATTATTCATGTCACGTGTCAGTGCTATTTCTTTAATGAATCAAGTAGGCATGCCGCCAAATTACATGTCCACACCTATCTTTATTGACAAAGGAGGGAAAGGAAAGAAATAGGTATGTTTGGCAAGTGCTGAATGTGTACACAGGAGACACTGTCCTTGCCCTGAAGGACCTCAGAACCTCAAAGAATGAGATAATTCACGAGAAGGGACCCTCAGGCTGATGCAGAGAAGGACACGGATGGCAATGCCCCTTTCTGGTAGCTTCCTCGGGCAAATCACTAACCCATCTGATACTTCATCTTCTCACTTGCTTCACAAGTTGATCTGAAGGACCGAATGAAGGGCTTTGGTGCATAAGAAGCTCCCATCGCTGCCTCTCTGGGAGGAACGTGACTAGAAACTTCTTAGAAGGGAGGCAGTAGAAAAGACTGTCTCCTGGCAAAGAGGCGGCAGCAGGCAGCTGGGACTGTTCTCTTATCTTCCTTCCAATGCAGCATTCTTCTCAAAATTGTTTCATCTCTTGTGCTGACTGGACACTTCTGGGACAATGAATTGGGTTTTTAATTTTGTTTTATCAGTGCTGAGCTGAACATGCACTGTTCGGATCAGTGGCTGTAAGTGATAGCAAACCAGGAGGCCAGGGAGTGAGAACAACGCAGTGTTTGTTGTGGAAAGCCTCCCTACACACAGGTATAATAAGCCATTCTGTTGGCGAGGCCAGGGTAGGAGCATGAGAGCCGAAAGCTGAGGGACAGATGATAAGAGGCAGGAACCCAGACCCGGAGCCATAATAGCTTGTTGAACTAGGAGAGGAGGCATGTTCAAACAAAACAAAGCAAACCCCAAACAGGTAGAACACTGCAAGGCTAGCTTCTCAAGGGCAGGAAGTAAACAATTCCGAAAGGTTTCTAGAGGAAAGAAGCAGCGATACAAAGCTAAGAGAGGAGAGGGTGGGGCTGGGGTCCTCTGCAACCAAGGGTTTAACTGAATGCAAATTTACAAAGTCATAATTTTTCCTGAGCTACAGACAAACTCAGGACATGCCCATCGGCTTGCTTTTTAGGTTTTAGTTTTCATTTTGTTTCTACAAAACCTAGTTTCTACAAAGCCTACAAAACTCACGAGTGTAATTAATGGTCCAGCATTTCACAACTGCAGCAGCAGGCCACAAAGCCTGATTAACAGACCCAATAGAGTTGCAGACTTGTAACAAAGTATACAGTAGCTACCCCACCTCATACCAAAGGCAGTAGTAAGGACAGGGTTTAGGCTCCTGCAAACACTTGAGGAAACAGAATACCTAGCGGTGGGTTACTTCTGTTCTGAGGGTTGTAACTGAAAAGCCGGCAATATTAGGAAGCACAATGCTCTGCTCCAATCCAGTGAAAGTCTAGCAACATGTACAATAGACCTGGTACATGGTAGACACTGCCTAAATGTTAGCTACCAATATGGTAGTTATTGAGACGCAAAGGCTTGAGCCCCCTCCCAAGGCTCTGCTTCGATAGGCAAGTCCCCTGGCTCCGTTTTAATGTTAGTTGCACAAACTGGCTTGGAACTTGTGTTGTGCTCTTCCTGCCTGGGGCTTCTGAGAAGCTGGGAGCAAGGGCAGGAAGTGCATGCACCACTCTGGCCTACAGCCGCTGTTACTACTAATAAAAATAGTTCTGGACTTTTCTTGGGGACTAAAGAAAGCCATAAACATAGGGATTTGTGGAACTCAGCTAAGAACCTTGGATATGAGTTCAAGGCCAGTCTGGTCTAGAGTGAGTTCCAAAACAGTTAGGGCTACTCAGAGAAAACCTGTCTCAAAATACAAACAACAACAACAAAACCCCAAACAAAAAATCCTTGTTCAAAACTGAGAGATACATGCCTGTGATCTTGGTACTAGGGATGCTGGGACAGGAGGTGTACACAGAGGTGGATGGGAATACAGCACAGTGGCTAAGCAGTTACCTTACAAAACACATGCACTGAGTTCTGGGTTCCGTACTCAGCATCATAAAAAGGAAAGTGAGGGAAAAACTATCACAAGCTTCGACACTGGGAAGAGCTCTGGAGACTCTTTGTAACTTTAGATACTGTGACGCTGAGTTACGTAAACTCAATTCCCAAAGATCAAAATTTACTAAAAAAGTCATCTCCCATGAGATTCCTTTCCCCCATACTAACTCTTAAGTAAATGAGCAACATTAAATAGTTCCTTCATGCAAGACTGTGGGGAGCAAATACTTGAACAGGTCAGCCGTAGTGGCTTACCCCTGGAACCCAGGCAGGATTTGTAAGTGTTCAAGGCCAGATTCATCTACATCAGTTCTAGGCCAGCCAGAGCTACATGGTAAGACCTTGTCTCAAAACAACCAAACTAAAGAAAGAAATGACAAGTATATCGCCAGAGACAAGCAAAGACTGCTGCTCTGAGAATGAGGGGTCAAGAGCCTGGGCTCTACAGAGCTAACCTGAGAGGAGTAAGGTGTTCCTGCATAGGGAGATGCTTCCCCCAACTCTAAGGGCACATGCAGGTTCCATCCTGATTCTGCCTTCCAGGGATGGCTGCAGAAGTCCATGTTGACTTGTACTTGTATGAGCAGGTCCGGGGAGGCTGTGGCTACGCTGTGGGATTTCACAGACATTCATCAGGCTCCACCCACAGCCTAGCTGACTGAGGGGATGTGGGCACTCATTTATTTGCCTAAGGTCCTGCAGAAATCACAAAGGGAAAAACCTGTTTTGAGGCCCATAGTCAGCTTTCACCAAATCCAACAGGCCAAGGAAGAAGCTGGGAAAAAGGATGAGATGGGAAGTCTGAGTTAACAGGAAACCCATCCAGAAGCTACCTAGGACAGGAACCTGTTCATCCCTGCTAGGCTTCCAAACGGCTCCCAGCCTTATTTTCAGGGATCTATTGGCTTCTTCCACCCACACCCTTGCCCTCCAATCTTTTATGGTACTGGAGCTACAAACCAAGGCCTCATGCTAAGTTTACCCTAGCTCTACCACTGAGCTACACTGCCCAGCCCTGTTGCCTTATTTTATTTTTTGAGACAGGGTATCATTTTGTAGCCCATGCTGACTTAGAACTAGATCCTTCTCCCTCATCCTCCTTGAGTACCTGGGATTACAGACATGTGCTACTATGTTCAGTCCCTGTAGGCTTCCAAAAGGAGGTATTGCGTATGTTTAGGTATGGGGGATCTGTCTGAGCTAGAAGCTATAAGCACCAAGTAACTGAGAGTGACCATGGGTGAGTGAAGAGACGGATTTTACCCCAGAAGAACACTGGGGACATTCAATGGCAACTCTGGGCCCTAAGATAAGACTCTCCTGGGTTTTGATTTATTTTATGTTTTATACATTACTCATGCATCTATAGGTAGGTGTGTACACATGAGCGTGGGGGGTCCACAAAGGTCAGAATATGGCATTGGATCCTGTGGAGCTGGAGTTGCAGGTGGCTGTGAGCTGTCTGATGCGTGTGTCAGGGGCCAAGCTCAAGTTTTCTCCAAGAGCAGTAGAGCTTTTAACCACCGAGTCATCTCCCCAGCCGTTCCCTGAACTGCTGCTGGACCTGCAGCCCAAGCATGGTAAACGGAACTGCTACAGTGTTACCAGCAAGCCGAACAGCAGGGACCAGTGACAACCGTAAAAGTAGCCCCAGAAGAGGACAGGGTCTCAGAAAGGAATGAGAGCAGGCATGGGCATGGGGCAAGTTGAACGAGAGTTGGTTGGAAGCCTTGTGTTTATTTGTGGTTTAAATGTCCCCAAAGCTTTTTGTATCAGAACTAATGTTCATCTCAGCTGAAGGTTATTAAGATGGTAGGGACTTAGTCAGGGTGTTCTGATGCCTTAGGGAAGTAATGGGGATTAAACCTTTAGGGTGAAGTCTCTGTGGCCAAGTCTCCTGGCAGTTTTACACACAGGATATGCAGTATTAGCTCTTGCTATGTGATGCAGTCTGCTGCTTTTGTTATCAACATGTGAGCCCTACACTTTTGACCTGCAGAAGCGGAAGTTAAAATAACCCTTTCTTTATAACGTAGCCTGTCTTGGGTATTTCATTACAGTCCCCCAAATGGACTAATTTGCTTTACATAATTTATATGATTTAATAGGCAACAAAAGCCTCTGAATAAAAGTTCGACGTACTGTTGACCTGTACAGCTACAAGATGAGTCTGTTCTATTTATGTCAGAGGATAATGTATATAAAGGTTTTGGTAAGGAGGGTGGTCCTGACAGCTACCTAAGCCAGTCTTTTCAGGAGGCTTTGTCACCCTCCTTCCTGGGCCTGTCTCCTGGGGATGGGTGCCTAAGAGGAAGGGCCGCTTCACCCAATCATGAATACCCATAACTTCAGCCCCTTATGTTCTCAAATCCAGCTAGTCCTTCTTGCCCTCCAGACCTATGCAACCAGCTCCAGACACTATACCCTGCAGACACTTGAGATCCGTCAACATGAATTGTCCATTGTTGAACCAAGGCTACTAGATTGCTGTCCTGATCTCAGTCAAAATGCAGCAGCTTCTCCTCTCCTGGGAACCTGACCTCCCTGTCCTTTCCATCCTCACCCTGCACCCAAGTCACCATCACGGTTGATCTGACAGCCATGGCCAAGCTGCTTCTTAGCTTCCATTTATTTCAGTTTACAAACCCTGGATGTTTACCTCCTGGGCCCTGCGATCTCTTCCCCAGTCGGCTTGGAATCCTTTAAGCTTCCCCCTTTCTGTCAGTTTACCATTCAAGGCCATTTTTTTTTCCTTCAAATTCTTTTCTCCCAATATTAGTGTTTTTAATGTCCTTATTTAGTAAATGCATTTTCCTAGGGTGAGAATGGGGGTGAACACATAAAGTAAAAAATTTAAATTTTTGAATTTAATGTGTACACGTATTTGAGTATGGGTGCCAGCAGAGGTCAGAAGAGGGTGCCAGACCTCCTGCAGCTGGAGTTATGGGCAATAGCTACCCAACATGGGTTCTGGGAACTGAACTTGGGTCCTCTGGAAGAACAGGAAGTACTCTTAACTGCTATACTCTCTCTCTAGCTACTTCCCAATTATCTCCCCCCAAAAAATCTCTTTAAAAAGAGGCTGATGGCAATCAAACAGTCTGAGCCCTACCACCAAGATACTCCTCCATCCCTATAAACAATCCTTTATTATTTGTCTTCCTTAATGCGCAGCGCAGGGACTGTATCTTGTTTATAAGATACAGTTTGTATCCTGTACAAAACACCTGCTGAAAAGCACTGGGGGCTGAGATAGTGATTCTCAGCTTTGTAAGTCATTCTTCCTCAAACACCCACTTATTTTTACGAAACATCTACCCTGCTCATTCCATTTTGGGGTAGCAGCCCATGGTAGTAGCACTCTTTGGCCAGTGTGAAGACACTTTGGAAAACATGCCAGAATCCTGATGATGCTCTAAAAAGACTCTTGTTTGGATGAAAGAACACTGGGGCTTTCTTTAACCTGTGTGGGACCCCAGCACATTCATGGTCCCACAGTTCCACTTTCTATGTGGGGCAGAATCAACATCAATGCTTCCCTTTCATCCATCGCCCCACACGGTCACTGTGAACACCTACACAAAAGGAAGCTAGAGAGAGGCCTCACACCCTGAAGGGTCTGAACTGCCCAGCCAACACTGTTCAAAAGTTCTCTGTGAATCGACTGCCTTTTCCTGACTCAGAATACTTTCTGTGTCTCAGTAGATCTGACTTTACTTCCCTGATCCTGAATGCTTGGTGGGAGGTGAGGTGATGTGTTTATACAGCTTGAAGGAAGTGCTAACTTTGGACAAAGTTCATAAGACAACCCCCTCCTCAATCATAAAATGCATGCTTTGTGACAACTTGAAAACTATACAAAATTGTGGAGGAACCCTCATACTATGGACTGCTTCCTATCATGAACTGTTCTGTGGACAGACATCTACAATCTGGAAGGCTTTTCTTTTAATATTCTTTTATCGTTCATTAGTAATTGCCATTGTTTCTTTTTATTAAGTTATTACATTTGTGTTTGCTGAGACAAGATCTTGCTATGTAGTACAGGCTAGTCTGGAATTCACTTTGCAGCCCAGGATGGCCTCAAATTCAAGGTAAGACCCTTCTATTTTCAAGGAGCATATATATATTTTAATTTTTAAGAGGCTGGAATGATGACTCAGTGGTTAAGAACAGCACTGCTCATTGGAGGTCCTGGTTCCTAGCACCCATATGGTAGTTGACAACCACCTGCAACTCAGTCCCAGGGGATCTGATGCCATCTTCTGGCCTGCAGAAGGCACTGAGGGCACTGCATACGTGGTGCCCAGAAATACATGCAGTCAAAGCATCCATCCTCATAACTTTTTACAAAGTTTTAAAAGGTTAAAAATAAAAGATTTATTTTATTTGTGCCCGTATTTCCATACACCACATTAATGGAGGTGCCTGAAAGGTCAAATAGGGATACTGGATCTCCAGGCTGGGGTCATGGGCAGTTGTGAACTGAATGAACTTGGGTCCTCTGGAAGGGCAAGAAGTACTTTTTATCTCCAAGTCATCTCCTAGTTCCCCACACAAGCCTTTTAATAGGTCCCATTTTTGCTGAAGCATGAGCTGAAAAAGTAAAACTAAATGGAAATCATTTAAAAGGAGAGCAGTTTCAATGAGAATGACTCCCATAGGCTTGAGTTTCAATCCTTGGTCCAGGGTTGGTAGAGCTGTTTGAGAAGGTGCAGAGGGAGGCTTTATTGGAGGAGGTGTGTCATGGGTAGGCTCTGAAGCTTTTAAAAGCTTCTCACCATCCCTAGTGAGCTGCTTCCTTCCTGTTTGTGGATAAGATGTAAGCTCTCTGCTGCTGCTCTGGCAACATGCCTGCCTGCCACTGCCATGCTCCCTGCCTGGTGATGGACTCATGTACATCCCTGCACGCCCTCCCTTCCGTAAGTCAGCTTGGTTATAGGAAAGTAGCTATTACAGGAGATGTTAATTCTGTTGGTTTTCATTCCAATGTCTTCCAGAGATAGTTTTATACAGAACTGATCTTCTATCATTAAACTGATCTATTGCTTCATCTGTAAGAACTGGGCACAACCACACCTCCCCAAAAGCCTTTGGTCTTGGGCAGCAATGCTGTTTCCAGGATATAAATATCCTTTATGGAGTATTTTGTGCCACTTTCTTTTTAAAAGTATGGGTTTTCTATAACTTCATCCACCTAAGTAGAAAGTTCTAGAAGGGATGTGTGTGGGGGGGGAATCTCATACTTGTTGCTTAAGTCTTCATTTACATTGTAAATACATTCACTCTAACGGGTGTGGGTTTTAATCATTCTAAAATGCTTAGATCTAACAAAGCATTGGTTGTTTAAGATTTACTTATTTTTATTTTCCGTGCATGAATATTTGCCTACATGTACATATGCACATCAAGTGTGCCTGTAGGAGGACATCCCCTGGAACTGGAGTTACAGTTAGTTGTGAGGCACCACGTGGGTGGTGGGAACCAAATTTGTGTGCTCTGCAGAGCAGCAAATGCTCTAACTGCTGAGCTGTTTCTCCAGCCCACCACTGAGTCTCATGTTTTGGAAGGTAAAATCCAACAAGCCATTGACTCAGCAATAAATTCAAAGCTAGGTGTGGTAGCCATGCCTGTAAGCGCAGCACCAGGGGCCTGGAGCTACAGAGTAAAACCCTGTCTCTAGGGGGAGGGGAGTAATTTCTAAATTCCAAATTTGCTTTACTGTGGCCAAAATGCCTTCCTCTGCTAAAAACCTAGAGAGATAACAAAAGAGTTATGTCTGAAGCCACATTAAGAAGATATAAATTACCAAGTTGGCCGGTGGCAGAGCTACACAAAGGGCTCAGGTGTAGTTTAGGGAAATGCTTGCTTAGCAAGAGCAAGGCCCAGGGCTACCCATAGCAACTGGCTGGCTCTTCTCGAGTATGCCAGAAGTACTTCCTTCCTGGGGAGATATGGAGTAGTGTCTGCAAGGCAGGAAGGGTGCCTTTCACTGATTTTTCTGGAACCCTCTAAGACAAATGGCCTATCAAAAGGGAAACCTAGGAGGAAAAACAAGTAACATAGTCAGCTGTCCTTCTGGGTCTGATTTTAATAGAAGAGTAATGCCAGCATGCCTAGAGGATTTGTCCATTTACTAGGCAAATGTCTTGCATGTACTATTATAGTTACAAATAAGCCCTGCCATCATTAGGTAATAGCTTTGTATAACAGGAAAGACTCACACCTGCAATCCCACCTCTAAGGACACAAAGCCTTCCTCAGATACTGAGTTCAAGGTGAGCCTGACCTTCTCAAAACAGCAACAAAAGGTGTGAGGTGAGCAGAGGGCATTCCAGCACTACTAAAACAGACAGGCGAAATTAAAGTTTCTTAAATAACTGGGGCTCAAGAATAAACTGACTTCCTGGGCAAACAGAACTCACCAAGCTTCCCCTCAACCTGAGACTGTTTCATTGTCCCTTTATCACAAACCTACTGACACAGCTAGGGGATGGCACAGGACTGCACCTAACCTTTAGAGGCTTGAAAGCAATCTTTCTGAGAAGTCTTTCATCTCCAACTCCATCAAGAGCAATTAACTCTTTCCCCTCCAGGATCTTGCTGCCCTGTTTCACACAGGTGCCATGGAGTCTAAGTGGGGAAAGTCACAGGAGGGTCAAGAGACAAAGCTGTAGGTCCGGGCCCTTCCCATCCCTTGAGGCTCCAGAGCAAGACAGTGTACCGTGGAGCCACCAACATCTGGCTGGAACGGCACAGTTCTGGAGTCCACAGGCACATCTGTCATTGTCACTGTTGCCAGAAGTAACACACCAGCCATCCTTACCAGTGACTACAGGAAGTGACCCCAAATTGCAAACAAGATCATAAGCAAAATCAGCAGTGTAAGTCAGGCCACTTCCTGATGGGTAACTCGATTAAAATAAGGGAGAGACGTAAAAGTGGATCTCAATAAAAACAGCCCACAGACACAAATCAGCTGGCTTGTGAGGACCTTCATCTACACCGCCATTAAGCCACTGACATGGATGAGAAGGACCCCCAAGTCTGCCCTCCACCATCACTGCAAGGCATGCCACAGCTAACATTCTAAGTACAGCGACCCAGACAGGGTCAAATGTGATGCAATTTGGAAAAACCTGTCGCAAAGACACTGAAGCTGACTCAGTGAAGGCTAGCCTTGGCGACACAAGGAGGCCCCATCCTTTGCAGCAAACAATAAAGCAGATCCTTCAGTCTGCTGGCAAGGGGGGCTGCAAAGCTTCACAGAGAATCTGCGAGCATGGCTACGGTGGAGGAACACTATTGACTACTTAGAACTAGAAGGCTGCAGAGCCCTGTGCACCTGGTGTAACCACCAGCATTGTTTTCTTAGATGATAAATAATCGTTAAAGGTCACACAAGTTGCTCTGGAAGAAGGCAGTGTGGTCATCTGTAATGGCAGATTCATTCCCTAACTAGATATCCAGGGCAGGCTACCAGTCAGCCTGAGGCAGGTGGCTGGGATAAAGTGCTTTTCTGGGTGGGAATTCTAAAGGATAGCTCCTGGAGCTGGAGAGACAGCTCAGCAGTTACAGGCACTTGGATGCTCTTACAGAGGACCATGGTTTGGTTCCTAGCATCCACATGGCTGCTCATAACTATCTGTAACTCCAGTTTCAGGGAATTAAATGCCCTCTTCTGGCCTCTGTGGGAACTAGGCATATACATGGTGTATAGACATACATGGAGACAAATCACTCATATGCATTACCATGACAACTTCAATTTTAAATCTCTAAAATACTAATATTTTATAGATTCCGTGAAATTAATTAAAGGGGTTCTTTGGGAGTTACTGAGGTGTCTCAGTGGATAAAGGCACATGCCACTAAGCCTGACAACCTGAGTTCAATCCCCATGACTAACATAGTCAAGAGAGAACACCAACTTTTTCAAGTGACCTCCACATGCACACTCAGGCACACACACACCCCTTCAAATAAGTAAATGTAGTCAGGATATTTTTAATGAAAAAGAATAGGTTCTAAAGTATGGAGTTACCTAATTCTAAAAGAGTCCTGTCTGGGGGTGGGGACAGTACAAGAGGGTGGGTTAAGGGGAACCTAAGGCTTTGCACATGGTAGGCCATCTACACTGAGCCACACTCCCAGCTAAATTTTTAGAAAAATTTTTAAGTTCAAATGAAAGTAAAGGGGGAGGAGCCCTCACCTGCCACGGGTGAGGCCCCAGGTTCAACGGCAGGATTCGGGGAGAGTAGAAAGCAGTGTGAGATCAGAACTGAAATAAAGGAATGAAAGCAGAAGGCTGGTGGGAGGCAGAGGGATCTAAATTCAAGGTCGGCCTGGGCAGAGCGAGTCTGACTGATATGGAAAAGCCTGTCGCAAAGACACTGAAGCTGACTCAGTGGAGGTTCACTTTGTGTCAACGTAAAAAGAGAGCAGGAGGAACACTTCAACTTGAAACTCTTTGGTCCTAAGAGTCCAGACAGTCCAGGATGACTAGAAAAGCACAAACTGCAAAACAGGAAATGGCTCTTGGCTAGCTGTCAGAGAACTGTGAACTGCTGAAAATTCAATCTATTTTAATTTTGAGTTTTTTTCTTAAATCCTAGAGTCTGTGCAAGAGCCTGATCAATCCAGTGCCTCAGAACAAACTAACACAGCCCCTAACTTAGCAATTTAGATGTCTGTTACCAAAACATTCCCTGGCCCAAGCCTTTAATCACCTTATATCTCTTTTGTCCCACTTCTAGGAATATGATAGTTTTACCCACAGTCATACTTACTGTCTTGTCCTGGAGCTGGACACTACCCTCAACTTGTTTATCATCGATAATTTTTATTTTTAAAAAGAGACACGTCTCACTGTGTTGTCTGGGCTGGTCGCCAAGTCCTGATCTCAAGTGACCCTCTTATCTCAGCTCAAGGAGCAGGGACCAAGCTGCATGTACCTGTATCTCACGGTCACTTCTCAAGGTCAAGCATGCCATGACATTACAGCTCTATACATCTCTCTCCAAATAGCTTGTGAGTTCTTGAGCATGCAGGGACCCCGTTGCCAGCATTTCTGCTTCCGCCAATGCCTTGCCTGCTGTAAGCTCTAAAACAGCTACTGAATGATCAAGGAAAGTACTTACCAGTCTCTTCAGGCGTCTCACACTACAAGGCCCGGCCAGATTATACATCCACCCTAAGGCAGACAACGAGCTCATTTTAAAGGCACTATCTAGAGACAGAAGAGCTTAGAAAAATTGAGCTTTTTAAACACCGGAGCCAGATTTCCATAGAAAGAAGAAAAATAATTTATTCCAATGTAGAAGTAAGAAAGGCATCCTGAAAATAGAGCTTGGTGTACATCTGCTGGGGTAGAGCTTCTCCGGAGCAGGCACTCCCGACTGCCCTGCTGCGTCTTATTTGTCTTGCAGCAATTTTAAACACATCGCCGACTCTTGTGTTGTGAGCTGGCAAGAGCCATTTGCAAAGCCACGGGCTCCAAGACAAGAGTAACAGATTTCTCAGAACAGCATCTTTTCTCTCAGTGGAGTGCAGACACATCTCACAGAGTCGGCTAAGTAGGCACATAATTCATCAGTGTAAAAAAGGTGAAGGAAAAAAAATACTGTATGCAGAGAAAGGTCTTCAGGTGTAAGGCAGGTAATGCCCAAAGTAGGCTATCGAAGAAGGTGGTCTGGGTGCGCAGGTGATGTTCCATCTAGAAGGCATTCTCTGTGACCTACAAAACAAAACAGCTCTAGTAACTTAAGGTCCTCTAGCATCTAGGTCCTTCACCCTTCTTCAAAAAAGCAGAAACGGTGCTAGAGATATGGCTCAGCAGTTGAGAGCACTGGCTGCTCTTCCAGAGGATGTAGGTTCAATTCCCAGCGCACACAGGCGGCTGACAACCATCTCTAACTGTGGTCCTAAGGGACTTGATACCCTCTTGTAGCCATTACATACATATGGGACCCAGACAAACAAGCTGTCACAACACCTATGCAATGATATAAAATTGAAAAAATAGGGAAACTGAAGGTACTCAGGTCTACAGCAAACATGCAAACAAACACCCATACACATAAAATTTTAAAGTGAGAGAGAGGTTGAGCGAGGGACGGAGTGAGCGAGCAGAAAGTAGGAAAGTATATAGGCCTGCGATCCCAGCTGCTTCAGAGGCTGAGGAAGGAATCATAAGGCTAACCTAAGCAACTCAGTGAGATCCTCTCTCATAATCATAAGGCTAACCTAAGCAACTCAGTGAGATCCTCTCTCATAATAAAAAGTGAGTGGGATGTGGTGGATCACACCTTTAATCCCAGCACTCAGGAGGCAGAGGCAGATGTATCTCTGAGAGTTGGAGACTAACCTGGTCTACATAGTGAGTTTCAGGTGAGCCAGAGCTACACAGACACCCTCTCTCAACAACAAAAATAAAAGGAAGCTATAGTAACTTAAGCAAAGCCAGGCATGGTGCACATGGTCCTAGCAGCCAGGAGGCTGAAGTG
The DNA here is from genome assembly GCA_033318265.1 of Phyllotis vaccarum. Classification (NCBI taxonomy): domain Eukaryota; kingdom Metazoa; phylum Chordata; class Mammalia; order Rodentia; family Cricetidae; genus Phyllotis; species Phyllotis vaccarum. The sequence continues at coordinate 63,755,586 of JARWLC010000016.1, read as the reverse complement.
AGGGGCGGTGAGTGTGAGGCCAGTTGGGGCAACAATACAGTCTGTCTCGTCCCCTCCCCCAACACAAAGTTAACCAGGTCAGCACTTTTTTAAAAGAGGTAGGTGCTCAATCAAACCTCAGATGAAGACCAGGCTTACTCATCCCACAGGTTTGGGCAGGTTCTAGAGAGGATCCCATTACCAAGGACATCACTATCATATAACTACACAAACAGCAATGTGACTTACCAGATGCAGGAAACACAAAGCTGATTATCACAGGAGCTGGAATTTGGGTAGGTCCTGTGCTCTTTGCTTCCCCTCAGAGCAGGCAGCTGGCTGCCAATAGGGGCACCCTCCCTTCTGCCGTTGTTAGCCCACTGACTAACAAGCTCCTTGACTTAGCTCCAGGACTGCAGGCTGCCTTTCAGGCTGTCCCTCATTCAGACTACCCCAGGTACAGGCGACAATGACACCACCATCCATGTAAAGATGCCAAATGATTAATGTCAGTATCTACACACACTGGGCTGCTCAGTGTGTGTGTGTGTGGGGGGGGAGGGATGTCCTTACAGTAGGGCATCTCTGGGGCTACACAGGTGGTGCAGGGGTTGAGAGTGCATGCTGCTGGGCTGGAGAGGCAGTTAGACTCACAACCAAAAAGACAAGAGTGCTTGCTTTTCTTCCAGGACCCAAGTTTGGTTCCTGATAACTGCAAACAACATGCATTCAACTCAAGATTCAATTAGAGGCAGATTTAGAGGCTGTAATTCCCTGGCTCAACATGTTGCAAACCCTGAGTTCAATCCCCAACACCAGAAACACAGGAGTGGGATACCTCATGGGTTGCTTTTACAGTGCCCAGGAGAACAGCACCAGGCCACAGTGCCCACTGCCAGAGAAGGACTCCCTGTATTCTCCATCACTTCCTGGGCCTGCCTGAGCTGGCAGGGCAGCTGCTCTGCAGAGACTCTGTCCCAGGCAAATGATCAAGCTGACCCGAGCACTCTTAACCTCAGAACCCTCCCCCGCCCCCCACACACACACTCTCTCTTTCTCTCTGACAAAAAGGGAAAACTGGCTTTCACTTTGTTGTTTTTCCAGACAGGGTTTCTCTGCATAGCCCTAGCTGTTTTGTAGACCAGGCTGGCCTCAAACTCAGAGATCTTCCTGCCTCTGCCTCCCAAGTGGGCCTTCACTTCACATATAAACAACATATAATTGAGAGCTATGACAACTGCTGTAAGTCCAGCTAAGTGTGGCTGGAGGAGCCTCTAGGAAGCACAGAGTCCTCTCTAGGATGTGTAAATAACCAGCTGTGGGTGGAGCTGGAACAACCCCTCCAGAATTCAGTGTTGTTTTATAAAACAAAGAAATCACTGAAGTAACCAACAGTTAAAACTGAAAATGGTGATGGGGGTGTGGGTGGGGGAGCCTGAGCAAGTAATTTAAAAATACCAAGGCCAGAATGAAGAAACCTCAAAACAGGGTATGTGATGAATGTGTTTGTCTCATGTTTCTAAATCTTTTTTACAAATTTAAATAAAAATTCAAACTAATTCTTTATTATAATATGCAAAGGTAGTCTATTCAACCACAAGAGGGAAGCCCCTCGAAGGCGCAGGGATCTAACTAGTTAAGGCAATGTAGCAAATGAGTGGCTAAAGTTAGAAAGTTAAACGCATCTAGAGATGAAAGAACTCATTAGACACAGCGGCCAGAGCCAGGCAGTGGTGGCACACTCCTTTGATCCCAGCACTTGGGGGGCAGAGGCAAGATCTCTGTGAGTTTGAGGTCAGCTTGGTCTACAGAGTGAGTTCCAGGAAAGGCTCAAAGCTACAGAGAAACCCCGTCTCTAAAACAAACAAACAGAGAAGGCAGGAGCTGAGGCAAAGGTAGCACCACATCCGGCCAGTACACTTGCTCATCTGCCTAAGTGAAGCAGATACTAACGATGTAAGAACATGAAAACAGCAGGACTGGAACCACCAGGACAGGAGCAAAGGGCTGGGAAGAGAGGAAAAGAAGAGGCTGCAGGGCAGGCCTGGGGCCATGGTGGAACTGCTCAGAACCAAGTGTTCTCTGTCTCCACTCTCCTGGTTTTCTCGCTTGAGGGATCTTTGGAACCCCACCAAAAGCTCTGAATTTATATCTCAAGGGGTGCGCTGCCATTAAAACTAGGTACCTCAGGTTAAAACAACAAAAGCTGAGCCCACTACAGCCCAGAACTGCTCAAAGCTTCTAGGAATCAGCAGTCTTTCTCAAGATGTGCAGTAAGGCTCAGTTTTTAGGAACGTGGCTGCTTTCACAGAGGACCTGAGTTTAGCTCCCAGCACCCACATGGCAGTTCACAACTGCCTGCAATACCAGTGCTAGAGGATCACTCCACAAATGGGATGCACAGACATAGAGGCAAAGCACTTACACATATACAAAAATATACAGGGAGAGTGAGACTGCGGCTTGGTTCTGAACTTCTGCTTAATGAAGTGACACAAAGGTGTTCTGCCAATCCACCAGTAAATAAACTTTTGCACTCTGCCACTGTTGACCACTTGGATTCTCAGAATCAACTAAAAGCTGCTGTCTTGAGGTCAGCTTTCTCTTTATTCTATGCTGTTTGAGATGAAGTCTTTCTTACTTTGTGACCTAGGCTGGTCTTAAATTTGCCATACAGACAACTTACGATCCTCCTGCTCTGAAATCAGTGCTGGGATTACAGACACACACTACCATTCACAGCCTTTGGAAGGTGCTTCTGTCCCAAAAGCATTCTCAGACATCAATTTTAATATTTTAACCACTTCTTCCAGTTGCTAAGTATTATAAAGCTAGGAATATGCACTTTCTAAGCTATGTCGGAAGCCTGCATGCAAGCTTAATTTCATAAATCACACACATGCCCAGAGAGCAAGAGAGAGATGTAGGACTTGGTTTTCTCTTTCAGCAGGTGGGTTTCAGGATTTGAATTCAGGTCTTCAAAGTTGGCAACAAGCTTTCACAAACTGTGCCATCTCACCAGCTCTAAATTACATTTAGAAAGGCAGGAGGTAATCACAGAGAAATCCCTAAGATACACACATGAAGACAACAGTTTGTTTTAATCATGCCCTTGTTCTTGAGACTGTATTTTCAAACTACAGTCTATTTTTCAGTTGTCTTAAGACAGCCATGAAATTGAGGCAAAGCCACAGCAAACACTCTGGCTGACAGCGTTCACGTGAAAGGGCAAGGGCATAGTCACCTCAGTGCCTGGGCACTGTGGAGCATGTCTTCATCCTCAAGGCCAGTGGTACTTCAGATACCAGATGGTTTCATTTTTCAACTGTGGTCCAAAGAGAGGATTGAGCTGGGCCAAAATTGCAATCAGCCAACTAAAATTCGATGGGAGAACAAGAGCAAAAAGTGGTGAAATCGGCTACAACACAACCATTTCCTACACAAGGGATAACCATGTTAGTCCAACCTCACCTATCCCACTCTGAGCAAGCTGCACACACACTGCTCCTGGGAGACAGCTGACCAGAGAACACCTCCCAGGTTGCATTGTGTCTTTGTTTGAGATGATCCACGAGGCAGGGAGGTTCCATCACAGCCCAGGGTCTGCCTTTTCTCAATGCCTTCACTACTGTGCCAAGTATGTGAGCTTTCCCCAATTCCTGACATCCTTACTACCAAGCCTTTCACCTCCTCACCACAGCTCCTCTGTATCTTCTCTGTTGTGCACACATTATGACACTGTTTTAGGGTACAGCTAAGATCTGATTTCATCCCACAGGTTCCTAATCACCATCACGAGAGATAAACATGGCAAAGCATTTCATGGGTCCCATAACACAGAACCAAATGGGCATCTAAATCACATGCCTCTGCATTACACACAAATTACAGAGGAAATACAATGTCTCATTTTATCTCAGAACTAAAGCAACACGGTTAACTTAAAATTTTCCACATGCTGTTCAGAGTTCCGATGAGGTAATTCATGATCCCGATGAAATCTGAGAGCCACTGAGTAAGGGTGAAAGCAAGAGATAAAAATAAAAGCGGCCTGCAGGTGTCTGGCTATTCAACTACTCTGTTTTACTTACTGAACAAATATTTAATAAGCAACTACTAGTCGCAGCCCCAGTAACACAGGAAGATGACATGTCACTCTCCTCCAAGATCTTACATAATAGCAGACAGTAACTGCTGCACAGAGAAGAAAAGCAGGAGAAGGATGGAAATGGGGCTGAAGGGTGTCAAGGAAGAGACAGGATGATGCCAAATCCAGGCCACCTTTACGTCGTATTCAAAACGGGAGTCTGTTAGACTGTCTCCATGGTGGGGAAGAGGGGAGGTAAGTGGGAGTCTGAGTTCTGATAACAGACGGGAGAGTTTCATTTGCAACCCCCACCCCCAATACTACCGATCCTCTTGCACATACATTAGGGAGCTGCTTTCTGAGGAAAAGGAAACAGCCATAATGGCCTCTTTCTAAACTCCCCTCCAGGACGCGATCAGCCAAACCCATTATCTCTCTCTCCTTTGGCTGCCAGTTTTGGAATCCTTCCTTCCAATCCCAAGACCAAAGGGCGGGTTCTGATCAACAATTCAGAGAAGCAGCCGGCACAGCATTGGGAGCTGGTGCCCACAGACACATGCTATCTGCCTTCCAGTCCACAAAAGGTCGGTTAGTGATGAGAAATGTGATACAGGATGAAACCAGGCCAAAACAGATACCTTAAGCTGACTCACTTTACAAACAAAAAGTTAATTCAGATGAGATTGCCTGATTGCCCTCAGAACTAGGATATTAAACATAAACACAACACCAAGCCTTTCAGTAAGGCTACACACACACACACACACACACACACACACACACGCACACGCACACGCACACGCACACACAGGAGGACAACATAGGTGGATACTGCAATGCAGAAGAGCTCTGAGGCCAGAGAGTCATGGAAAATTCCACCCAAGCCCTGGGTTTCCCCAAACCCAGCAGGAGATACAAGCTACCCTCTGGAACAGTCCAGTGTTCCATAAGAGACTGACCTAACTTAGAAACAGCAAATTAACAGGATGCATTAGCCTGCACATTGTCCCCACTGCCTTTCCTCGCCAAGAGTGTGCAGCAAGAAACAATAAAAACCTCATCTAGGGGCTGGACGCATGGTTTGGTGGTGAAGGGCAAATGCGGCTCTTTCAGAAACCCAGGCTTTGTTCCCGGTGTCCACACTGGGTAGCTCACTACTGCCTGTACCTTCAAATGCAGAGAAGATGGCCCTCTCTGCAACACACGCAGTTGCACATGCATGGAAGTGCACACCCCAGCACTTAAGTGTAGAGGGGCCTTTCCACCTGCTTGGACCAGTCTTTCAGGAGCTTTTCTGAAAATCCTTGGGGCAAGCTCTGTGGCAAGGGAAAGGCTGCTGAAACCCCTCGCAGGTGCACAATGACCACATTTGGCTGTGAAGACTGCCTACTAAAGACAATACTCTTTTACAGAGATATTTCAAATAAGAATATTAAAATAGGAATAAACTATGCTCAAGGTCAAAGATGATCTTTGCCTTTAATCTTATCCCTTTCTTAGCTGTAATCTGTGACTTCCTGTGGTTCTCACCAACAAGATTGTGAGGTCTGTTTATAGTCAAATGTCTTACTTCACTGTGCCCAGGGCCACTTCTATCCTGTGACCCATGGCTTAAAAACCCATCCTGTGGTCGCATTTCCTACAAGAATCCTTTAAAGATGTGCCACAAAAGCTACCAATGTCACATATATAGCTATTGTTAAGACACAATCAAGAGATAGGGTCTCATGTAACCCAGGCTGGCCATTAAGTCCTTTATGTAGCCAATGATGACTCCGACCTCCCCAGGTGCTGGGAACACTGTCTCATCGACCAGACATTGCTACTCCCCGGGAACCCTACAAACATGTGTTGAGTGTGTACTGTCCCTTGCCTAGATGGCTCTCTCTCAAGGCCCATGCTTAGATCTATCTTAAAACCTGTTTCTGGATAAACACCAACTCTTCTCTTCATGTTGACTCATCCAAAAATCCTTTCTGTTTGGCTGGTTTGTTTTTTGAGATAGGGTTCTGTGTAGCTGTTCTAAAACTTGCTCTTGTAGGTCAGACTGGCCTCAAACTCACAGAGATCCCCCTGCCTCTGCCTCCTGAGTACTAGGATTAAAGGCATGAGCTCTGGGATTAGGATCTGCTTGGTTGATCCTAAGATTCTTTACCAGACTTGGCTAAGAATGACAGGTGAGTGGAGGTCTCTGAAAGAGCCCTTCAGGCACCCGTAGGAGGTGTGCTGTCTCCTGCAGATGTTCTCACCATGCTGTCCTCAATTAAGGATCTCGAGATGGAGTCAGGCTAAGTGATTTGCAGATGTTCACAATACTAAGTAGGCAGAAGCACTAGGCTAATCTAATGCTGTTCTGTGAGCGGCTAGCATCTGCAGTTCTTTAAGTGAGGGTGTGTGAGTTTAGCTAGGTCTAAACTGTGAATTACAGAAGTGAGAATCCACAGCCTTTGGTGCCTGCCCATGAAAAAGAATAAGTACCAGTCACAAGAACAAATAAAGACCACTTTGCTCTCTCAGGTCAGTCTTTGGAAGTTTCCAGATTTAAATATCCCCCTATCCTGAATTTTTGGGGGATTGGATAGCATAATGTTGCCAAGACTCGTTTCAAAGTCCTAGGCTCAAGGGATCCTCCGAGTAAAAACTAAGTCACCATCCACTGTCCACTCAGCTTGTAATGATAATTTATTTGGTTTTGTTTTTCAGTGAAAGACAGAAAGAGGCCAGGGCCTTGTGCATAATAAACAAGCACCCCGTACTAAAATATACCGACACTATTTCCAATGTTTCAAATCAAGAAAAAAAAAAAAGTAAAGTCAATCTCGACTTCCTCCACCCCAACACACACACACACACACACACACACACACACACACACACACACACACACACACACACACACACACACCCCAAAACCTGTAAGGAAATGCCTCAAGAAACAGTACAGGCTATTTCACTTGAAATTTTAGCGGAATTTTCCCTCCCTAGGCAGCTGAATGGACTAGTGCCTGCCCTTCCTACTGCCCACAGACTTAACATTTCCCTTTAGCTGATAAACACATAGAGCTCTGGAAGGAAGAAAGAAGCCCGCTGTGACCTGATGGAATGGAGTGGAGGAAGGGCCTGTGCTCTGGCGGATCCCTGGCCTGTTGTGTAACCAGAAGGAACGAACTGTACCCTTCCGCTTGCCCAAACTGTTCCACATGGCTCCACAGCCCAAAGGCCTAATAACCATCAGCTGAGAGGTTTCTGTAGGACAGCGGTGACACAGCGGCAGCTAGGGGAACTGCTGAACTGGGGTGGACTCAGGGCAAACCCAAGTTCCTCTTCTGGGGGGTTACTAGACTGAAAAAGTAGGATCTGCAGCTGCAAGGCAAGCCCTCTATCACTGAGGTGCATTCCCAGCCATGCTCACTATGATCCAGGCTACTCTCCAATTCACCATGTAGCCCAGCTGTCTGTCTAGAGGTGCACCACCTAATTCCACAATCACTCTCAGGGGTCATGGCCATGTCGGCCTCTGAGGATGCCAAGACACTTGCTGAGGGGCTGTGCCCCCACAAACAGGCCGGTGAACCCCAGCCTAGCTGGGAGAGCTCTCCAAGCACAGACTACATTGCTCTGTCCAGAAGCTGTACCCAACTCTCAAATCCTGCTTAGTGGTTTTGTTCCACCCGCAGAAGAACAAGAACACAGGTGTGGCCTAGTTCCTGGTGAAGCACAAGTAGGGCCTAGACTTCCTTGTTGGAATGAGGAAGTCCAGCTAGGAATAGTTGCTTTATCTCTAATCCTCCTAGCCTGGGCAATGGAGTGACCTATGCCAGTAGATGCCTTATGTGAGAGCTGAAACATGCCAATGCCTCGCCCTGGCTCCCTTCGTGACTATATAAAATCCTTCCTCCAATCTAATAACAAATACCTAGCAAGGCAGGGAAGCTACACTGAAGTTACTAGAAAACAGGGAGATTTGGTACCAAAGTTGGATTTTAACTCTAGGATTCCCAAATGCTGGTGGAATGGCTAGCTTCAGGCAAGTAACCTTACAACCAAAATCTGTTTCATTTGTAAATACTTGCCTCAAAATGTTAGGAATTAAAGAGATAATAGGGGATCTTGCAGTGGCTGGTAAGCAGAAATTCAAAATAACCCCAAGCCTCCTTGCTTTTCTTTATCTGTGGAACAGCTAAAAATGTACTCAAGTCATAGAAGGAGGCAAATAGATTTATTTTGGAGTTTGCAGAATATGTGTCACTGACTATTATCACCTCTACCCCTACTGACGCCCACTCCACCCAGCCATGCCTCCCAGATTCCCTCTAACATAGACACCCTGCCGTTAATGTGACAGACCCTTCTGTAGAATGCATCATGACACACAGCAGACTCAAAGAAAGGGAGACGTGTGTTTCTGAGTAGACTAGAGGTAATTAGGAACAGACCTACCTGTCAGAGACATGAAAAAGCAACTGCCTGGGTTATAAACTTCAGTATGTGGCAGGGATACGCTATTGTCCCTTAAAATGTTCCTTAAAATGAGCTCCACTTTTTGCTTTCTCAAAAGACAGAGCTGGGAGGACACTGTGAGAAGTTCCTAGGGGCTCTCTGACTTGGGAGTCCTTGGCCTGACAATAACATGGATCCAGAGCCCCTGTGGACTATGTGCCCCAGAGACCAGCACAGCTACACCCTGGCCTCCTGATTGTCCCTCAGTTTAAACCTGGCATGATCAACGAACACTGCTCCTCTGCTGTGGGACTATACTCCTGTACGCAAATACTGGTCTAATAAAATGCTGATTGGCCAGGAGCTAGGCAGAGACAGGAAGCATAGCTGGGGCAACCAGACAAGGAGGATTCTGGGAAGAGGAAGAGCAGATCAGAGCAGAGGAAGCAAGATGAGAATGCTGTAGTGAGCAAAGGCACTAAGTCACATGGCTAAACATGGACAAGAATTGTGGGTTAGTTTAAGAGTAAGTAGCAAGTAATAAACCTGAGCCATAGGCTGAACAGTTTATAATTACCATAAGCCTTTGTGTGATTATTTGGGACCAAGAGTATATAGGACCAGCTGGACAGAACGAAGAATCTTTGAACTATATTCCTGTCATAGGCTAAGCCATTCCCTCCCCAGTGACATCTGAATTCCATCTAAGATTTTTCTTTCTTGGCGCGTCTCCCTTCTTCAAACCTCTTTCCTCTAGTGCTGGGGTGGAACCCATAGCTTCTTGCATGCTAGGCAAATGCTCTACCACTTAGGTACAACTTTATAACTACTGAAGGGTGAAGAAAGAGACAGAAAGATAGCTTAGGTGAAGGTGCTTGCTGCCAATGTTGACAAACTTGAGTTTGACCCCCCAGGACCAGAAACAAGTTGTCCTCTGTCTCCATTTATTATTAAATAAATAAATAAATGTGTGTTGGGGGGACCCTAAAGAGTGATATACTAAGGAGATGCTGCTGCTGGCTTTCCAGACGGAGGGGCCAAATGGAATGTGAGTGGCTTCTAGGGCGGGTGGTGGCTAACTAACAACCAGTGAGGAAATAGGGACTTCAGTCTTATTACCACAAAGAACTAAGTTCTGGCACAGCCTGAGGGCTTGGCAGAGAACCCCAAGCTCCAGATGAGAAGACGCAAACATGTTTTGTATTAACTGGCTGCCAACCCTACCACTGTGGCCCCTTTGCTACCACAGGAATACACCCTAATTTTGCCAATTTTAAACTTGAAATTTCTTCCCTTTTCTCTCCCAGGACTTCAAGACAACCAATTTTCTAAACTAGGTCTTTAAAATCAGAGCACCTACTGAGCCCTTTGTGTGCTCAAGGGACTGAAAATGTGGTCTCACAATACCCCTAGGTACAATCCCAGTCTCATAACCCTCTTATCCGCTATACTGCAGTAGAAAAGACTCTACTATATGTCTCCATAAAGCAGGTAATGCTAACGTGCTGGGCCAGGCGCTGTGCTCTCTGCTCCCCTATATATAAACATCATAAATGTACCTCTGAGCGAAATTAAGCAATTCTCAGATGGAAAATTAAATGATAGCAATTATCCAGGGAGGGGAGTAAGGTGGCTGCAGGCAGGCATTCTCCACAGCTGTGGAGGAGACAGACACAAACCAGATGAGCCTGGGCTTTCACCTGCAGACCTTACCAGGATGAGAAACACTGAAGCCCGGGTCTCCCAGGGCAGACAGCCTGAGAAACCACAAATATCACTCAAGAGAGCTGGGTCCCCAAAGACTTTTATTTTGAATCATAAACTACTCAGAGGGGGACTGGTGAGGTGCCTGTGGGTGGAGGGGCTGATAAGCCAAATATCTGAGTATTTCCATGGAAGGAAAGAGCTGATTCCTGAAGACTGTCTGCTGCCCTCCACACACCTGCCCTGTTCCAAAGAAATACATTTAAAATGTATTAAGAAAGGGGAGGGGAGAAGAGGGGACTACTGAGACAGCTCAGCGCTTCAAAGCGCTTGCTACTCTCCCAGAGGATTCAAATTCAGTTCCCAGCAACCACACTGGGTGGCTCACAACCTCCTGCAACTCCAGCTCAAGAGAAAAAACTCACTGGATAGGATCCATGGGATCCAATGACTTCTTCTGTTCTCCACAGGCAATGCATTCATGTGCACAAATATACATAGACACACATACACAGTTATTTTTTTTTAATTAAAAAGGTACAATCAATATGGTGTTAAAGAAAAATTTAAAAATCACTAACATTCAGTTAATCTTATTTAAAAGACTGACAGGAAAAATCTAGAAGAAAAAAAATGATGGAATAATCAAAACAATAAAATAACCTGAAGTTAGCATGTTAATTATACTACGTTTACATATTTAAAAGACAGAGACTGTTGAGTGTATAGAGCCATGTGCCACATGTCTGTAAATACACGGCAAGCATGCCTGCAATCCCAACACTTGGGAGGCTGAAGCTGTTAGTTCAAGGCAGCCTGGACTACGCAGTCAGACTTGCCTCAGTAAACCAAAACTAAACAAAACTAAAAGGCAAAGACCATCTGCGGAGTGAGTTTCAGGCCAGCCAAGCTACATGGTGAGACCCTGTCTCTCCAGGAAAAGGAAAAAAGGAGAGATAGGGAGAGAGATGGAGAGAGAGGAAGTGCTCAATGACAGAAGAAGAGACAATCAGGAAAAAACTCATACACACAGTAAAACTGTTTTGAATAAAAAAGCCGCAACTATTTAATGAAGCAAGGAAGTTCTCAAAACTGTGTAAAGCAGAGAGTGGCAACACACGCCTAGAACCCTAGCACTCAGAAGGCAGGGGCAGGAGGACCAGAGCTCAAAGCCAGCCTGGGCCACCTTACTAAGACTCTCAAAAACAGATGCAGCCAAGAAATGGTACAAGTGCTGGGAATGCAGCGGAGAAGGCAAGGCTCTAGATTCAGTCCCTAGCACTAACGGGGAAAAGAAAAACGAAACCTGGGCAGCGGTGACTGCCTGTCTTCGTTGGGAAAATGGCCAGCCCTGACCTTTTTATTGCCAGCAGCCTAGGAGAGCAGCAGTGCTTAAATGCCCAAACCCAACACTGCCCACAACTGTGGGAAGGCTGCAGATCCAATGCTGCTAACAGCTCTATAGAAAATAAATTCAATCTCCTACCTTTGCCTACACCAATTCTGCCAGAAATTCAAACCTCCAGGCCCACCCATCATGACCCAAACCCACATTCCCTGGTATATTGCACTGCTTCTAGGTAATGCTGGCTCCTCCCTCATTCCTTCAAGCTTCCTCAAGCAGATAGTGTACTACTCTTGGGCAATGAGATCAGAGACATCTTTGCTTTCTTTCCCTGTGCTACCCCGTCTGCTACAGGTCCCCTCCCCCCATCTTCTGCAATGAGATTTCTCTATGGGGCACACAGCAGCTTTCCCAGTCCAGCCTCCTGCCCCAGGCTGCTCTAGGCTGCCCTTCTCTGCCATATTTACATCTAAACAGTAATCCCACCTCACCTCTGTGGATCCTGTTCCGAGACACCCAGTAGACCCTGGATCACAGATACCCAGCTTTAACCCACACAGCTTCCTCTGCGGAACAGGTGCAGGAAAAGATCAAGACAGAACCCATCACAGTGAAAGTTATGTAATCTCTCTCAAAGGAGTCAAGACAAACACTAACATTTCTGAACTGCGCTTGATACTGAATGGCCGGAACTATGGCAAGCGGAGACCCAGGAAAGAGGCTATGCCACACCTCAGTATTGGCACTGCTCAGGTTTGGCTCTGCTCACTTCTCTTTTTTCCTCTCTGTCCCTTCCTTGAGGTCAGGGTTTCTTAACTGGCATTGTGGATCACAACCTTATTCACAGGAACAAGGCAGAGGTGTCCTGGACGGAACACAATGTTTATTTATCAGCATGCTTGGCTTTTACCCAAGGATGCCAACACGAGTGCCAATCCAGCACCTCCCCAAGAGCACATCCACTGCTTACAAAGCTCAGTGCTTATGTGGCTCGTTATCCACACAAATTATAAAATAAACAAGATAACCAGGGAAGTGAAATGCAACAGGCTACTTGGTGATATAAAGTTCATTTTAGGACACGGTAGCCATATTGTGGTTATGTCTAAGACACAGGATAAACGAGATTTGCTTCAAAATAATTTTAGGTAGACAAAACCATAAGGGGGTGAAAGAAGCTTTCTGTGAACTGGTAGTTTTTAAAGCTGGGAAAACAGAGAGAGGATACAGTAGGTTTAGAAAGTCAAAATCAGGCTGGGCATGACTTTTTAAATCCCAGTGCTTAGACAGTAGATGAGGTGAATCTATGTGAGTTGAAGCCAGCCTGGTCTACATGGTAAATACCAAGCCAGACAGGTCTATAGCGAGACCCTGTCTCAAAATAAGCTTGATGATAACACACAAATATGCTTTTCCTCTTCAGCTGCTGTATGAGAGCGTTCCACTTGGTCCTAGTCAAACTGTCACCAGAGACCAAGCCGTCAACTCCAAGAGCCTTTCACTCTCTAGCCAAAATACACAGAAAGGTGAAAAAGCGAAGTCAGCCAATCCCATCATTAAGCTTAGTGTTGACGCAGGCAGACACCACGGGAGACCATTTAGCACCTGTAAGACAAATCTAAGCCTTGCTTAGGAGTGTGTGAAGAAAGCCAAGAATCTCAGGAGGAAACTCTCCTAATTTACCCAGACTTCATTAAAAACCTTAGTGCAGAAGCCCCCAGGGGACTGCACCTTCATGGGTGCTGAGGCCCAAAGGTCCTGACCTTTCACCTCAGGCTGTCCCGGCATTGCTGTTCCCTGCTCATGATAGCACTGAACAATACTGTGGCTGGCGACATGAGTTAGGTCTAGGGACTAGATGACACTCTGTGAGAAGAGAATGACATTCTCCACTCTGGCTGGACAGTGGCTCAAGTCTGGAACCCAGCATTGGGAATACCCTAGTGTCGTCTCTGTTGGTGATAAAAGGCCAGACAACAGGCAACTTAGGGGAGAAAGGTTTATGTTAGCTCCTAATTCCAGGCCGAAGTCCATTATAGCAGGAGGTCAAGTCATCAAGGACTGAAAGCCGCTGGTGTCGGCAGGTTAGGAACAGAGAATGAGTACACGTGTGCCTCTGTACTCAGCTCACTCCCTCCCCTCTCTTCTGGGCTGGGGCCCAAGCCCAAGCACTGTGCAGCCCGAATTCAGGGTGGTTTTCGCACCTCAACCTAATTAAAGAAACTTCCCACAGGCATATTCATTGGTCAACCCAACAATTCCCCCTTGAGACTCTACATCCAGGATATTCTTGATTATGTGTCAGATTGAGAGAACAGAGAGGCTGAGGCAGGAGGATTGCTGTGAATGTGAGGATAGCTTGGGTTACACAGTAAGCTCCAGACTACCTAGGCTACAGTGTGAGATCTTGACAAGAAAGAAAGCCAGCAAGGATATCCCTAAAGGGTAACTTTCTGGTATGTGCTGTTTCCGTGGTTTAATAAAGAAGACACGGTATGCCCTTCCAGAACTTTGTGGTTGTTATTTGTTCCAAGAGTTGATTAGAACTGTTTTGTTTTCTCCCTCTGCAGCTTGGCTTGCTCCACGGTATTCAGGAAAAGGAGAGTAGAGTGTGACTAGTTCGGGAACACAGCTCAGTGCTGTTCTGACATCTCTATGTTCACAGTGATTGAAGAACAGAGGCCCAAACACGCTGAGGGAAAGTTATCCTACACATGCAAAGTCAGCGTTCATTCAGTTGATACAATCCGTTCAGATAGACGCGAATTACTAGACTTTGATACAGCTTACGATTACTACAGAAACTATCCTTACTCTATCAGACTATAAGTCTATTCCCACTTCTGTTCATCTAATCAATAGTCTTAGAGTGGAGATGTGCACACCTTTAATCCCAGCATTTGGGGGGTAGAGGCAGGCAAATCTCTGTGAGTTCAAGGCCAGCCTGGTCTACAAAAGCAAGGACAACTGGTAAGGCCTGTTACACAGATGAACCCTGTCTTGAACCCCTCCTCCACAAATTAAGTAAATATGCCATAATAGTAAGACAAAAAGTAGTTATGTCTAATTATAACTAATTATAAGTTCCAGATAATTATAAGCTTAACATCTGCAACAATTAAATTACATTTGTATTTCTACCCAGCAGCTCTTCCCTAATACACTGAGCACTTGAAATGTGCAATTCTGACCATATTCAATCTGAGGACACTATTTGTAGAAAGTATATAAATGCCAATGACCCATAATGTGTCAATCAACACATTATAAACGCCAAGAATAACTGTTTTTAAGACAAATTATGTTTAAGAAAGATACTTACAAGAGATAGCAGCAAACCGAACAGGTCACCAACATGGTGATAATAACTCTAAAAAGAAAGAAAAAGTCGTTGTTAGACATCAGCAAGCATGCAGACCTCACAGAATGGTTGGCATCCCTTCCCGCTCTCCTGGACTGCAGGACTGTGCACCAAGACAAGGGACCTGCACTTATGCAGATATCCAACACACCACAGTATGCACCGAGAGCAAATTTAAGTAGAAAAATCAAACATTTGTCTTTGAAGGAATGTGTTGGTGGCACAATTTGATTGGAAACTAACAAGTCTGCACTGATGATTCATTTTGACAGAACTACTGTATTTAGCAGTATTCTTGGCAATGAATTAACACTGCTAACACTGTGCTCACTAGCTGAACCTCTCCCCATCTAAAGTTGGGTCTCTGACCAACAGAATTTCAGCATTTCTAAAACAGAACTCACGTTCAGCATATTCTGCTCTTACAGAGAACCCAAGTTCAGTTCCCAGCATTCTCAACTGGCCTTAACTCCAGCTCCAGGGGATCTGAAGCCTCTGGCCTTGATGGGGGCCCACAGACATATATGCACTACACACACACACACACACACACACACACACACACACACACACACACACACACACAAACAACGGCATCAGACTCACTACCCTCTCTCTAAACACCCCCTGCTGAATGTTAGTCTCTGAGGCTGGGGTGCAGCCCAGGGGTGAGGGAGCATGAGGGATGCTGTGGGTCCAATCCACGCACAGTGCTCAGAAGCACTGCCATTCCCTCTAATCTACTTTTAACTCTACCACCTGCTGCTTGGGCGCCCTCTGCCCACCTGTGCTGTGGACTCATCCTTTGAAGCATTTACCTCTTTGGTAGATTTTTTTCCCCCAGTCATTTGCCAGACACAAAATTGACTGGTTTGGTTTGGTTAACTTATCCCAAGCAGATTCAAAACTCTTTCCCTGTCCTTTTATTCTCTCCAATCAATCAGATCAATCTTTTAGAACTAACCTTTCATTATACACTCTTCAGTGAAGCCTGGTTCCCCCGGGGATGTCTGTCACATCCCTGGAGCAAACAGGACAAATGTCAGAATGCCAGCTTATTTCTGCTAAGCTTATAGACATTCTGTGCATGCATTTCCTGTGGTTAATCTACCGGTACATTCCTTCACTACACAATTCTTCCTGAGCACTTAGGGTGTATCGGTGAATGAGGTAACAATGAATAAAATTGATTTAAAATGTCTGTGCTGGTAGCTGGAGAGATGGCTCAGAGGTCAAGAGTCCTGGCTGCTCTTCCAGAGCTAGATTTGGTTCCTGGTACTCACACAGTAGCTTAACAGTCTCTAACTCCAGTTCTAGGAGATCTGATGCCCTCTTCTGGAGTCTCTGGGAACTACATGCAAAGTATCCATACACGTGCAATAAAATATTTTTGTAAAAGTCTATCCTGTCCTTCCCTGTGAAGTTTACAGGCTGAGGGAAAGGGGAGAGTAGACAACACATAAAAGGGGAGAGTAGACAACACATAAGACGAACAGCAGACAGACGACAATTATCGTTAGCATATTGAGGGATCAGCAAGTGCTGACCTAAGGAAATAAAGCAGGGAAGCCGTGCAGGGGCTGTGGGGATGTTAGAGACTGAAGACTTGGCTGGGTGAGGGTTCCCAGCAGTGGGACAGTAAATTCAGGCATGAGATGTGAAGGGACTTAGAGGTTCAGAGGAAGGAGGTCTGGGTGGCTGAAACAGAGCAGCAAGGCCAGCTCAGGAGACAAAAGGTGAATTCAATGAGGTTTATCTCAGAGCCTGCGCAAAACATTATCAGGTGGGATCTGAAGAAAACTGACAAAATCTGGTGTGACTTCTCCAACAATCTCTCACCTATCTGGGTTGAAATAACCCGGAAAAGACAGACGTTGTGAAAAGGCAGCCTGATGGGGCATGTGTGTATGGAGGATGAGGCTTCACAAAAAGTGCAGAAGGTGCAGAGTAGTGAGTGTGGGTAGCAAGCGTTGGTCAGATTATAGATGCATTTTTTGGTGGGGAGGTTTGGGGTGGGGAGTGCACACAAGTACAGATGCTCCTGGAGGCAGAGTCTGGCTAGCCTGAAGCTGGAGTCATAGGTGGTTGTAACTGCCTGGTGAATCCTGGGAACCAAACTCTGGACCTCTCCAAGACAGCAAAAGCTCTTAGCTGCTGTGCCATTTTTCCAGTACCTCTAAGAAACATGGCAGCTATACAATGAGGTGAGGACCCACGGAATCACTTGTAATCTAAGCCCTTCACCACTGGCTGTGGTAGTGCGCACCCTTAATCCTAGGCCAGGGCAGGAAGATGGCAAGTTAGGAGTTAGGCTGGGCCATACTTATGAACAGATAGAAGGCCAGCCTTCCATCCTCTTTTCAATCCTTTACTCCTCAAAGCAGGAGCCTTTACCCTCCCCCTCTGTCCCCAACATGTCCCCAAGCATGTCAGTTCCAAGTTTCTGCCCTTCTCCTGCTCTGTAGCCTAGTTTAAGATTTAATCTCTTCCCCAAAAGACACTGAAGAGAATGACAGCAGCTGGGGAGCCTTTGTATTACACCTAACATTAGCTGCCACAGGAAAGCATCCCCTTCAAACAACTGCTCTGCAGGAGCCGCACACAATCATACAGGAGTGGAGATCCAGAAACTGCAATTCAGTTTCAAATATCTCAGCAAAACTCTATACATCTATACATACATTCACATGCATTCATAAAGCAAACACGTATAAATTTATTGTGGTATATGGCCTTGGCATGTAGCCTTTGTTTTTTGTTGGTTTTTTTTTTTTTTTTTTTGGGAGGGGGGTTCAAGACAGGGTTTCTCTGTGTATCCCTGGCTGTCCTGGTACTTGCTCTGTAGACCACCAGACTGGCCCTAAACTCAGAGATCCCACCTCTGCCTCCTGGGTACTGAGATTAACAGGGCTTTACTAGTAGTTTTGAGCCGCCTCACATGGGTGCTGGGACTTGAACTCAGGTCCTCTGGAAGAGCACTAAAGCTCTTAACATGCCCTGCTGTGCAGGAAGAAATCAGAGAACAATTTGTAGGGTTGTGAGACACAGCAGCAGCAGCAGCACCTTTACCCACTGAGGCCACCAACCGGCCCTCAGTTTGGGGCTTTCTATATTCTGCATGCTCCAAAATGTGGATGAGACAGACCGGAGTGGACATAACTGTTAGCGCACTAAACCCCTATGCGCTCCTGTGGCGAGAGCACTGAGAAATGGAGAATGTGTGCCTAAGAGGAGCTCATGAAGGACAGGCATGATCAGGACAGGTAACAGCAGGCACAGGCTGATTTTGTCCTGACCATGTCCCACTGCAGGGAAAACCAGAAGAAGAACAAGGCTGGCTCCCTGCTACCCACAGGTTCAGAAGGGGCATTGTCCCTCCAGCCACCTTCTGACTCACCTGGTCCTAATAACCTCCTAAACACACCATTTTCAGAACACCGTGCAAGGGTCTCTGGAAAGCATCCAACACAGACAGCCTCGGGTCTCCTTTTTTCTTTAACGAAAATTCCCTAATCCATCAAATTAGAAATGCTTTCCTGTATTAAGCATGGTGGCTGGGGACACAGCTCAGTGACAGAGTGCTTGCCTAGAAAGTGGGAGCCTATGGGTCCACTCCCTAGCAATCCTTCCTTTGCCCCTCCACCAAACATATGGGGGGAGGGGGAAGAATCACCAGATTCCATGAATCAGACCATTCTTGGCTAAATTTCAAAAGATACTTTTCTGGATATAAATGAGAACTGGTATCAATTAACCCTAAAATGTCCAGGTGTCAAAAAAAAAATAGGAACATGGAAAGCTAATTAATCTTCCAAGGTCACAGAGCTCAATCACCTTGGAGTAGTGTTTCTCAAAATGTAAACCTCTAAATCCTAGGACACACCATTCATTCCAAGACCTGCTCAATCCTGCCAGGAGCAGGAAACACAAGGGCTTCAGTGGAGGCTTCCAATGGGACCCAGATACTATGTCACTGCAGATCAAATAGAACCTGACTATAAACAGGGGCTTCATTGCTCTGTATAATAGGGGTGGCACCTGATACTATTGATGGAAAAGCAGAGTTTTAAAAAAGGAGTGATCCCAACTCCAAATGTTAGTAAGGGCTTTTCTGGAGATGAAGGCCGGCAAGTCACAGTCATGGAATGAAACAGACAGGCATTTTGCTGTCTTTAGCTCCGGGAGGGAAAAAAAGGTCTAATCAAATTGAGTTAACACAAATTACTTTAATAATGCCAGAATTCTGATACTGCATTAACTGCTATAAATTGAAGATGATCCCATAGAACTATTATCGAGAGGTGGGGCTTGATGCTTACAAATGACAGACCTATCATTTCCCTTTGAAAAGTGGTTTATTTGGGGGCTGGAAAGATAGCTCTTTGGTTAAGAGCACTTGCTCTATCAGACACCTGGGTTGGAATTCCAACACCTATGTGGCAGCTCATAACTATCTGTAGTTCCAATTCCAAGTGATCTAAAGCCCTATTTGGGAACTGCCCTTACATACGTGAAGGCAAACACCTATACCCATAAAATAAATAATAAATCTTTTAAAAGTGGATTATTTTTAGGCTAATAGAAAGAACTTTCTTTTTTTTTTAAATCAGCATTTTTCAGACAGTAATAGAGGCCAATGGCACAGAGCCCAATAAAACTTCCTTTAATTAAAACGTCCCACTCAATACACATTGTCTACTATGGAAGTGCGGTGGGGCTAACACTATGCAAGAACCACTCAGTGTCTGACCCATTAACGCAGAGGACGTTTCTGACAAACTATGACTTCAGTTTAACTGTCACCTCCACATGATCTTGAGTTGAAATGTAAAAAAAAAAGACCGAAATTCAAAAGGGGAACTAGAAAGACAGTGTCCCCGGGCCACTTCGAAGATGTCTGATGTACACAGTAACACAGAAGTTTATTTCCAAACAAAGCGATATTTAGCAAAACATTGGGTGAGGGAATGCAAATCTATCTTGACCAATCACTGTTTATTTACACTCAAGGGCAGGAGCGCCCTGGAAGGTGTGACGCAGAGGTTTCTGAACAATACCTTTAGCTGCCGCAGATTTAACCTCGCTTAGATCAGGCTCACCCCCGCCTGGGTTGGGCTCACTAGACGCAAAGGCTGCGCTCAACACTATCTAGCAAGCTTGTCAGCATCGGGGACAGAGAGGGCCATTTCTGTTCTCTCAGACCCCTTTCTTTGAAGTTTGGGCAAAAAGCCTCCAGTGCGTGAAAGATAGGACCAAGGCAGTAAGACTGGCTCGGGTGGTACCTTAATTTCTCCGCAATGGATGTGCACGCCTTTGGTCTATAAAGACAAAAAGCATTCCCTTAAAAAAAAAAAAAATCACTTCCGGTAGGGGCTGCCAGAGGTGACCTCACGTTCCGGCCAGGGACAAGACAAGCTCCCAAGAGCGCATGCGGTTCTCCCCTATGGTCCACTCCGCCTCATCCTCCCGCCGCGCTCCTCTGCTCCCACCGCCTCGGGCCTGGCATACTTACCCCCGGTTAGGGCCCTTGGGGATAAACCAGGGCACAAGAAGGCCCACGAAGCCCCAGAAAACGCTCATCACGATCAGAGGGACAGTGAGGCCGTGGTACGCCATGCCTGTACCCTAGCAGACGAACCAGTCGGTCGCCTCACTCTCGTTCCACCCGGAAGTGTCAACAGCGGCTCACGTGACCTGCGCGCGAAAGCCCCGCCCCAACGCTCAGCGTGACTCGCCCGTCGGACTCCGCCCCTTGGCTCGGAGCCCCGCCCTCACCTGGCCTGTCTCAAAGCTGACGCTTGTTGGAGTTTGCCAGTCACCAGGGGATCAATAGTTTTCTAGCAAGAATTTAGAGCCATTTTGGTGATGTGTTATTTGTAATTTTATCTATATTTTACACGTAGACGAAAAGAGCTTAACAATAGTAGATTACTGTTTCAGAGTCCTGTGTGCCAGGCTCTGACTGTAAGATTTGCATTCTTCTACAGTCCATGAATTACTCGGAATTGTCATCATCCCTGATGCAGGTGAAGAATTTGACTAGTCACACAGTAAGTGGCAAGGACCAAGATTCAGCCACTGACGATGCCTTTTCAAGGCACAGGCTCTTGATGGTTGGCTCTACTGTATGTCTTGTACAGTATACAGGGTCTAAGTTAGAAGTACATCAGACAACCCTCTTGAAGAAGATGGACCTGCAAATAGGTCCCAGGACAGACTGACAGTTGACGATGACCAGGCCCTACTTTGCATCCCTGCCTGTTGTCACAACAGCTTCAAGAGTAGGAATTAGCTAGAAATATTAAAGTTGTGCTTGCTAGCATAATTGTAGGCTTATCATACTATGTACTTTCTTAGGCACAGAGGAGGAAAACAATTACTGGGGGTCGTTTTGTTTTTTTCTTTTTTCATGGGGTCAGGGTCTCATCATGTGGGACTGGCTGGCCTTCAGGTCAAAATTCTCCTGCCTCTGATTCCCAAGTGCTGAGATTACAGGTGAACTGCCATGTCGAGCTGAGGTTGATTTTGGAGAAGCTCAGACAGAACGAGATGGAAAGATCACACTCTAGTTGCTGGACTGTGGATCAGGTTCCTAGCAATGGACACATCACCTCGTTTCTTCTATTCTTCACCAACTAGAATGCATTCCGGAATCAGCTGGAATCTTCAACAGCTGTATCAGCTCTTCAAACGATTTTTAAGACTTTACCTGTCTAGCATACTTGGCAGTTAAAACCATTTGGCCTTTTTGGAAACAAAATGATTTGTTTTTTGAGAATTTCACACTAGGTATTTTGCTTCTTGGTTTAGGGAGGAGGCATTTATTTTTGAATTGTTCGGTATGCTTTGTGCTGATTCTGCTTTCCTGCATAACTTAGCTCAGCAGAAACTAAGATGTTTTTGAGTCCCAGGCAAAGCATTGCCAAGGTCCATTTCCCGTTAGCACATCTGTGTCTGTAATGACCTTGTTCAAACCTTGCAGAGTGTCTAGCCTGTGCCCAAGGATAGGTATGAAGGTAGCCCAACACAGAATCTTAAACTTATTTAAAACCTTATGGGATTTTTTTTGTTTCTTTTCCTGAGGGGCGTACTAATTTTGTGAGTCTTAGGTGTGAACTTTGTAGATGGCAATGTCACATTGCAATGTCCTAAGTTTGGATGTGTGTACAAGTCCCTTCTGAAGAACAGCCACTGTTCAGCTGCTTGTTGTTTCTGGGAGTCTATTAGACAGAATGTGTTCACTTAACCATTGTACACACAAGACATAGACCATGCCACTGAACCACTGTGCGGCTGAACTGAACAGGCAGGACAGAATGAGATTGTCAGAAGCAGAAAAATCAGCTTCTGCCTCCCTCGCACACCACATCATCTTTCCTTAAAATCTGCTATGATACATATAGCATACAATTCACCCTAAGACTGTTTATGAAGCAATTGCTTACATCATTGTTAAAACAATCTGTAGGATTCACATTAGAGCCCAGGATAGACTCCAACTAGTGTATGCGCACACATGGGAAAGAGTGTTAAACTCTATAGGCTAGGCTGCCAGAGAACTGGCTCCCCAATCCTGGATGCTGGGATTACAAACAGCTATTTTTTTAATTATTTATTTTTAAATTATGTACATTGGTGTTTTGCCTGTATATATATCTGTGTGGAGGTGTCAAATTCCCTAGAACAGAAGTTACAGACAGCGGTAAGCTGCCTGCCATGTGGGTGCTGGGAATTGAACCTGGGTCCTCTGGAAGAGCAGCCAACTCTCCAGCTCCCAAACAGCTCTGTTTTTAAGACTGACTAATATTGCCTTGAAATGTACATTGTTAAAACAGTCTGCTTGGCTGGGCATGGGTGGTACACTCCTTTAACCCAGCACTCTGGATTAACTTCCAGGTTCAACTCTGCATCATAATCCTAGAGTTAGGATTAAAGGTGTGGAACTACTATTGTTTGGTTGTTAGACCTTGAACTCACAGAAACAGAGAAAGATCTCTGTCTCCTCAGTGATAGGATTAAAGGCATGAGTCACCACTCTCTGACAGTACGGCTTGACTGTGGATGACTCTGTTCTCTGATATTCCAGACTGATCCTATTAAATATAAATGCATCGTCAAAAATAAAAGGTTATACCTAACATAAGAAAAACTATACAATAGGTGCAATAATTACATGAGCAATTAACATTAACACTTGACATAGTCAAAGAAAATATTCCATTACTTATCCTATTTTGGTGAGTCCAAAGGATTATACCTAATTCACTTTATATCTAACTTGTATTATTAACTGAAAACTAATACATTTTAACCTCTGAGTTTCTTTTCTAACACTGTCACTAGAAAACTATAACTATCTCATCTTCAACTCCCCCAGAGACCCAAGAAGGAAATAATGTTAACTAAGTTAACTAATTTTTGACATAAAAGGGGATATGTGGTGATATATTTTATATTTAATAAAATCAACAAATGCTTTTAACCAAGCAAATGCTCTTAACCGAGCTGTTCCTCC
The DNA here is from genome assembly GCA_033318265.1 of Phyllotis vaccarum. Taxonomy (NCBI): domain Eukaryota; kingdom Metazoa; phylum Chordata; class Mammalia; order Rodentia; family Cricetidae; genus Phyllotis; species Phyllotis vaccarum. The sequence goes on along the minus strand of JARWLC010000016.1, from coordinate 63,732,155 downwards.
AGCTCCTTCCCTATGGGATGGGTATTTCAGCCATGAACTTTCGTATTTTAGGTAACCAAATCTAATAAAATGGGGTGTGGGAAACAGGTTTACAAAACAGGTCCAAAGACAACAGAGGAACTAGGCCACAATCTAAAGTGCAAGCATCCCAAAGGTGGACCCCACAGGGGTGAGGGGGGTTTGTCTCCAGGCACTTCATGATCACACATTTTGGGTTTTGTTTTTGTTTGCTTTAAGACAGGCCTTTTGTGTGTGGCCCTGGCTGTTCTAGAACTTGCTCTTCAGACCAGGCCGGCCTCAAACTCAGAGATCTGCCTGCCTCTGCCTCCAATGTGCTAGGATTAAAGGTGTGAGCCACCATTGTCTGGCTTGTTTTCTTTTTTAAAAAAAATTTTAAAATGTTTGTGTATGTATGTATGTATATGTACCCATGTGAGATTTATGTGTACCTCTGCAGAGGCCAGAGATCATCATAACTGATGTGGGGGTAAGGTCCTCTGCAAGAGCCTTGAATGCTGTTAACTGCTAACCACCACCACCCCCCCACCCCTCCCGCTCGCGCTTTCTTTTTGAGGCTTTTAAACAGTGAAGCTCAGGAGCCCTGAGATCTGTCCTACCAGCATCAAACTTGCCCCTGAATCTCTCACCTCATTCCTGTGCTTCTCAGCACATGCTTTGGTGATGAGTATTCCAGCCTGAAGCTCAATCTTGCAGTTTATATAATAGAGTCTAAAACCCACATGCCAGCGGGAGCCAGACAAGGTAGGCAGGAAGGAATTCAAGCCTTAGCCTCAGGCCTATGCAGGAGGAGAATGAGGATGCCATGAAACCTGGTCCAGTGGGCACTCATGGGAATCTCACATTGAAAATGCTGGAATTGGGTAAAGACTAAAAATGCAGGGACAAACTCCGAGTGAAATGTCAGCACAGGCTGCTAGTTCCCCGGTCAGCTCCAGCAGAGGAACACTTCAATCAGAAAACATTTACAAAATCTAGACCTTGGGAGGCAGGCAGATCTGAGTTCGAGGCCAGCCTGGTCTACAGAGTTCAAGGACAGTCAAGACTGTTAAAGCAGAGAAACCCTGTCTCTAAAACCAAAGGGGGTGGGGGAGAGAAGGGATCTGGGCACAGCAGTTAGGAAGCCTGAGGACCATCTATTAGGCCTGGTGTGCAGGCAAACAGCAGTGTGAGTCCAGTGGGCTCTGAAGGTACCCTAGAATCCTGATACCAGAGAATCCTTGCCTCTGTCCTCCCCTCCACAGGAGCAAAGAGGCCTATCACTGCTACTGGGCTGCTCCACATAGAAACTCCTGAGAGACTGAAGGGGGTGGTGAGAGGGCTTTCATTTATAAAATAATGTAAATGCCACTTCCCGTTAGAAAACAGTTCCAATTTTTATTCATGAATTATCGAAACTACAAAATACAGATATACAGAGTGACAGGTCAGTAGCAAGACAAGTGGACAATGAAATACATCAGACACGTTTTAAAAGGTTTGAAAGAAGCTGACAGAAGACAAGGCCTCTGCAGGTAGCCCTGGCTGTCCGGCAGCTTATTTCTCTCCTGCATCCTCAAGTGAGCTCCCTACACTGGCCTTTCTCTTTCCCAACTGAGACTTGGCTTTGCATTCAAGAATATTTTTTCCTGCCTTTGTCTAGTTTCAGCCTGGTGATAACCACCTGTCAGGTGAGGAAACAGTTGGAAGTGGAATTTATACTCTTTGCCAGCCAACCTCAAGACCTCAGATTCCCTGAGGTTCCCAGGAGACCATTTACGAAGTTCAGTGATGTGTTGATTATGGATGGAAATGTTTTGTACACCCTGGCTGGCAGATTCTCACTAGCTACAGGAACTATGAAGACAGGACCCTAACCACTTGGTTTAAGGATCTGAATTTCAAAGAAGAAAACCCCACCACCTTTGAAATGAGTGTTCAGTTCAACGGTGAACAGCACATCTTACCTGTGTGGGGATGCCCAGGAGGAGTACTTTGCCCTTTTCTAGTGGATGAGTGATGCTTAGAATGCCTGAGCCCTCTTGCCACGGGCTTGGGAAGACAGCCATCAAGAATAGCAACAGAGAAGAGCCTTAGATCAGTGCTTCTCAACCTAATACTTGCAACCCTTGAATACAGTTCCTCATGCTGTGGTACTACATTGCTACTTTGCAATGGTAATTTTGGTACTGTTATGAACTCTAAGTATCTGATGTGCAGGATTTGATATGTGACCCCACAGGTTGAGAACCACTGTTTTAGACTCTTGTTGCCGCCACTAAGCCTGCCTGGCCCACCTCTAGGCCTTAACTACTCCCACCTATGCGGAGTCTTGACATGCCAGCACTCAGCCATGGAAACCTACTTGCTAGTGTGGATGTCCACACAAGACAGTGGTGCCCATAGCCTTCTCATTCTGTACCTGCTTGACGTAGCTGACATACTGATTTCTGTATACTTGGACTACCTTGTTGACCTGCTGACCTCTGTAGTGCTCTCAAACCACCTAGGACAGTACAGCACATGGAGGAAGCTGTCCGCAATACCGGAGCTAAACATACAGGCTTCTGAACAAAAACCGACTTGGCAGTCAGAGCTGGCTATTTTTGTGCTATATACTTGTCTTATGGTTGATTGTGTGGATATCTTTCACTTTTATTTACTTAAGGAAGAAGAAAAATCTTTCTCAACCACGGCTAATCATTACAGAAGTATTTATGAGATTAAAAAATATAGGGCAGGCAAGATGGCTCACCAAGTAGAGACCATTGCCACCAAGCCAGAGGACATCTGTTTGATCACTGGGACCCACGATGGCACCCCTCTGACCTTCATATGTGCAATGTGGCACACATGTATCCACACACATAACATAAATAAAAAAAAATTTAAAAATAGGAATATAGTCATTCTCTAAATGTCCAGACAGAAGCCAGGGTTTTGCACATTAGGCAAGTTCTACCACTGAGCCACATTCTAGCTTTCAACATTTAAATAGAAAATGGCATTAAGGAAATTTTTATAGTTGGTTGATGGTGGTTCAAGCTTTTAATCCCAGCACTCTAGAGGGAGAGGGAGGAGGATCCCTGAGTTGGAGACCAGCCTGGTCTCCAGAGTGAGTGTCAGGACAGCTAGGGCTACACAAAGGAACCTTGTCTCAAAAAAAAAAAAAAAAAAAAAAAAAGAAAGAAAGAAAATAAATTTTACAAAGACTATCATGCAACCACTTAAAACAATTTAAAAACTATATTATGGACCTGGGATGCAAGAATACTTGCTTAGTATGTACAAGGCCCTCGGATCAAACCCCAGCACCACAAACACAAAACTAACCTGTGGCTGGAAGTAGAGTCAGTGTTGGAGGACATGCTTAGTATGCACAGGCTGGCACTGCTTAGGTCTAACTCGGTAGCACATGTCTGTAATTTCAACATTCAAGGATTATGGTCACCCTCAACTCCATGTCCTGTATTATTTAACTTGGGTTTCAGTACCTTCACACTAAAAGAAAACACAATTCACACCTCATATATACTTTTAAAAACTCCTTTATTACACCTTTCATATTCATACACATTTTCCTGTTCAACAAGTAACTGGGCCCTGCTAGCAGTCAGGCTCTGGACCAGAGACCTGGCAATAGGCATGGTGTTCCCTGGAACATGGACCTTACCTGTGAAGGGCAATAAGCAGTTAGCAAGTAAATACGGAAGTGTAATCACTGATCAGACAAGGAGACATTAGAAGTGGCTAAATGACACAAATGCTTTTTTTACCACGACAGGACAATGAGTGTTGGGATTCCACGGAGACCACCCTACATCTGGTGACATATGTCACTTAGTGACATACAGAAGCTGAGAGGAAAATCAGATTTTAGAAGCAGGGTCAGGATCAAGGCTGCTCTGGAAGTGCTTGCCTAGCAGGCTTAAGGTCCTAGGTTTGCTCTCTAGCACCGCAACTAACAAACGAAAAAATTCCATCCTAAGCCAAATAGTGACATCTTGTCTGGGATTAATTTCAACAAGTGGGGAGTTGCTATCACAGTACATCGAAAGCTTGGAGAGAATACTAAATGGTGGGTGAGTGGTAGTGTTTTTCCCAGGACCCACTCTTGGATAGAGTCCTGGCTCTTCCCTACCTCCTGAGGTGCTCTTTATAGGCGATCACGAGGTAGTTGCACCCCTTGGTGACCTTGCAAACCCTCAAATGCCACTCCACTTCAGTGCCACCTCTCACGTGCTCCGGAAGACCATGTCTTCCCGGCTGTCCAAGGAACTGCGGCAGAAGCACAGTGTCCTTCTATGTCCTCCGGGAGTTAGGTAGGGTCCAGAGAGGACAAAAACCATAGGAGTCTGAGAAGCTGAAAGCAACTGCCAAGCATGAGCTCAACTGTGGTGGTGCCACCTATGGCAACAGCCACTGGATACCACAGAGGTGATCTCGGCAAACTTTACAAGGCAGTAGAGACAGGGATGAGATGGAGGCCATCCACAGGTGATGCAGCGCACAGTCTAGGCAACTTTTTTTTCTTTTTTTTTGAGACAAGTCCAGGCTTCTTCAGTCCTGTTCACAGCTAATGTCCAAAATAAGTGCATAGTACTCCTTCCAGGAACCAAGCTAATCTCTGCCTATTTCATCCCCCGCAGCCCTGTCACATCCTACACTCCAGTCACTGGGAACACATGATCTTTGATAGTTTTGCACCTCTGAACAACTCATTTTCCCTGTCGCATCTAATATGGTCAACTCCCTCAGATCCCTGTCGACTAATTCTGCTAAACTCAAGTGATACTGTAGCACTTTCTCTTCCAAAGGCTGGTTCAAGGAGCCATCATGAGATATAATTGGCAAACTAAGGGTCAGTGGGATAAATTGAGAAGGCAGGTGTTTGACGTCTTGGCATATTATTCTATCAGTATTATCGAGGAATTGATGCTCTGAGGCAGCACAGGCACTGAAGTGGCGCTGGTCTAGCACGTCTGTCTGCATAACTGTTGCCTTGCTGAGGTCTTGGGGTATGTGACTACTACGGGATTTCATGCTGAGGGGGGTGACTGGGCCATATGTCCTTGGGTAACTAGAACCCGAGGACTCCTGGGTGTACCTGGACCTCGCGTCGTCCTTGCGATGGACATAGAACGGACACTGTGCTTCTGCCGCAGTTCCTTGGACAGCAGGGAAGACATGGTCTTCCGGAGCACGTGAGAGCTGGCACTGAAGTGGAGTGGCATTTGAGGGTTTGCAAGGTCACCAAGGGGTGCAACTACCTCGTGATCGCCTATAAAGAGCACCTCAGGAGGTAGGGAAGAGCCAGGACTCTATCCAAGAGTGGGTCCTGGGACAAGCACTACCACTCACCCACCAGTTCCGATTCCGGTGCAGTGTGCGCAGGGCCGGATATGACGTTTCCTCATGGCGCAATCGCAGAAGGAGATGTGAGGCTCCTCCTCTTGCAGGAAAGCGGGACAGCGCCCCCTGCGGCTGGAGTCGAGTCTTGGCGCTGGTCTCTTCCAGTCGTGGAGTGGGCGGGGAGGCAGGTTGGAACCCTTAAGTCTTAGGACCTAAGAGGTGGGACAGCTTTGTAGGGCCTGCAACAGAAACGCATCGATGCTTCGCCAGCTTCAGTTTCCGGTTTTGTACTGGAGACCAAATTTCTAGCCTGGCCTGCAGTTTCATTCCTATCATTACAATACTGACGAGGAGAAACCCAGGGGATCCAAAGTTCAAAGCTAGCCTAGACTAGATGAGTCAGGACCTATATTCTGTTGAGTAGACAGGATAGCCAATTCAGAGGCCACCGAGGATGGATTGTTCCTTCAGATCATCTCGGCCTCCCACCTCATGTTTTCTTCATAACATCAATTTTAAGAAAGGGAAGCGCCACAAATTGCCCCTCCTTAAGGTTTAGAATGCCAGATGAAAGAGAAGATGCTTAATAACCGGCAAAAATGCCGACCTTGCTTGCCATGACACCTTCGGCATTATCCCCTGAAGAGAGTTCCCCACACCCACTCCCACCCCCCTTTCCCACATGGTGCTTTCAGACCTCCGCTGCCCAGTCGGCCTGCGTTATTGGACTCTTCTATCCTCTGGGTAGAAGCTCAACTGCCCTGTTGGTTTCTCTAAAATTCCCATGAGGTGGTTCTTAAAACTTCATTCTGAGTCTAGCTTATAAAAATTATTTTTATCACCAAGACTAAAACCCAACTCCCTATTTCCCAATAACACTTCTATCACTGAGCCATATGAGGTCCCAATTCCTTGCTGAGGTCCTTTTAGTTTCTCACTGTTCCCAAACACTCCATCCCACTCCCATTGCCCTCAACAAAGGAGCCTGTAGAAGTCACACGGGTATGCGCTACACAGTTGTTCTCAGCGTCCTGAGTGCAGAACCTCTATCCATGGATATTCAAGTCCATTCCATCATAATGCTTGCATATGAATATAACCCATAGGTATCCTCTGCAAGTCTAGATATAACATCTAGCACAATGTTAAAGGGTATATGAATTCTTAAACGACATTGCTTAGGGAATGAATAGAAAAATCTTTATATGTTCAGTATAGATGAACATTTTTTTTAATCTAAATACTTTCCACCTGTGTCTGGTTCAATTGTGTGAAGTCTGTCCATGTGGCAGACTGACTGTGCACCGTCCAAATTCTTTAAACACCATGGCACACCATTCAAAAAGTCATCTGACTGGCTTATTCAGAATTACTAAGTTCAAAATGCAAAATTTTGGGCCCTAATACAATTCTATAAAAACGTAAGGTGTGGGCTGGAGAGATGGCCCAGCAGTTAAGAGCACTGATTGCTCTTCTAGAAATCCTGAGTTCAATTCCTAGCGACCAATTGATGACTCGCAACCATCTATAACAGGATCTGATGCTGTCTTCTGGCCTGCAGGTATACACACAGAGCACTCATACATAAAAATATAAAATAAATTATAGAAAGTTTAAATCACCTGGTGGGCTGGGTGGTGGTGAACACCTTTAATTGAACACTCAGGAGGCAGAGGCAAGTGGATCTCTGTGAATTCCAGGTCAGCCTGTTCTACAGAGGGAGTTCCAGGACAGCCAAAGCTACACAGAGAAACCCTGTCTCAAAAAATCAAAAACAAAAACCAAACACACAAAAACCCCCACACGGTGGAAGGTCAGGGTTATATCTGAATTAATTAAAATTAAAATTGAATTGAATTTACTGGTGCTGGGGATTGAATCCAGTAAGGCAGCACATTGAACGCACACTGACTTACACTTCCCTCTCCCTCAAACTTGATCTTATAAAAAAACATTTTCTCACTTTCCAAAGATTTTGAGAACCATCCATGTTTGGGCTTTTGTTTGTTTTTATGCACACATACCCCTCTGTTGTTTGCTTAGCCCTTGGATTATAAAGTCATACCAGGTCCCAAGAGTGCCTTGTTTCTGGATCCGGGATCTGCCTGGTTTCTAGTCTTAATTTTCTGATCTGTAGAACGAGAATGCCCTTAGTAGGCATTCTATGAGTTTCCCAGAGCTCAGAATAGTGTCTGGCACAAAGCACGCATCCGTCTTTATAAGAAGAGCAGATGTGTGAGGCTCACTCGGGATAATCCAAAAGACAGCCTTTGCATTTGCTGCAATCTCCACACTTAGACTTCGTATGCTGAAGACTGGTGCCCTAATAGTGAGCTATATAGCCTCAGCACTCAGAGTTCTAAAATTAATCTCAGTGATACAAACTGTTAGCTTTCTGTTTGATGAAAACATTTGCGATGCAGCATGCTGGCGAGAGTGTATAGTGCGTGTCCTTTACTTTTTTAACTGCTTGAGAGAGCTTTGAGAAAGGTCCAGCTCACCATCATGAGAGTCCGTGGCCGCCCTCTCACCTCTAAGTCCTAGGCAGACCCTGTCCCCTCCACACAAGGAGCCGTGCTCCATCTCTGTTGGAAGATTGCTGGTAACGCGGGCGCCACCTGCAGATTCGTCAGATTAAGACATGTAGCGCATCCTCTTGGTCCTGGCTGTGCAATAGGCTGGGAAGGAGACACCTGCTCTGTGACAGTCCCTCCCTGAGCACTGTAGCAGCGAGGAGGGAGGGAAAAGGCTTTCAGCTTCTGATGTTTTTATGTTAGAAGGCCCAGTGCTTATTTCATGTAAAACATCATTCATTCATCCTCTCTAGCCTTCCGGGATGATCACGGTACATTTGCCGAATACCTATTTTGTGCCATGTGCTGGCTATGAGGTTGTAATGTTCACTTAACAGATGGAGACCCTAAGAAGCAGAAAGGATGTCTTGCTCATTGCTGAAAAGTTTCCTTCAGGCTGGTCCTGTGCACATTCTAGCTTATTCGAGTTGGTAATATGGAAATTCAACCATCAGTATTGCTGGAGCTCTGATTGTCGAAGTGCCCTGTTTAGGACTTTATTTTAGAGGCCCCTGCAATCAGTGTTGGAGATTTTTGGAGGAAGACTTCATTTGGGCAAAGTATGCTACTACAGTTAAAGCTGTCAGAGACCATAGTGATTTCAATGCCATTCACTATTAGTATGTCCAGGTTGCAAGGGTTTGGGAAAGGGTCATCAGTGACTTCATGAGTACTGTGATTAAAGGTGTGTGCCACTGTGCCCAGTGTGTGTCAGTTACTTTCAATGGAAACACAGGTGCCAGCATGGCTGTGTCCAGAAAGGGTCGGAGGCTGACTTCATAGCATCATCACGGTAGTTAGTTCATTCATTCACTCATTGGCTCCTTTGTTCAGACTCTTCTACTGAGCATCAAGTCTTTCCCTACACATCCCCTCAAATGTTCATTCACTTATTGATTTATTTGGCACCTACATGAAGCCATGCACAGGGCTTGATGGGGGGTGTAGGGGGGCACTTTAATTCTTATAATACCAGTCCCTCAGAGATCTAAAGCAGTTCTCAACGTGTGGGTCACAACCCCTTTGGCAAATCTCTCTCTCAAAAATACTCACAATTTATAACAGTAGAAAAATTGCTGTTAAGAAGAAGCAATGGAAATAATTTAGTGGGTGGGGTCATCGCAGCATCAGGAAGGCCGAGGACCACTGCTCTGAAGAGAAGACACAAGAAAACACCAACAGAAGGCTCTCCCGCTTTGCCCCTCCTCTCTGTATTTTAGGTTTTCCATTTTGACATAGCTGATGATCTTGGAGTTGAGGCAGATCCCCGTGATTCTTCATAACCCTGCACCCAGGCAGGCCTGAGTTGGAATTCCAACTGTACCATTTGCTAGCTGTGTGACCTGGATGCAATTATGCCTGCTTCTTCCTGGCATGCTGAGAATGCCCAATCCTCCCAACAATGGGTTGGAATAAAATGCATGACCTCACCACCAAAGAACTGGCAGGAAACAGTTGTGGGGAGGAAAAGTGTCTCTTTTACATACGTCTCCTCTCACATTTGTACACTAATGTGTATATCTTCAGATAATAAAACTTTTAGAAGTACACACCAGGTTTCTTTGTTGCCTTGGTGTTGGGTTAGTAAGCCTAGGGATTAACACTGAGCTACACCTCCAGCCTCCAAACCAGTTTTAAAATAATGTAAATTTTATTTATCAAAGTGTGTGTGTGTGTGGGGGGGTGTCATGTGCCATATGACACGCGTGTGGAGGTCAAAGGACAAACGTCGTGAAGACTTCCCTCTCCTCCCACCTTTACATGGGTTCTGAGACTGAACACAGGTCATCAGGTATCTACTGAGCTATATCTTACTGGCTCTGGAAATATTTATAAAAATTATTTACTTGTATGTGTATACACTTAACGATGTCCCATGACACACAAGGGAGCTAATTCTCCTTCTATCATGTAAGTCACTGGGCTTGGAAGGAAGCTCCTTTACTCGATGAGCCACCCCCCTAACCCCTAAAGATTTTTCTTAAAAAGGGATTCGAAATTCTAATAGCCCGTCATTGTTACTAGAAAATAAAAACTCCGTACTATGAAGGAATAGAACTGAACTTCCTCTACTCTCCTTATTTTGCGTGCCTCTGCTACATTCCACTTCTTCCCAGGCTTCCTCCATGATGTTATACCCACACCTCAAGTACTTAAATTTCTCTCCTTGTGACGCACCCTCCAACACTGCCTCCTAGGGTCCCAAGCCTATGATTCAGCTCTCTGTGGGTCCACTCCGCTTCCCTCATCCACATTTGGGAAGAAATCATCACAAAGAAGAAATTGTAAAAATAGCAACTCATCCCTCAGTGTTGCACATCGACTTCAGACACATCTCTCAGGGAAAAAGACAGTCCACTTGGTGTTCTGCTTTCAGACATGTGGCACCCCCAGGTGGAGCTCCCAAAATTTCTGGTAATGCCAGTGCTTGAGGAAGAACAGGAAACAACTCTTGCTTTTAGCAGACACTTTAGCAAAGCTAGGGTCCTTATAGCTGAGTGGATGCCAGTCTGCATGGTCTACATCACCTGTGGGCCTTCAATGACACCAGAATCCCTCTTCCTGGGATGATCCCTAAGGTGCCCATAGTTAAATTTGATCAGAAAAAGCTTTCTTTCTAGAAGCTACCATAACCCTCTTCAGACACAATCTAGTTAGGATAAAAGCAACTAGAATACTGAAGGTCAGTGGTGTGTAGCCATTCTGTATCCTGCAAGATTTTCTCGGGACTCAACCGATCTTCTCGTCAGCATCCTCTCCTTCTCTCCTTTTTATTTTTTGTTTTTCAAAACAGGGTTTCTCTTTATAGCCCTGGTTGTTCTGGAACTTGTAGACCAGGGTGGCCTTGAACTCATGGAAATCCTCCACCTAGCCACAACCAAGGCAGAGTCACAGCAATATTTCTGAAAAGCAGCCTTTTAATAATCTATTGGAACCCAGTGAGTGGGAAAGAATCAAAATGTCCCTTTGAGAATACCTTTACAAGAATAACAGGCCAGAGGCATCTCTTCCATAGGAAACTGACATCCCCTGTGTCCTCACAAAAGCGGGATTTCAACTCATATGCATGCCACATATTTCCCGCCCTGCCCCACCCTCCACAGGTGACAGATTTATACACCAAAGGGACTGGTTTCTGTAACTGGGGAACAGAATGTTTAAAAAAAGAAAAGAAATCCATCCAAGTGTCAGATACCAGAAATAAATCAGGGGCAGTTTACATACACAACAGTCAATTCATATAAAAAGTTTTTGCTAATTGGAATTCAGGGGCAAAAATTACAAATGCAGAGAATCCAGCTACCTATAAGAGATTACTTAAGGAAAAAAAAAAAAAAAAAAGCAGAAGCTTCCTACTGGAGACTCCCCTTCATTACAAAAGTATGCAAGCAGTCTGTATAAATGAAGCCCAGGCATGTGGCTCTTGCTCTCTCCCTGGACATGAGAGCATAGCTAAAATTCTCTGCATGGAATTCATGCCTGGACCACGGCCCCTCCCTTTAGGACAAAAAAGGAAGGATTGGGAAGGAAAGTAACAGGGAAGGGATCCACCTCAGGGGGAAGTGGAGGAGACAGTGGAGCCCCCCAGGGGCTGGGAATGAGTTGGCGTGTGCTCAGCTAATAGGGGATCTCAATGGCAAGTGTGTCCCAAATGCTGGGCATCCTTGGGAGCCTACAAGGTAGAGGTGCAAAGAGAGAAAGCTGGTGTGCTTTGCTCCCCCAGCTAAGGCCTTGGGACCAAAGATGGATGTCAAGACAAGATTAGTGATGGTTTGCAGGAAAAGGTGTGACAGAAGTGTACAGACTGTGCCTTATGTGGTCCCCTCTCAGTCACATGGCCCTAACCCTTGGTACTACAGAATGTAACAGTGCATATCAGGGAACTTTGCGGTGGGAACCAGCCCCTTCACCAAGAAATGCTATTGCCACATAGCACAGCGGCTGAGGCACAATGGTGGGGGATTCAGAAGAGCAAAGAGGAGAGAAAGGAAGGGCCAACTGTTAGCTGCCTCAGGACTGGTAGGCAAATCTACGTCTCCACCATTCTGCCAAACAATTGGGCATCTTCTTGGGGTGGGGCAAGGAAGAAGACCTGGGTTTTAGGTTGGGCATAAAGCAATGGAGCAGAAGCAAGTTTTAGCTACAGTGCTGTATCTAGGGGCTTGCCTGCCAAGTACCATTCCACATTGAAAGTGCCAGACAGCAGTACCTTTGGGCAGCCTGGTCCCAAGGCTAAGAGCTCAGGTTGGCTGCTGGGGAAGAAATCAAGCTGTTAGTGTCTCCAAATGATGGGGGCTTAAAGATTGTCAAAGCCTGCTAATTGCTGCTCTGAGGGGACTCTGGGCTACTCTCTACCAGAGAAAGGACTACAGCCTTCCTGGAGTACCTTCCCATGCCTCACTCTGGTCTTGGGGCTCTGTAGGGAAAGGCAGTGTTAATTTATCTAAAACATGGGGAAAGAGGTAGCTGTGGAACCTTGTGCCATCCATTACCAACCCCCCTCCTCCCCCACACATTGGGCCAAAGAAGGCAGAAGGAGATAGGGCTCTGGAGGTGGGCTAGCAGGGTCCCTGGTCCTCGGTCACTGGGCTGGGCAGGATGTCAGTGAATTTTGCCTAGCTGGATCTTCTTCCATGCTTCTGAGGCTGTGAAGATGCAGGAGTCCAGAATGCCAGCGACAGTGAAGGTCCCACCAATGATGGCACAGATCTGCAAGAGGGGGAGGGAAGGGAGTGTGATCCAGGCTGGCCCTCTCCTGCATCACAAGAGGGTGAGCTCACTCATGAAGACATTGCCCATGATACCCATTTTCTTTGTCATCTTGTCACCAACAGTATGCAGGGCTCAAAGAAAACCTCTTATCACCTGTATCAGTTCCCAGACGGACTCTCTGAATGAGGAAGGGGTTAATCAGCCCATTTCACAGATGAGGAAAGTGAACTTTGCCAGGACCACTTCCCAAAGTTCAACCAAGTAAGCAGCTGTGATTTGAACTCAGGTCTGTCTTTATCTTGTTGCCTGCAGTATTAACCTCTACTCTAGGTTTCTCAACTACATATAAACCTATTTTCAGATAAATGATGGGGTGGGGGGGTGTCTGAAATGTGATGCTTCTGACCCGAGCTCTTATAAAATTCAGGTCACCAGGGACTGGAGTCTGGGTCTGAGAGATCCACAGTGTCTGCCTGTGACCGAACAGGCAAAATGGTGCTGATGCTTAGGACTGGAAACACTCCTATTCTTTGGAGCTAGCATCCCTTCTGCAGACAGGAAGGAAGCAAACACACTCCCAACAGCAAGGTCACAACCACAGAAAGTACCACCGCAGAGGCTTCTAAGGTATTCCTAGTGGAGTCCAGACAATTATTCCTCATAACAAGTTGTCGTCCCCCGTCCGTCCCGTCCCCCCCCCCCCCCCCCGTCCCCCGTCCCTCACCAATTCTTCCTCTACTGTTGGCAAACATTGCCCAGTGTAGCCCGGAGGTGAAAAGACCATCCCTGAAGGCGGTTGTAGGAGGATGAATATGGCTGTTCATTCCCAAGACGCTCTGCAACCACAGCACAGATAATATTTACAGGCTCTCATACAGCCTATGACCTCAAAGAATCTCCAGGTGAACCATAGGATGTCGGGATGTTGGTGCCTTTTTTTTTTTTTTTTTTTTACATCCACAGACAAACTAAGGGGCCAAAGCTCAGAGGTCTAGACGCTTGGCAGACGCCACAGCAAATGGCCGAACTGTGGTTCAAAATGTTAGACCTTGTGCTATTTATTCACTCATTTTTGTTTTGAGACAGGGACTCACGCTTCTGTTTCCCAAGTGTTGAGATTAAAAGCATGAGCCACCATACCCAGCCCCCTCGGTATATTTTTGATTTTGTTAATTTCAATTTATGATGGGAACATGTGAAAGGCAACTCCCACAAACATGGAGGAGCAACTGTACTAACAAGTTGTCAAAACTCCATTTGCAACTTAACCTGACTTATGCTTTACATATACATACACACATACACAGCTACATACATCTATATTCAATTTTTTTGAGACACATTCCCTCTGCATAATCCTGACTGTCATGGATCTCAGAACACAGACTAAGCTGGCTTCAAACTCACATACATGAGACTGCTTCTGCCTCCCAAGTGCTGGGATTAAAGGTACATATACTTTATTTTTATGTTTATTACTGTTCTTACACTTTTTGCACAGCTCCGGACTTGCATTCGCTGACAGACATCTATTGACATAAAATGCCACAGGACTCTGGGCGGCAGTGGTGCATTCAGGGATCATTTGATGCTAAGGGGTGGGAAGCTAGGAGTCTGTGAAGATTGAGAGAAGGCATGCCACACTGGCATTTATCTTTTATATGGTCTTTTCCTGAGGTGAGCTAAGCAGAGGCATGTAAGGTCTTAGACAGAGCAGGTCTGTCTGGATGGCCTGTAAGTAGAGCAGCTGGCATTCCAGCAGAAACAGCCCAGAAACCTGAGCAGCCCTCTCCCCCAGGGAGCTGGGAGGATGGGGACGCTGTGGGGATTATGATGAAGTGTTTTAAACAGGCCAGGCAGCCTCAGTGCATGACGCAGGGTAACTTTTCAGGGAAGATGACGGCAGGGAAGCTGGTTTATTTCGGTAGAGTGCATCAGATAATGGCAGATTTTTATACCACAAAATGCTTTTAGAGCTTGGAGCAGAGGGTAGGAAAATGTGACTGAAGTGCAGTGGAGCAAAAAATAAAAAATAACCCCTCCATCTGCCTTCATCCACATAGAGCTTGGAGCCTGAATTCCTATGACTCACACACACCTGACACCCGTTTGAGGTCACACACTGGACTGGCCCAGGATGGATGGAGACGACATATGCCCTGGCGCCTGCAAGAAGATGCAGCCTTTGGGGAAACTGAGGGAGCATGCAAGCTAAGCATCAGGCCCAAAGGCAGTGTAAGCTCAACTGTCAGCTTGAAGGCTAAAGGGGATGCTGCAGTGAGGTGGCATGTGTATTTACTGATGTCACTCAGCCCACACGTACATTACACTGTCTATTGAAGGGGGTAGATTTTGGTGGAACCACAAGAAAGAAAGAATCCTGATACATTTTGGGACTTCCTTAGAGCTTAGAAGATTCTAATGGCCCGCCCTTGCCTTCATTCCAGTGGTCCCTCATCCTCAGGGGATACATTATAAGACCCTCAGAGGTACCTGGAACTAGATAGTTTCAAACTTTATACTTGAAAATAGTACCTACCAATTTTTTTTTTAACTTACAAATTAGGCACAATCAAAAACTAATAATAAGATACTATATTTACTAATATTTAAAATCTCTGAACCACTTGCTTCTGAAAACTTTCTTCTAGTACTTTTGCACTGTGGCTGAGTATGAAAGCAAAAGCCACATGGTCACTGTAGTAGCCCATCCCCACCCTCAGTACCTAGGAGGTGAGTCAGGGTTAGAGACAAGTAGGCTTGAAGCATGGAGTGTCCTAGAGTTGACATATAAAGGGACATCAGTGCCATCAGCCCTAGGGTGATAACACATTGGGGCTCACTGGGGAAACTGTCAATTACAGACATTCTTTGTCCTGAAAAGGTCAAGGCTCTTACATGGGACATGAAGCCACCAGCTGTGTGAGGGTGTGATGGCCCTTAAAGGTGAGTCCCACAGGAGGGCCCCACCACTGATATGGCTTGAACAATATGGGAAAAATGAATGGACCAGTTGTGAGGTGAAGCTAGAGGTGATGCCGGAGATATGTGAAGAATGGGCTGAACAGAGGGCGGGCCACTGGACACTCAGCATCCCTGACCTGCAAGGAGGGAGGGGCCCAAGATCAACGGGTAAATATGTAGATAAATAAATGAGTAAATGTGTAGATAAAGCAGAAGATACCACAGACACTAAACTCTCGGCCCGTTCATGGCAGCCTCTCTAGAGATGCAGAGGTGAGGTGAGGAGGCAAGTACCTCCCCACTGCAAGTGACAGAGCAGGCAGGAGGTGAGGACTGGGAAAATCCACTGGGGCTTTCACTGCTTGGAAAGTAGAGAGAACCCATCCTTTGGGGCTTGAGCACTGGCTGCCATGGAAGTATCTTCCTGGGTCTTAGTATTTCCATCTATAAAACCAGAAAATCACTCAGCCCAGTGACAGTCACTCTGCAGAGAATACCTGTGGAGTACCTGGAGACATTATGTGTTCAGTAAATGACACCTACATCCCATCTCTCTGTCTCTAGCATTGTTGGTAAATGTAGTAATCTCTATCCTTGAGATCCATTTTAATCAGAAAAATGAGTAAAATACTACCAATTAATTTATTTTTGATGTTATGTGCATTGGTGTTTTGCCTGCATGTATGTCTGCATGAGGGTGTCAGATCCCCTGGAACTGGAGTTACAGTTGTGAGCTGCCATGTGGGAGCTGGGAATTGAACCCTGGACCTTTGGAAGAGCAGCTAGTGCTCTTAATCGCTGAGCCATCTCTCCAGCCCCCAATTATTTCTTAGAGGCTGTCTCAATTCCTTCTCTTCCTGACACCCTCAGAGGAGATAAATCAATCATGGGATAACAGGACGGTAAGATTTTCTGAAGACTCTGCATGTCCAAGACTCATGTTGGCCATGGGACTCAGTAGTCAGCCTGGACTTTAAGAGAGATGGCAGCTGCCCAGGAGGGCATGGTTTAGGGGTATGTCCGGGAGTATTCATGATGAAGCATCTCCTCTGGGCCAGGCTCCTTAGGTCAGAGCCCTTCCACTTCCCTAGTCAAAGAGCCCCTGCTGCCTGGCCTGTGTTAACCCTATTGCTTGCTCTCTTATAATGTGGCCAAGGGAGAGAGAGGACAGAAGTCATTGGTACGGAGAAGGTTTTCAAGCCCCTTTTACTAAATGGGTAGACAGCGAGTGGCCACAGAATGAACAAGGAGTAGCGGAATGGGCTTGAGAGCCAGCAAAGGAGGGGCAGGCTCCTCGTTCCCAGGTGTAGAGGTAGAGGCTCATGAGGGACAGGCAACAGCTTCACCCATTCCACTGTGACTCCTTCAGTCTCTGAGGCTGGGCAGTGCAGCCTGGGGCTGCGAAATACTCAGCTGTTGAGGACACCCTGGACTTGGGGTCTGCCTCCTAGTGTCTATGCCTCAGTTTCTTTGCTTTAAAAACTGGAAGACTATTTCTTTAGACTAGCGTGTCATGGAATGAGCACCCGGGAGGCATGTGAACACACTCCAATGCCTATGACCTTGGCTTTTGCCTCCATCAGGCCTCAGGACAGAAGGACAAATCGGGTGAGGGGCCCTCCCTGTTGAGGGCGGTGGTCAGGGGGGAGATCTGCTGAGTCAGGAAGGAACACTGTGACCAGTTCCCTAACCTAGTCAGCAGGCCCAGCCCCAGAAACTCACTTACCTAGGCCCCAGTGTGCCCAAGAACATCACCAACAGCGCTTCTCTGACCCTGCCCCCTCCTTACCAGACCCTACAGCTTCCCAAAGTTCCGTGGGGACTGCAATGAAACCAGCTTACTTAAATATTTCTCTTTGTAACTAAGTTTCAAATTACATTTACTTATATGCACAGGGCCATGGCGCCCACGTGGAGGCCAGAAGGTGACTTATAGGAGTCAGTTCTCTCCATCAACCTGTGGCACCAAACTCAAGTCACCAGCCTTGTGGCAGTTGCCTGTT
Source organism: Phyllotis vaccarum (assembly GCA_033318265.1). NCBI lineage: Eukaryota > Metazoa > Chordata > Mammalia > Rodentia > Cricetidae > Phyllotis > Phyllotis vaccarum. The sequence continues at coordinate 63,714,553 of JARWLC010000016.1, read as the reverse complement.
CACACTGAGCTATCCCATCAAGCCTAGTTTGTGTATCACTTGGACCTCAGCACGCCAGGCAAGTGTTCTGTCCTGGAGTTCACACCCTAGCACAACTTTAAAAGTTATATTTCTTTGTTAACTCTGACTTTCAACTCTTTATGCTGTGGAAGGCCTGGGCTAGACAGCTCAAGTCTTGTTCCACCAGAGCTAACATCTTCCTGCCCCTCCTGGGCTTATGTTTACTGCTTAGTGGCTTGCTGTGAAAAGGCCTGTATCACCGCCACTGTGGGGAAGGAAGGAAAGGAAGTGCCCGGGCAAACATTCCTGGGTGGAAGCCAGCTCTGAGTTTGGCCAGGAAGGCCAGTTTAATTCTCTGGGCCTCAGTTTCTCTCACCTACAATTGGGGTGGCTATGAGGCCTCTGTGACCACAAATGCCAGGAACTGCTCATCTTTCCTCATCCAGGCAGTGCGGTTTCAAAGCTTGTGGAAAAGGCACCGTCAGAAAATAAATAATGGACTAAAGTCTCATCATATGCTGCTGGAGGCAGACAGGCTGGAGCCACAGATGAGAACACCCAAGTCGCAGAGGCTGGCGGGGGGTGGCATCAGGATGAGAAGCTGGTGATTGGGGCTCTGGAGAGTTTGGGGATGGAGGAAGGGAGACGGTCATCTCCACTCAGCATGTCATGTCTTCCGGGCCTCTTACCCTCAAGGAAAGGTCTGAGGGACAGTGAGCTTAAATGAAAACTCTCCTTCCCACCCTATCCCAGTGCTCTTCCTTGGTTGAGCACCAATGTCCTGGGACGGTGTTCCCTTCTGACTTCTCATTCAGCTCTTGTGACCGTGCCACAGAAGGCTTGTCCAAGGTCACACAGCAACCAAGAAAGTAGGTGTCACCAAATCCAGGTGTGGGAGGTTTGCAGGTGTTTCTCCTACTGGACTATCTTGTCCCCACCCCTCAGCCACATGTCCTCATTTATGGCAAACTACTTAGAAGTTTCCTAAAAAGACCCAAAATCAAACCTGTAAGCCTTGCTCTTTCCTACAGAGATCTGCACAGCCAGTATCCTGGAATCAGGATGTTAGAAAGCCCTGCTTGCAGAGGTTGTTCTAAGCTATGCATCACTGAGACTAACCCTCCTCCTCCTCGGACTGCGGTGCCCAACGTCTTTCCTTTTCTCTCCCTTTCACCCCACAGAGTCCACTTTAGAGACAGGAGTACACGAACCCCCACCCCATTCATCTCCATTTCCCCCACCCGCCCCACACAGCTGTAAGACCTCACTCCATCCAGTTGCCAGAGATTGATCTGATCCCAAGGCTTCTGTACATTCCAGCCCTGAATCACAGACGCTGACCCAGCCCTGTTCTGGCCTGTCCATAGTGGCGGAGGGGAACAAGGTGGGCACACACCTGCAAGTTTAGGGGAGAGAAGCAGGCAGAGGAGAGAACCCAGGTCACCCTGGGTTCACAGGAGGCTGTGAAGACTGCCTCCTGCCCAAATGGCAAAGGGTGGACTTTTCTTATCTCTCTCTCTTTCTCTCATACACACACACACACACACACACACACACACACACACACACACACACACACACCCAGAGAGAGAGAGGGAGAGGGAGAGAGAAAGGGAGAGGGAGAGGGTGGGAGGGAGGGGGAGAGAGAGAGAGAGATATGCGTGTCTATATATGCCAGAGGTCAAGCCCAGGCACCATTCACCTTGGTTTTGGAGACAGGGTCTCTCCCTGGTGTGGAACTTGCCAAGCAAGCTAAGATGGTTGGCCATTAAGCCCTGAGGAACCAGCAGTTGGCACCAGTTATGGGATTACAAGTGCACACTGCCATGCCCCAGCTTTGTTACATGGATTCTAGGATGGGACGCAGGTTTTCATGTTTGCATGGCACAACACTTTTCCAAACCAAGTAAGCTAAAGCCTCGGACAAAAACCAACTACGCCCCCCTCCACAAAAACCCTCAAAACAATCAAAAATTGCCAGAGATTGAACATCCAGCTTCTAGCCTCCAGCATGTCAAGCATGTACTCCACCACTGAGCAATACCTCAGTCCTTCTTGTTAGTTTGAAATTTGTCTCCAATCAGCTCTTCATGCTTCCTCACGTCTTGCTATGAAAGGCAGGCAGAAACCAGACAGACACAGGGGTTGTTCAAACTGTTAGCCATGCAGCCTTGGGTAGACCCTTGGTTTCTTTTTATGGCTGTGCACGTGCTTACATGGTGGTGATATCAGTTTCTTTTCTGCTGTAGCATCCCAGTGCTGGGGTAAAAGCCACTGTCGAACAACCCTAGTGTCCTGTACCCAGGGCTTCGTGACTTCTGGGGCCTCTGTTTCTGTGACACTCTTGAGAGCCCTTGCTTGGTAGGGAGAAGATGTTACAGAGGTAGACATGGGGGTCAGGGCCCAGCTTCATAATTCACTAGCTGTATGAGGAGTTTCTTTACCTCTCCAGGCATTAAATTCCTATCTAAAACAGAAACAGGAGAACTTCTATTGTTTTCTTCCGGAGTCCTGGAAGGGGTGAGGAGATAATTACAAAATTGCCTGTATTAGGTGATAGTAAAGGCAGCCACCACCTCTTTAAGTGGCTTTCCCTTACATATCTGTGAACACCTGAGTCCAGGCCAGGCCCTATGCTGGATGTTGGGACACCATGGTAAATGAATCATGACACCTGGAGGCTATAACTGGTCCTGACAACTGCAAAGTACAATCTAAAGCATGGGACATTATTTTCCCAGTAAGGAAAGTGTGGGGGAAGACAATGAAAAGAACATGAGTGGGTGGGACTTACTCCAGCCGAACTCCCTCATCCTGAGGCCCCTAAGTGTCTTTTACAGTTGAAAAGGGTCATACTGCTCAGTGGGAGCACACCATCAGCCTCTGGTATTCTCTGGTGGGCAAGAATCGTTAGTCACGCCAAACCCAATTTGGTACTTAATGGCTTCTGGATAGTCCCTCTCTCAAAATAAACCATGCAAAGAAAGAGATTTGACACCTCAAGTCATTCAATCTGTCACCACAGCCCACTTAAATCTCCAAAGAAGGGTTTCAGCAAACTGCAGGGGACAGATATGGAAGGGTGTGGGGAGATGCAGGCACATGCATATGGCCAAATGCAATGCTTAGTCTTTTGTCACAAGAATGTTCTGGCAGAGCAGGAGGGGTAGGTTTGATTGAGGTGCTGTGAGGATACAGAGAGAAGACCTGACTGACCCTGAGGAGAACCCAGAATCAGCCAGGTACCAGATATGTGAAAATGCTTCTTTTGGGAGCTCCGCCCCTCACTCCAGCCCAGCCACAGCTGTTCCCCCTTTCTGAAGCCATCCCGTGACAGCATCTTAGCCTAAGCTCTTCATCAGCAGCCCCCTCTGTGGGGCTATTTGCAGAGGAGACCCACTTGGAGTTTAGAGCTTCACACACAAGTGTTTGGTTTTAAAAGGAGAGGACAGGAAGCCCACGGCAGGTGTCTCCACTCTGCTCCAGCCACACCCACCCTCCATAGGCTCCGGGGGTCTTTGTGCAGCATGTCTGAGTACCAGAGTCACCCTCACATCTGCTGCCCCATGACAAAAGGCTTTGAAGCCCCATAATGACGCCATCTGTCAGGAGCCAGCTGGCTCAGGAGCTGACCCCACAGTTGCCATGGCAACCAAGATGGCAGCTTTGGGCCTTCCGAAAACAGAGCTAATGTCAGGAGGTTCCGTGGAGCAGTGTAGTTAGCAGGCCTGGGGATTTACGGGGTATTACTCCAGCAGAGGTGATCCTGACAGAGATGGTCGACAAGTTGGGGGCTAAAGGGAGAAGAACAAGGGGAGGAGTCATATTAGGTGAGGAAGATCATTCCTGAGGCTTTGTCAATGGCTCACTCTGACCCAACAGGGTGTCCATCCCAAGGAGACAGCTGGTTGGTCTGCATAAGGCCGCTGGACTGGTGTCTCTGTACACACAACGCCCTTTCCAAGGCAGCCCTCTTCCCTTCATGTCGGAACCTCCTCTCTGCCACTGTGGAACCCTAAAGCAGGGCTCCTGGGGGGGGGGGGCAGGCTCACTCAGACCTGGTATGGCAAACTCTAGCAAACGGTAAAGAGTGATTGAAGCTATTTTATCTTTCAAACACTTGCCAAGGGACTTTTGGTCCTCAGGGGCTCAGCTGCTTCCCATGAACAAATGGGAACTGGGGGTTGGGGCCCTGGAGGGACCTTCCAGTCTAGCAGTGCGGTGTGTCAATGGTACCATTGGCAGTACAGCCCCCAGGGCCTCTGAGGAGCAAGCCACACCTGCCTGGAAGCATGGAGGACATCTGTTTCTATCTAAGTGCCTGGCTTATTCTGGGTGTGCAGTGGGACCAGACCCACACAAGTCAACACCCACTTAGCATGTGCTCGCCTGGGGGATCATGGGTAAAAGCATTTGTTCACAAATCCCTTAAACTGGAGGTAAAAGTTTTATAAATCTCCTCCTATATGTGGGTCCCTGGTTTTATCTCCTCTCCAACTTTGTGGTGAGTGGCAGACTTTGAGCATCACCAGGGGGGTAGGATTGAACAGGTCTTAATATTTTGAGTCTCATTTTTTTTTTTTTTCCAAGTTCAAGTGCAAGAAGCAGGATTCACCAGTCTGTTTGGGGTAAGAGTGGTTCTTAGCCCTGGCCTAGCTCCTTTGGTCACTTGGTACCCTGGAGGTCTTTGTATACAGAAGCTGATGACTATTCCTCTGCACACATATGGCAAGCCCTTTCCAGCCTGCGTGTGTGGGGTTTCAGCTCTATGCAAGTATTATTTGTTCAACCAGGTTAAACAGAAGCTTTGGATCCCCGTGCACTCAGAGAACAGCAAAAGCTGTTCTGAGGCTTACCCAAGCCCCAGGCTTATGACACGCGTTCTATTCACCTGCCTATTTTAGCTGCAGACTTTCCCCTTCCACAATGCTCTCTGAGCCTCAGAGGCCCGGGAGGAACAAGAATAAAGATAATTATTCTTATGTTGCTGGTTAAAAGCAATGGCCTTGTCACAGACACCTCCCTGACCATGTGCCACACGGGGCCCACTTGTCCCTCTCCAGCTAATCAGTTTTGATTTTTCTCCTGAGGGACGCCATCCCTCACAATCTTTGGTTCCGGAGAAGGCAAGAGACCTAGCTAGGGCAAGCGGTGAATTCCATTCTCTAAGCCAGAAGGACAGAGGGACATCAGGGGCCTCAGCCGACGTAAGAACACTGTCCTTTCCCGGCTTTGGTGTGGAACTACTGAGAAAAAGGGAGCTTCTCTTGGTAAATTCTGTCTGAGAACAAAGCCAGAATTGAGAGAGAAAAGGCTGAAGGATGGAGAGAGATGCTTCTCACACAGTGTGGCTAGATACAGCCAGGCCTGATGTCGACGCTCCATTCCAGTCAGCTGCATAGATCCCGTCTGTTCTGTAAGTCTTGGCTAACACAGACCCTGGCGCAGCAGCGAACAAACCAGCTAGGATCTAGACCCCTGATCTCAAGCCATCATTAAAAGTGTAAAATTGGGCGAAGCGGCACTCCTGGCTATTTAGGAGGCTCATGTGGAGCCCAGGAGGATTCCTGTAAGTTTCAGGCCACCCTTGGCTACACAGCAAGATCCTAAGCCTTCTATTTCATCTATCTGTAGACCTCAGTGGCCAGATGTGACAGGTAGAGAGAACGGTCCTGTCTTTCACCTCTGCTGATTCAGGCTTAGCCCAGACCTCTGGAGTTTCTTGGGTGGAGCAGGTACTGTGATCCTGCCTGCCTGCCTGCTCTGTGCAAGGATGATGAATTGGAGGCCAGGAAACTGTTCACGCAACAGAAATAATCAGTGTAAAACCAAACTGACGCCCTGATGCTGCCCAAAGGAAAAGGCAAGGTGGAGAGAACACAGGAAGAAAAGCGAGCAGGAAGAAAGAACACGCTGGACCAGGATGGCCATACTGTGAGAAAGACGTGAAAAGAAAAAGTTAAGGACATGTCACGACAGCATGCGCTTAACAGTGGGACTCGCTTTTAATCCCAGCACTCAGGAGGCAGAGGCAGGTGGATCTGTGAGTTTGAGGCCAGCCTCAAACTCACGGATAGAGTGAGTTCCAAAAAGGCCAGGGATGCATGACAAATAAACAAATAAACAAAAACCAAACCAGACAAGAACAAAATCCCCACAAAACCCAACCAAGCAAGCAACCAACCATAAAACAAATGCTGAGAATAATTTCCACAAAATATTACTGAAAAGAGAAAATCACCGACATCCTGGAGCCAGTAGAGATCTCCCTTAGGATTCAGATGTGCTAGGTGGCATCTCCCAGGACATATCGGCTATGGAAAATGCCAGTGGTTCCTGCCTGCTTCTGCTAACACTTTTCGCCAGCCTGGGAGTCAAAGCTACCTGTGTTCAACTGGGGCCTAGCAGGTCTTGTCTGGTTCCAGCAAGAAAAGGTGTGGGCTGCCCAGACAGGGGAGCCCACAGCAGGTGCACGGCAGGCCCCGGCCCTGGGTGACTTACTGTGGTAATGAATCTGTAGAGCGGTTGCCTTCTCTCTGTGTACTTGACTGTGATGGGGCTGAGGTCATAGCGGAACCAGATGGCAGGGATAATGCGGCCCGTGTGGCTGTAGGCGACATACTCCTATAGGAGAGAAAAAGCAGGGTGACGGGAAAGTTACAAGCAGAGCCAGCCTCAAGTCAGTGGGGATGCCTGCAGAAGGGCATCCGGGCAGCTTCCTCTCATCCCTTCTCCCAAGCCTCAGGCCGGGCAGGCACAGTGGGCCATTTGTATCCCTTCAGCTGGAGGAAATGGGCCACGTAACTGAAGGGTGAGATGTAAGAGGACAGCTTTGGACTCAATCTGAGTTTTTCCTCCTAGAATTCCTTAGCTGGCTGCATAAAATATATCATTTATTCTGTTGAGCATGTCTGCTGTTCTGTGATTCCTGGGGAGATGAAGCCTCTTCCCCAGGACTCAAGACTGTCAGGCTTGGGGAGACAGACATCATAGCATCACCAACATTCAAAAGTATTCATGTATAGAAGGTGGAGGGATTTAAGTGCTCAGGGGACCATAAATGAATTGCCAATTCTCCTCAGTGGACTCTGGAAGGCTCAGTGAGAGGGGGCATTCTAAACCATACCTGACAGACAGGAAAACATCCTGCCTGATGTATGAATGTGATAAATACAAACGCCAAGTGGGGGTGAGCGTGTCCACAAAGCACAAAGAACTGGAAAGGTGCAGTGCCCAACCTGCCATGGCTCCTAAGAAAGTGCACAGCAATGACTAAATGGCCACCAAGAAGCTGAAGTGACAGGTTATCTTTGGGCCTGCTCACTAGCTCCTGAAGGGCTTAGTTCCTCCCCTTGCGACCCTGGGGCTCTGAGCCAATGACCCACGGGCTCTCTTATTTGGGCACTTCAGGGCACTGAAAAGCTCTGAGAATGTCTCTTTTGTTTATAACAAGTGCAGATAATGCTGGGTGTCCGAAGCCCCACATCCTCTATGCCCCCTGCACTGGTCTTGAGCAGCTGGGCTGATCCCATGGACCCTATTGAGTCCTAACCTCCCACTGGATGGTCACTTCCACTCACAGGACAGGCTGGGGCCAAAGCCACAGAGAATGTTGATCTGTTCCAGCTGCCGGGCCCCTGCCAAAGCCTGAGGGCAAGAGCCCAGGGCAGAGAAAACTCTGCTTTCCCAGGGGAGGGCTGAGAGAGCAGGGTGATTGTCTGGGTTGCAGCCCAGAGCTGAGGGGTGAGAAACAGAATGGCAAATAGCAGCAGTAGGCACCAATTACCCAAGCCTTCTTTGCAGGCTGAGTGCTCTGAAAACACTGCTTCATTTGCCAGCCATCTTGTGCAGTAACCTCTATGGACATAGTATAAAGAAGGAAATAGGCAATAGTGACTGAGCAGGATTGGGCAGTGCGGTCCAAAGCCCTATCCCCCCCATGCTTTTTGCTCAGATGTGGCAGCCCTGGAAGGTTTACAATGAGTACAAACATGCCCTACCCCTCAAGGTCATAGGCATTTGCTTGTTGCAGTGCTGGGGGTTGAATTCAGAGCTTCGTGCATGTGAGGCAAGTATACCACTATGTTACTGCATTTTTTTTTTTTTTTGTAGGCCAATGCCAATGGATAAGTGTAGTGGTCCACTTCATAAGTACACACTGGTGGTAACTGGAGGAGAGACCTTTGGGAGGTGATTAAGTTATGTGAGGCCATGAGGGTAGGGTGCCACTGGCAGCATTAGTGCTTCTGTGAGAAGAGGGAGATGCTCGTTCCTAAGCTGCTAATGTGCTGTGTCTCTCCATGCCCTGCCCACCACTGTGTGATGATACAGCAAAAAGGGTCAGCACAGGCTGGGGAAACTCTCTTCGACTTCTCTAGCTCCATGAGATAAATCTACTACTATTCCTTGTAGGTTACCTAGTTTTCAGATTTTGTTAGGGTCACAAGGGAAGAGAGGAGGCCAGACAACCACCTGTGACGTAGTGAATGAAAGAAATCAGCCTCCCCAGAGAGAGAGGAAACCAGAGCAGAGGGACCCTCCACTTGAGAGGCTTCCCAAGTGGGTAAGCCTGGACAGGACCTTGACAGATGGAGTGTGTGAGCCATGGCGTGGGGGGGGGGGGGAAGACGACCCTCTGGAGCCCAAAAGGAACCTGGTCCTAGTCTCTATGTGGCAGCTATATAACTGACTATCTCTCAGTTTCTTGGTGACCAAATCTGTAAAATGGGACAAGAGCTCCCATATCAGGGCAGCCAGAGGCAGAAACAGGCAGATCTCTGTGAGTTTGAGGCCAGCCTGGTCTACAGAGTGAGTTCCAGGACAGCCAAGGGCCAAGGCTACACGGAGAAACCCTGATTTAAAAAAAAAAAGGAAAGAGAGAGAGAGAGAGAGAGAGAGAGAGAGAGAGAGAGAGAGAGAGAGAGAGAGAGAGAGAGAGAGAGAGAGAAATGTGATGGAGCTGGAAGTGTCTAGTTCCTAAATACTTAATCCATTACAATGCCCTCCTGATCATGATTATAGTTAATTAAGCTCCTTTTTTTTCATCATTTACTTAGGGTTTGGGCAGTCCTGCAACAGCAGAAACAGGAGAGTTTTGGTGGTAATCAGGGAAACCACGCACTGGGCTGGGGCAGGGATTTCTGGAGAGGCCTAGGCCACTTCCTGCAGGGCCATCTTTGGTTCTGATGTCCCTTTGCTTCCCACAAGGTCTGTGTGTCTCTTGGAGTGCTGGGGTCCTTGGACATCCCTTGATCCTCATCAGCACCAATTACAACCTTGATCTGACTCTCTGGCTGAGCCAGAGCATCTACCATGTGCAGATCAACAGGAGCCTGAAAAACCAGGCCCAGAAGATGCCGGGGACCTTTAAAGACAGTCTTCTGCCTGCTATTTGGAACAGATCACATTTTATTTCCTTGTTAGAGTTTCTCCCCTGGACCTTGGGGCTACCACAATGGCAAAGACTGAGTATTTCATTTTTACCTAGACTAGAGTCTGGCAGGACTATCTACCCCCGCAACTCCATGGAATTCCTTTCAGCAGAACGCACGGGACATTGCTTCTTCTCTCAGCCAGCAGAGGGCGCAATTGCAACGCTCAATCCACTTGGCGCCCACTCACCTTGTTGGCCACTGTGTACTGATAGGAGTAACGTTGCCTGCCATTCTTGTCCTCATACACTGTGGGCACAATCTTCAAGATGTAGTCATGGGAAGCCAGGGCTGCAGGGAGTACAAAGCAAGATGAAACATGTTGCACAAATAAATGAAACTCGGGGCCAGATCTCTGGAAAAGGCAGAACTATCAGAGAGAGGAAACACCACAGTCAGATCTCACCCAGCTGTCTTCCAGCTTCCTCAGCCTCACTCCTCCTGGCTTCTTCTGTCTGCTCTGTCTTTCTATGCCTGCTTTCTTTAAATACTTTCTTTGTTCAGTTAAGGCGTGACACCATCACTGCCTGCCTGGGAGCCTGGAACTCCTTCTGTAAACTAAAATGACCTTGAACTCAGATGGGATTAAGGGCATAGGTCACCACTCCCGGGATATTCCCTGTGCTGGGATTAAAAGTGTGAGTTACCACTGTCTGATCCTCCTAGACGGACTGTGGGTAGATCCCTCTGACATCTCCACTGTTTTTATTATATTTGAAAATATCCCCACAGAAACAGGGTGGGCACGGTCTGGCAGGTGGTCCTATGTGCTATCCCAAACTCAAGTCCTTCTGGTATTCCAGAAAGTTTTTTCTTCTCTGGAATGCCAGGGCCCGAGCAATTAATTCCATTTGTTGGGATCTTTACACCTGCATTACATATACTATTCGGGCTCACACACTCACAAATGGGGCGACCATTAAGGAGAGGTGTTGAAAGGCATTATCTCCAAGAGCCAAGTCACGGACCAGCATGCTTCTGTGAATGAGGGCCCAGGGGACAGATTCTCTTTAATGTGTGTACACACAGAATTATCTAGAAAGAGCTCCAGGAAACAGAGCAGCTTCAATTTCCCCTTTACTTAGACTAGAGAGAGACTGGCAGGATGGCAATCCTCACCATCTCCCACCCCTCATGAAACTTTCCAGGAGGAAAGGTGGGATCCAAAAAAGGACTCCATTTCGGACTCCATTTCATTATGGATACGGTCTGCATGCTTTTACTTTTTAAAATAAACTGGGTTCTGGGTTTCAGAAAGAAAAACAAAAAGAATTCTCCAGAAAGAACTACGTAAGAACTGATTACTCCCCAAGGATGGGGGATGTGCTCAGCGGTCAAGCCCCTGCCCAGCATATATGTGGCCTTGGCTACAATGGAAGTGCTGTAGAAACAAAACCAAAACTCTGGCCAATCCCTCTCTCTTCTTTCTCAATAAGCAGCTGATCATTTAGCCCTGCAATATTTCAACATAATTCTTTTACCCAGATCTCTCCTCTCCTCCAGCCTGGATGGGGGGGAAGATGCTGAGGACAGAGCCTGGTACTGAGTGGACTGTGGCAAGTCCCTCTGAATGAGTGAATGGACAGAGCATGAATGGAGAATGGGTCAATAAGCTACTGATAAGCATGAGGTAACCAGAGCTGGCCACAGCCTCCTCGGATATGAGGTAACTGGAACCAGAGCTGTGCTTTACAGCCTTCCTGGGCAAGGAATGAACCCTGTGTGCTTTTGGGATGCCATTAGAGGCCTAATACCCTTCCCTCTCATTCTTTCTAGAACCTTGGGCTGGGAACCATAGAGCTAAAAAGCCATGGGAATTGAATCTTCTGGGTCACTCAGCTGTAAGAGTGGAGGGCACAGAGAACCTTCCAGCCTTGACAAGTTCACTCCTTGTCTCCTCCTGACCCTGATGTCTCCCCAGGAAAGGACAGCACTTCTGAAATCAAGCTGACACCCCAGGAGACTTGAAAAAAGCCAGCTAGCCATAAGCTAAGCCCAGGGCACCTCAACACCTCTTGTCATGCCTGCAATGACTCTCAGAATTTTGAGCACTAGGGTCACCTGAGATCAAAGGCAGATAGATCCTGGTTCTCACCCCTGGAGACTCTCATGTGATGGGCTCAGTATCTATAATTAAACTAGTATCTATAATTAAACCAGGAGGCCAAAGATCATCTTGAAATACATGTCTCAAATTCCCATTACCCAGGGATAATGTATACCTTACCAAAAATCTCAACTGTAATAGTTTTTGTTATTTATACAACACATAGGTAATCACATACACATTAAAAAATAAAAGTCACTCTATGTCTACTGTGTACAGTAAACTAGCTCATATTTCCACTAATGTTAATGATAGATGTCCTCACGGAATCACACGGGAGCTTCTCCTCAGGACCAGGCATCATAAGCATATTTCCGAGTTAACAGCACAAAATGAAAGCCAGTAGAGACTGTTTGCTTCATTCACTCACCTCCTCATCTCTAGAACTTGGTACTGTGCCTGAGCAATATGCCTTTGGTGTCTGACTGACAAAGAGTCATGAGGCATCATGGCCAGAAGTTGCCACATTTCAAGATGCAAGTCCCTACCATACACTAGGGGTAACATAACACTAATATTGTTCTTCAGAGTGACCCAGTGAACACTGTTTTTCTTAATGAACTGTGTGTGTGCATGCACATGCATGGGCATATATAAAAATGGACAGGTATGCGTGTATAGGCCTGCACTCTTTGGCCCCGAGTAGAGATACAGCACTCTAAAATTCTGGAAGGAGCCAACTGTTGATAGGAATGTTTTGGGCAGGAGATGGGGGGGGGGGCTGTGTGTTTTCCCACTGGCCCACTGTGGAGCTGGTTTCCATAGAGTGGATTCCGGTTATTCCACCACTCTATGGGATCCAGGTGACTACATCTGTTCAGGACAATGGCCAGGACAGTGACAGCAGCTGGTGTCAGAGCTTGGCGATATTCCAGGGCTTCGATCTACCTTCTCTAGGAATAGGCTACTGTCTTTCCTTTTCTGTAAGACATAAAGGAGTCTGTTTGCCTCACAGGGAAGCTGTGGGAAAGGTATGGTTCAAGGATATGACCTTAACCTTCAGCAACTACTTCAACTTTCTGCCTCTCTGGCTGCTGTGTTTCCCTAACACCTTCTGTGAGGGAACTCCTGGGGGAGAGAATTGCTCCCTGCTAGGATACTCACGGTTGGAGGTGAGTCTGTCAGCTCCACCTAGAGCATTGAAAGCTCCATGAACATTCTGGACCTGCAGAGAAGCACAGTGAGAGATGGTCCCTGGGAGACTGCCACCTCCAAGCCTAGCCTTGTCAGTGGGGACTGGCCAGGGACCATCTGGTCATGAAGGGCAATCCAGCAGGGACTAGGCACAAGAGACAGTGCCGGCTGGGCGCACAGGAGTAGCAGCATGCTTGCCATTTTAAGCACCTACTAGGTCCCAGCCATTTTATATTATCTTATTTATCACCCCTTAAAGATAGACCTCTTAGCCCACTCTACAGACTAGCAAAGCAAGGCTCAGAACAGAACCCCAACTTGTTAAACATCTGAGCTGGTGACTGAGCCAAAGTGAACTCAGTCTGTGTCCCTAAGAATCTGCAGAGAAAACCCAGACAGAGGTTAATCCTGTGTCACATCCCTTCTATGATCTGCCCAGCTCTCTGAAAGAGCCAGCTTAGGGGTACAGTGTTGTGGCCTCTCCCTGAGCCAGCTGCAGGTAACATACACGAGTTATGAAGAGGCACCTCCACATAGAAAAGCAGGGTAAGAACCACAGCCCCCGTCTCCTTCGAGGATGAAACCAGGCGGCTTCAGGGACTAAGGTAGGGCAGGTGTGCCTGGTAGGTGGCACACACCACTTGGTTAATGCGGGCTTGTGGGAAGAAGGATCACTGACAAGGATCTGAAGGAAGGCCCCAGGTGGGCCAAGCAAGCAGAGCCTGCAAAGGTCTGAGCCTGGAGACTGGGCCAGACAGAGGCCCATGGGATCCCAGGGGAGAGGGGACAGGGGAGAGCAGGACAATTATGTAGAGACCGCTTTAGGAGCAGCAGGTGGGTGACATGACTCACAGGCTGACCCCATGAGGCTAATACTTGCTGATGGTCAACAGAAGTACACTCTCAGCACGTGGCCAGGGCAGGATAGGGCAGCAGTGTGTTCATCTGTTGCCTTGGGACTGCAAGGGTGAAGACTTGGTTCCTGACCCCAAGGATGGAGGTGTTGTGGTGTGCTCCTCAGGTTAGAAGAATCACATCAGCGGGGACCACCCTCAGCCTGACCAACATGTGCAAGACTTGGCACATGGTAGGTGGCTGACAAATGTTTTTAGAGTGAACAGATGGACATGGATTGCTCTAAGCTAAGACAAACTAATTCCTGTGCAGCAGAGGACCTCTGGTTTTGTGCCTACATGCAGCCCCAATCTGTCCCCTTGCCTTAGCCTGGGTCTTTATCTTCTTTACCCAGGGTGCATTTCTTCCCTCACCTTCTTGCCTACAGTCTTGCTTCATGGATCCTTCTTACTCAGAAAAGACGTATGATCAGTGTGGCAGAAGCCTCACTCCATTACCATTCCTTCTCCCACCTAGCATAGTCTTCCCCCACACAAACTCAGTCTCCTGCCCCTCTCCTTCAAACAGATTCCTTTGGACAGTTAGCGAACAGAGAGGAACCCTCTTGGGTGACTCAGAACTTTGGCATTTCATGTCTATGTGTCATTCCGGGGTCACAGATATAGGCTGATTAATTTTTCTGAAAGTCAGTTTATGAGTCTGTTAGTATACAAATGAAGGGTTGGGTATGGCACAGAATGGGCCTTCTGAGAGAGGGGGAAGTGTCCAATGTTGCCTTGCCTTGGCCTTGTGTCACTGCCCATCCTGGGCTGGCCATGTTTGAACGTTAAGAGGGAGGTCATGCTTGTAGTATGCTCTGATTTCTGAGACTCCAGGACTGTGAGCTAAATAAACTTCATTAGACAGCAGCCAGTCTGTGCTGTTCAGTGATAGCAACAGAAAACAGACCCAGACAGCCATGAGGGGAGTAAGCCAAATTCTGGAGTCTCCCTCCCTCCCAGCCTGAGCATCGGAGTCTGTGTGTGGTGGTGACAGCATAGCCACACCCTTAGAAGACATAGCAAAGGGGAGCTGAGTGAAACAGAAGCTTCTGTGGGTGACCCTTAGGGAGGAGCCCCAATACACCAGCTCACAGCCAGCCACGTCACCTTGTCATCCCCCCACCCCCAACTCACCTGTAGTGTATCCCCAAAGGAGAGTTTGTGGATGATGTGTGTCATGTCTGGGTTCTGGGGCTGGGCTGTGGCACTGTGTGTGGACACGTGGAAGTTGCCGGGGACCTAGAGGAAAAAAGGCAGGTTTCATGCATGTGGGTGGCTGTCCAAGGGGGCTGACTATGAAGACTACAGGATCCTACCCATGGACTGGGCACGAGAGTCAGACATACATTAGGATGGGAACTCCAGCTTGTAGCATTTCCAGTGCTTGACTTTGAAGAAGCCCAGTACACTCATAGAAGCTTCTGGAAGAGGGAATCAGGGAGAACCCAGGGCAAGGGTGCACGTGAGGTATCCAGGTGGACACCTGACACAGAACCCAGACTCAAAATGACAGTAGTCCCCACCCACCTCTGTGGATTCAAGGCTGCTAGCTCAACAGTGAGTGGGGGTGCACTCGGAGCCAGAAAATGACTTCCTTGAACTCCAAACCAAGCTCACACCTACTCAAGTCAGCCTCATCACCACTGACAGGGAATCCCGAGAGACTGACTATGGTGGCGTTGCTGGCCTTCTTCCCTGCCTGAGATCCCTGCAGAGAATCTCAGTAGCTTCTGCCCTGGTTCCCAGTGTCTGCTCACCCTTGCCTCTCCCCACACAGACCCTTCCCCAGGGCTGTGAGAACGTGCCTTAAATGCTTCCTTTGATCTTGTCACACCTCAGCCCTAAACCCTCCAAGGCCTCTAATGGTCAACCTGCTTTTTGAAGGTGGTTTGTTACACAAGAGTTCATTTGCTAGGGGTGTGGCCTCACTGCGGCCAAAAGTATAGAGGCGGGACCTTTATGATGTGGGGCCTATGTTGGTTTTTGAAAGAGCAAGACTGGCCTGTCCTCTCTGGCTTCCTGTTTTATCTCACCATGGCATCCTTTCTTTAGGACCCTTTCTGTCATGTGTCCACCACTGTGATGTCATGCACCTGATTGCGAATTTTCAGCCTCTAGGGATAAACAAATACCTTTCCATTATCCATGTATTACCTTAGTATTTCACTATGGCGATGGATGGAAAAACAGAGTGACCCAGATGATGCCCCAGGCTCCTGCAATCTGTTCTGGCCACTGGTCACACACTCTAGGCCTTATCAACACCACTCTCACCTCTGATCACACCCTCAGTAGCCTCCCTACTGTGCAGTGCTGGGAACCTTGAACCTTGGGCCATATGCCTGCCACTTCTTCCTGGAATGCTCGTCCCTTAAGCTTTCTCCACCTCCCTTAGCCCTACGTTCTGGATGAGGAGGCCCCTTAGCTCTGTTTCAGGTATATGTTGAGGAGGGGGAAGAGATTCCTAGGGGAAGGGTTCCCTTATGCAGAGGCCCTAAATCTTGCATTTCTCAGGAAGACAGGGAAAGGCCTCTGGGCAAGGGACAGCAGGCCTGAGAGATAGGAAATCCCTGAACTGGAAGGGGTCAGGGAGAGGAGCCGATGCAGCAGAGAAAGCAGGGAGGTAAGTAAGGCTTTTTAGCTAAAACCCCAATTGCCACACTGTTATAAAAAGGGTTTTTGGTCCCGGGCGGCCAGAGGTCCAGACCCACAGACCTGCCTCCCCAGACCCCTTAGCCACATACCGTTGCTTAGGCCCTCAAAATGACTCAGACACTTATATTAAGTTTATTGTTTGGCCTAGGCTTAGGCACATTGTTAGCTAGTTCTTTTATCTTAACTCACCCATTCTTATTAATCTGTCTTGCCATGTTGCCTGTGGCTCATTTGTGTTTTATATATATATATATAAAATATATATATATATTTGGCGGCTGGGTCGATTTTATTTGATTTTTTAAAAAAATTCTTTTGATTATTTATTTATTTTTATGGTGCCTGCTATGGCTAAAACAGTTTTTTATTTAAAGAATGCTAAGTACAGCATATAGAAAGACATTTTTATATTATTTTTATTTTTGTCTAATTAAAAAGGAAGGTTTTAATTTTAATGTAACAAAATTATATATAGCGATCAAGTAGGAATTATAGTTATACTAGTTAGTCTATTTGTATTTAGTAAAATTAAAGAAAATATTTTATTATTTATTTTATATTTGTGAATTTAAAGTTTTATATTTAATATATCTTTTAAAATAGCTAAGAAAAATTACATTTATAATTATTTAATCTTTAATTATATTAAAGACTATAATATTTATCTAAGTAAACTGGAAGTGTAAGCAACTTTTAAAATTTAGAAATGGAAGAGATGACATTTATTTGCCTGGACAGTCATTTAAAGTCTTTTTATAAAGTTGGGGCATTTATATTTAGCCTATAGGCTTAGGTCTGTTTTTATTTTAGTGAAGCAGCTATTGCAATAAATCTCATTTGTAATATACTAAATACAGTATTAATATTTACTGGAGGGTATTTTAACCCTCACAGACACAAGTTAAACCTTAGGAAGACTCCTGAAGATCAGTGAACGCTGATCCAGTCTCCAAGAAGGCAGGAACAAAACGGGGCGCTCAAGATCCCAGCAGCCCCTTTCCAACGCGGCTGGCCACACCCTGTTCAGGCTCCCAGGACTCTAGAGACATGCCTCTCAACCTTATCAGCTAACACCTGAATCCCACCGCATCACACTAAAAACCCAGGGTCTTTTTTATTCCGGTTGCCAGGGCAGAGGAAGGAGGGTGGCACGTCCTGGCAGGTGACTGTCCCTCAGGAGCTTTGGTCAGTGCCTGTTCCAGCCTGTCTTCAGCAGTAGCTGAAGTGCATGCCTCCTATGAGCTGTAGCTGAAGTGGGCAGCCCAGGGGGTCGGGTGGACAGGAATGACAACTCAGATGTTCTCTAGAATGAGCAGACCATGAGCAGAGCCTGCCTCAGAGACCCAAAAGAGGGTTCTCCACACTTGGCACTTGGGCTCATGCCCAGTTGTCACCCTGTGCCTCAGTTTTCCCATCAGAAAATGGGGTCGATGACCATAGAGGTTTTGAGAATGACAGAAGTGTCCAGGCACGTGGCATGGACACACTTCAGTACTTGGAGAGCAGGGGCCCTGGAAGGGCAGGCAATGCTGTGTGAGGAAAAGCCATTGCTTTTGAAAACATCACACTTCTGTTCGCAGTGTAAGGTAATAGCTGGGGTTTATTTCCATTACAAAACCTGCATAGGACAAGAGTGGAGCTTAGTAGAGATGTAGCTAGGAGCCTAAGTCAGGAAGAGCACCTTGCCTTACACAAGGCCTTGGGATCCATTCTAGCATTAGGGGAAAAAAAAATCCCTTTATATTATACCACAGTGTTCAATCAGGTTTTCTGGGCAGTAGGCCAGGACACAGGCACAGTCTTGGGTTTGGGGTCTCTATCCACAGGGTTAAGAGAGTGGAGAAATCTGGCTCCTGGGTATCTGCCATCCGCTGCCAACCCTTTGAGGCTGTGACTCAGTAACCCACTCCACGCCATACCAAGCCCATCACAGGAGTCTGAGTCACGCGCGCACACACTGAGCCAAAGAAACAGAAGACAACGCTTTTAGAACCTGTGACTTAGGCTCCTACGTCAGTGTCTCAGATGGATTTTAAAAATATATAGCTGGAGTCGGGCCCCCCTTCCCTCTGCCTTCCTTCCAGGGGCAGCCATGATTAGCAGGGCTACCAGGCAGGCTCAGCCTGAGGTGCTGGGGGCACCTGCAGGTAAACTCTGGCATCTGGTTCTTGGCTGACTTGCTGATGGGTGGATAAAGGGGCCATGTCTACAAAGGGGACAAAATCTAGGTCTAATGATGGGTGATAAGGAAGGGACAATTGTTCTCCTTGTCCTCACAGAAGGCTGTCACACTGGCTATCTTGTATTTTTCAAGCAGGAGGGTTTCGAGACAAGATTTCTCTGTGTAGCCTTGGCTGTCCTGGAACTTGCCCTGTAGACCAGACTGGCCTCAAACTCAGAGATCCGCCTGTCTCTGTCTCCTAAGTGCTGGGATTAAAGGTGTGCACCACCACCACCTGGCTTATACTGGCCATCTTAATAACACAAGAGCTCAGAAAGGGAGGCGGGTGGGGTCAGGAGAGTCTACATTCTCTAAATGGCCTGGTGGTTCAGGCTATGCCTGAAGAACATGGCCACTCTGGTCATAGCATGTATAATATAGATGTTAAAAGCAGTAGCCACAGCAGGGCTCAGGGCCCAGTGGCAAGAGGGCCTGGGGTCAGACCTGACTGTGGTCCCTCAAATGCTATTTGACTCCTGTGCTCTAGTTAAGGGCCAAGTAAGAAGAATCCACAGTGGCCACAGTACAAGGACTGGACAGCCCTTTTCACAGGTGTCCTGGACACCATGTTCTCCTTTTCTGGCTCAGAGAAGCCTATTTCTTACATGTGTCTGCTGTTCCCTTGCAGTGTGTAAGCACAGGTTGACTAGAGCAGGGTAATAACCTACAGATGGGTTACGAGGCAGGGTGGGACAGGGTTCACCACACCGTGAAGCACTTTAAAATGTCTGATTTGGTCATATGAGGTAGATAATAACACCCCTTCCCCCATAGATGAGGAAACCAGAGGCTGGATATGCTGAAACACCTAGAATCCTGAGCCAGGACACCAGAGTCATGCTTCCTGAACACAAGTTGGTTGGCCAGACTGGAAAGGGGAAGTTCCAGTTTACCCAGAGCCTACTGGGATCCCCAGTGCAGCCCACCCAAGGGAGCAGAGGACATGTCTGCCGAGAGGTAGGTAGTGTGACACCTGAGTTGTCAGGAGTGTGCATGTTCAAATACAGGTGAATACATCTCACAACTGAGAAGTGAGTATGTGTAAACATGTGCCTTGTAATCTTCAGCCAGCACCAGCAGAAACCCCACAGCCCCACCACAGGGAGACCACCCCTTCTCCACCACAGCACCTGTTGAAATTGGCTATCTTATTAAAATGATGCACATTTTTTTCAAGAATTTACCTGTGCACTGATTGGCTGCTGTCATTCTCAGAGTGGCGATGTGTGTACATCACCATCATGAAATTCTTTACAACTCTAAAGAAGTGTAAAGAACAGCAGCTTCAGGTAACAAAGTCACAGGTATAACTAATGCTGCCTTGGATTTTTTTTTTTTTTTTTTTTTTTTTGGATCGTATTAAAGGCCGTAGGAAATGTTAAATAGGCTTAGTAAAAAGATGAGCCAATCTACATTCTTCGGGGGTGTCTGCAGATATATCTGTATTCTTTTCTGTCTGAGTGGACCCCAGGTTTATAACAGGCACTACACCCTCTGCCTGGGAGACCTTGGGATCCTTGGAGTTTGGTGGCAGGAGTCTTGGGCTTTAGGAGGTCAGAGGTCTGCCACAACTCTGCCTTCCTGATACTCCGAAGGCCATGCTGCTGGGAGTGCCCTGAGTGTCCCCAACCTAAACTATGACTTCCCACATC
Source organism: Phyllotis vaccarum (assembly GCA_033318265.1). Classification (NCBI taxonomy): domain Eukaryota; kingdom Metazoa; phylum Chordata; class Mammalia; order Rodentia; family Cricetidae; genus Phyllotis; species Phyllotis vaccarum. Next base: position 63,694,457 of record JARWLC010000016.1, on the reverse strand, counting down.
ACTGTTCATTGCTGACTCCTACAGAAAGGCTTGTTGCCTAAAACTGTCCTCTTCAACCCCAGAAACACGGCTCTAAATCTGGCTTAACATTTCCCCGGAAAAACCTGCTGGGAATCCAATATATCAGCCCCTTCCACGGAGCCCTTTCACAAGCTTCCTCAGCTGCAAAACAGCTATGGGAGCAGGAACTTAGTAGGGTCTTTGGGTCTGTGGGTGCTTTACGTGCACCCCCAATTCACAGCCAAGTCCTGTTGACTTCAGCTCTTGGCCTCCTCTCATCCCCAGGTAGTCTGCCGAGGGGAATATCAACTAGGTTGAGCAGCAGATGTCAGGCAGTGATGGACATGTCCTGGCTGGCTGTCACCACCTGCCTCAGAACCTCACTCATCTCTTCACTGTTTTTGATACAGAGTGCACATTTCAAACCTGGAACGAATGGTAGGTGTTCACTCATTCACTCAACGTGACATTTGTGATATGGCTGATGCCACTGTGGCTTCATTATCATCCCAGCTGTAAACCTCGAGTGGCCTGTGGGCCACTTCTTGCTGGAGAGGAGAAACTGGGACTGGAAGGCAGGGTCTTCTCAACTCCTTCAGTATCCTCCACTCCAGCGGGGTGCAGCCCTTTCTAAACCTGCCATTGGGTCTGAAATCATGGGGTATCCAGAGCCTACCCAGTCTCAGAGGGAATTACCAGGCAATCGTGTGCTGACTCTCAGCTTGCTAGGGGTTCTGTTGGGGTCAAGTGGGGAGGGGGCAGGAAAAGGGCGCAGGCAGTGTCTCTGTACCTTGTTGATGCTGAACTGGCCCTCAAAGCGGCAGCCTGCTCCATTGTTCAGGGGGATCTTCATGGAGTTGTCGATGTGGCCCACTTCATGCCTGCCCATCTCATCTTGGATGTCAAGCCCAACCACTGTAGGGACCAAATAGAGCAGTCACTCACACCCATATAGAGCGGGGAACCCGCCCACCTCTACAGAAGCCCCATTTAGCCCTCTGTGAACACAGTGCCCAGGTAACCCAAGGCTACACAGGGAGTCAGTCAACAGAGGAGAAAGTGGCTGCTTGGCTCAGAGGAAACAGTGTCCAAAACAGTCTCCCCTAAAGTTCAAGACCTCTACCATTGCCTGTGGCTAGAGAGAAGGAAGGAAGCAGGGGTGAGATCAGCCAGGGATTCAGGGTCCCGGATGACTCATCTACAAGGAAGGCTGTGGGCTAAGAAGGACCACAGGGGTCTGCCACCTGGATCCTGACTGTGCCTTTTCATCAGTGGGACATGACTTAACTACCCATTAACCTCAATGCCTCAGTTTATCTTTCTGAAATATAAGGCAATATAAATTGAACTTTTAGTGGAAGATAATGTTGATCAAAGGGCTTAGGGTGGCAGAGGCCTAGCCGAGGGTCCAACTGGCAGCACATTACAAGTGCTTCATCACCGCCAGCACCTGCTGTACCTTACACTCTGGGCCACTGGGTGAGCAGGTTCAGACATTCATTCATTATCTTTGGTCCACATCTTCCTTTACACAGTGACTGTATCTACCAAGTTCCATGCACTTGCCTAAGCACCAGAGTGACATCATGGGAAGATGTCAGATTGCACCCTCCAGGAGCACAGATCCTTTTATGAGGTTCTTTAGTGCACGCATGGGAGGTCTGTAGTCCCCAATGCCAGGCTTGACTCCAACATGGCTCTGTAGCCTCGTTGTGGCTCGTCTTTTGCACTGTAACAATGGGCAGGCTGCTCTACTGTGTTCCCTGACGTGGCCCCAGTGTGCGCAAAGAAGTAGGCTCTTGTCCACCTTGGGAATGTAGCAAGCTTCCTGGCAGGCACACCAGAGAATGCTTGACAGAGAAAGAATAGATCTTTTAAAGTAAGCTATTTTAAAGACAAGGCATAGAGGAAAAATGGGAACAGCCATGTTCCTCAGTGGGTGTAGGGGAAGTATGTGCCAGCCAGTGTGGAAAGACACGGGACATGGCCGTTACAGATGATGCCATTGGTCTGTACTGAGAAAGCCAAAGAAACGCAAGAAATCCCTGCCTGACTCAAGAGTTCCACTTGAAGCCAGCTTTCAGTGACACTCATGCTTGGACATGTGCAAAAGGCCACTCCAGGCTGCCTTGATGGAAACTGTGACCATTAGAAGCCACCCAAGTACCTGTCAAAATGACTGGTGGATCAGGTCTTCTGTGTGATATAAAGCAGCAGGTAGAGAGTGCAGTAACTGGGGAGTCTGGAGAGCCTTGCCCTGGGTCCCCGGGAGGCAAGCTACCTAACCTGCCCGTGACTCAGTTATCACAGGCTTGCTGTGAAGACCGGGAAACTCACAGCAGCACTTGCTATGTTCTAGACACGCTGCTGAAGAGTTTAGTGTAAGAACATGGGACCTGAACATTCCTGGGGAGATGATGATGTTATAACTATCCAGTCAGCATCGGGGGAAACTGAGGCATAAAGAGTTCACAATGGAGAAGCAACAGAGCTTGCACAGGAGTCAGAGAGTGTCTTGCTCCGAGCCCCTCAGGCAGTCAGCTAGACCACAGCTCTGATTATGAATAACAGGCCTTGGTAGGAAAATAGCTTGTTATTTATTCACTAATAGTGTAAATAATGTAAGAAAAGCTGTGTGTTTGTATGTGAACCTCACAAAAGTTCTATATGTAGAGGTCTAGTTATCTGTGAAGAAAACAGAATGCAAACAGGATACATATCCTGGTACGCAACATCCTCAGGTACTGAAGTCTTGGGATGCTTAGTTTCCCTGTGAAATGGAGGGGTATTTGCATTCCAGATCTGGCATCCCCTGGGTCACTCACAAAACCGAAGACAATACAGATGCCATATAAGTGGCTGTCATTCATTGGACAGCAGTTCCTCTGAAAGGCCCATGTGATGGAGGCTTGGACCTCAGCCTCTGGTGTGTCAAAAGGATGGTAAACCTTTAAACATTGGGCCTAGTCGGATGTCCTTACTGTTACTAGGCTTTTCCCCTGAAGGGAACAGTGAAATCACTGCCCCTTGCCCTCTTTCATTTGTTTCTTTGACTTGAGGGGAACAGATCTGCCATGTTCCCATCACAGTGTATGACAGTGAATCAGCCAATCAGATTGCAACATGTAATGCCCGGCCCCTATACACCTTTGTCTTCATGTTAATGGTCTCTGACATTTATACTAACAAAATGATAATAAAGTGACCTCCTGTGCCATATTGTTTAGGAAATAATAAGAAGAAAATTTCTGTATATTTTCAGGAGAGATGCGGTGTATTTTTTTCTCTGAATGCTTTATGCAGATACAGAGTGAGTGTGTTTATAGATACACACAGAGAAGGAGAAAAGCCCTCCACTGTCATCATAAGCTGCTTCGGGGACAATGACATACTGGGGTCAACAAAAAGAAACACAAAAGGGGTGTGCTTATGTTTTTAAAAATGTATCTGTATTTCTTTCTGTGCCAAAGCTCTAACTTACGCTAAGTAAGCACTCTACCACTGAGCTACAGTTCTGTACGTTGGAAGTGTGCCTTGAAAACTTAACTCTTGTATTAGCTGTATAATGGACAATAACATCACTGTCATGATGCATTTACATTGCTGGGACGGGAACCCAGGGCCTTAACATGCCAGGCAAGTGCTCTGTCCCCTCCACCCCACATTAAGAATGTTTGTTTTTTAAAACAAAATTTGAGATGATACCTGTAGTATGACCTCAGCCATGTTCAGAAATGCACAGGAGGGAAACCAAGGGGACAGAATTATGGGTGATTTCCTCTGTTTCTCTGGGTTTTCCAAAGATGCAAAGACGAACGTGTGTTTTTTGTGTATAACAAAGTCTCTGCGTGTGTGGGGGGGGGCACCGGAACCCAGGGTCCCGAGCACACTGGGCAAACTACTGAGCTACACCTTGTCCTGAAGGTCTTTGAAAGAAAAGCTATTGTTCTGGACCCTGGTGGGTTCAAGTCACAGCCCCGCAGAGCTGGCAGGTCCCAAAGCACACAAAGACTGCTACAGCCAGCAGCCAAGGATGCCTGTCCTGCCCAAAGTCACACTGTCTGGATCTGGGACTGAGCCTAGAGCTCATATCCCTTCAGCCCTTGCTCTGCTGGTCCAGTCCTCTAGCCTGACTAAAAATTTCCTTGCTTCTCCGATACAGCCAGCCCCTGAAGGAGAGGCTGCCAGAGAGGTTATTTTCCTAAGAAAAAGAGAGAAAAAAAAATGAAAACATAAAAATAAATAGAAGTGACCTATTTCAACAGGTTCCCTGGCCCTGGGCCCAATGTGGGCTCAAAGCTGTGATGTCACTCTCACCAAAAGCAGGAACAGAGCTGAATGTCTCCCTGTCTCTGTCTGGGCCCACCCAATGTTCTGTCCTTGCGGGCTGTGCTCCTAAGCCATGTCCTGTGATCGGAAGGGAGGGCCGGGAGGAAGCTGAATAGACTACATCAGGCTATGGACCCAGTGGGCCGAGGGACGACTAGAACCATCATCTGGAGATGATAACCCACTACCAGCACGGCTAGGTACCATCTCATGGGAACCCCTAGTGCTAAAGGAGAAACTGAGGTAACCATAGCCAAGTACATCTAGCAAAGGAGGCGGGACCTGCCTCCAAATCAGACATTTGGTGTGTGTGTATGTGTGTGTGTGTTTAAGAGAAAGAATATTGTCTTGATTAAAATAGAAAAAGATGAAATCTGAAGTTCAAGGGACGATACCAGGGAACCTTCTCACTGATAGCCCCACCAGCTTCTGTGTGCAGGCCAGAGCTTGGACTCAACAGATCTCGCCTTAACTGCTCAGGAGGTCATGTAACTCCCATAGGAACCATCCTGTGGCCATCAGCCACCAACAGGGATAGTAACAGCCCTAGCCCACTGCTAACAGATGAGGCGGCGTTATGGTGCTGCCACACTCCAGAGCAGCCTCAGACCACACACCTCAGCTGCACACGCATCTCTTCCTCCTGCCTGGGCTGGTCCCATCCGTCTCTCCCTTATGGTTTCTTCCTCTCCATCAAGAATCCTAGACTTAAGAACCAGAGAAACTTCACCGCCCTGCACTCCCTGCACAAAGCAGTCGTTCTACAGAGGTATATGAGATGTCTTTGACTCCAGAAAACCCGCAGGCACATGCTTAATTATATTCATTTCAAAGAAAAATAGATGGGGACTGTCATAGGCCACATGGGATTTGCAGCTGGTGGCATTGCATTTAGGTCACCCCAGATGGCTCGCCATGTCTGCACACTGCTTGTGCCTGAAACAGAGGGCTATTTGGAATACTCACATTCACAGTGCAAATTGGGTAAACTGATGTTGAGGCTGACGTCAATTTTGCCTCCGCTGTCCTTGTCTGGGTCATCGACGTAGAGCTCATTCACCCTGAGGGACAGACAAGCACAGAAGCCCAGACTGAGATGGAAACATTGATTCTGCCCATAGGGGATGGAGAGCCAGGAGCCACTTCATTTGGTGGCCAGTGCTAGGTGATCCAGATACTCATTGTGGGTACAACAGCATGCATAGTCCAGGTCCCAGAAGGTAGAGTTTCAGGTTCAATTCTACCCTCCAAGACAGCTTTACCAGCAAGGTGACCAGTACACAGGAAGAAGGAAGGGTCCAGTAAGAACATCTGTCTAGATTCAAGTTTAGAACCTGGTTCCAGCACTTTCTACAATCCCCTCTACAAACCATCTGTTGAGTGGGAATAACACTGCTCATTTCTAATGGCGTGGCTGGACTGTAAAATGATGAACAGAGTCTAGCTATGGCTCAGGGCTTGGCACCCACAGTACCTACTGCCTGCTCTCTGGGAGCCCTTCTTTATAAAGTTCCAGGGGTGAAGTCCAGGTCTCCTACAGGACTAGATGGCTGTACTGGATTCTGAGGGCTGCTGTAATTGAGTGTCACAAAGCTCAAGGCGTAACCAAAGCTTACCACACACTTCCTCTCTTCTCTTATGGCCCCTCACAGGACCCCCCGTGTTTCTCCTGGCCAAAATGGTTAACCTAGATGTTCCCTTCTCAGGATCCTTCATGTGACCACATCTGTCATGTCCACTGTGGTGTGTATGTATGTAGGGTATATAGGATGGCACAACCATAGACTGCAGGGTCAAGCAATGAGGGCAGGTGGCCCCGACAGCCACACCACACCACCTCGCTGCCAGGGACAGTAACATACATTTATCCAACAGTTTTGGAGGCCATCTACTGCCTGTCAGGTTCCAGAAATGGTGTCAAGACATACAGTCTCTGCTTTCACTAGGCTCACAGGTAGAACCAGACCTTGCTCACCTCCTGGACAAGTGCCACAGGAGGCCTGCAAGTCTCTAAGATGATGAGAAGGCATGGTCTTGGCAGGGGGAGGGAGCCCCCACCCAGCATGTGCCAAAGCCTCAAGTAGAGAGGGACTGGAATGACAGACAGAGGGTCACAGATGCAGTGTGAGAGCCCAAGGGTGGTGCTGTGACCCAGCTCAGGCAGCTGACTTGACACTGAGCACACACAGCACGTGGTCAAGCTCGTGCCTCAGCAGGCTCCAGGCCCCGAGGAGCCACCATGTACCAAAGAGACCACATAGTAGATGGTCACAGTGAGCCAGCAACTATGACCGGGAGCAGGCAGGGCATTCTGGTGGACACACACACAGATGGACCAAGGGAGGTACGTAAATGGATGGTTCTGGTTCCTTTCTTCCTCACTAAGCCGGGACCCTTGAGTGTGTAGCAGGAGGAAGGAGGGATAAAGATTGAGTTTAGAGGCTAACTGCCCAGATAATTCCCCATGGGAAGGGGCAACTCCATCTCTAGGCCTGGCCTCAAAGGGTTCTCCACTGAGCAATGGGAGGGAAGATGGCTGGGCTATATGCTGAACACTTGTGGTTGGGGACCAGGGATCCTGGTCAATACCTCTTCAATGGCACAGAAGCGGTGACTCCAGCAACAACACATTGTGGTATTTTGGGTTTTTTTGTTATTTGAAACAGGGTTTCCCTCGACAGCCCTGTGCACCCCTGGAAGCTCTGTAGATCAGTCTGGTCTTCGACTCAGACATCTGCCTGCCTCTGCCCTTCTAGTGCTGGGATTAAAGGAACGCACCACCACTTTCTGGCGAGAGAAATTTTTTTTTAATGTTCTCTTACAAAAAGCATAAATATTCAAGGGGATGGATGTACTGACTAGGTGAACTGATAATTTGGCAATTTATCAAAATGTTACCTTGTACCCATTTTGTCAATTAAAAACAAAATAGGGCTGAAGAGATGGCTCAGTGGTCAACAGCACTCACGTTAGGCAGCTTACAATGCCTGCAACTCCAGCTCAAGGTAAACTAACGCCCCCTTCTGGCCTCTACAAGCACCTGCACTCATATGCACATACCCATACATACACAGGCACACTTAAAAATGATAAAAACTCTTTTTTTTTTTTTTTTTAAGCCATAAAGCAAACATTTGAAATATCCCACACTAGATCCCTTGGGTCAGGTTGGGCTAGAAGAGGAATCCCAGGGAGCTCAATCTGTTGGGAAAAGAATAGATCAGGCCCAGCAAGTGGATTTTGTTTTTACTAAGACCTCATCAAATATAATCCAGTTAGGGCTTAATTAACAAGAACTGTGACTCAGGGACACGGCCACAGACACTGAACACCCAGCTCATTTTTCTGGCAAAAGGGGAGAGGGGTACTCCCTAATGAAGGAAAAAGGCAAATATATGCATTCATGTTCAACCTATTTACTCCTGTGTGAAGTCCTCATTCCCATTCTAAAACCAGGAACCTAGGGTTCAGAGGAGCATGCTCTGTCCCAAGAGCACACAGCGGAACTACTGAGCTCATGCCTAAGCCCCAAGTTTTCCAGGGCTACCAAGCTTCCTTTTCCCAGTATTCAGGGTCAAGGATAGGACATGGGATGTGGGGGACTCAGAGGCTTACCCAGGAAGTGCTCAGAGTACTGGCAAGTATTGTACAGAACCAGTGGTAAGGAGCGAACAGGCCATGTGAGATTCAGTCAGAGGAAGATACATTTCTGAAGATATTTTCTTCCCAATTCTTCAGTACCTGTTTCCACCATGGCCTTAATTCCAAAGGACTATCAGTCTAGTAAGCAAATTGCTGGGTGACTAACTGAACCGCAGCTAAAAGTGAGGGTTTCCCTTCCCAGGGAGACTTCACCATAAGCGCTCACCTGGTAAAGCCTAGATCTCTGTGCATTGCTGAGGGATTATGGGGTGAGGTCATTCCCTGGCAATCCTGGGAGATGACCTCAGCAGAGTGAAGCAAATCCCAGGTGTGGCTCAGGTGAGCTCATTGCCCCTGGGGAGGTTTCTCCCAGACAGGAATCCCTGTCTTCTAGCCAGAAGAACTGGAGCGGTCAGCTGCCAGGGCTGAAGGGCCACACAGCACAAGGGGGCTGAGGAGCTTGAAGGAAGGATAAATGCATAGCCTGTAGCAACCTGGGCTGGTGGTTATGTAAGGCCAGAACTGGCTGTTCCCCCTGGCTGTAAGATGTATATGGTTCAGTCACCTGCACCGCCTACTGATGAGGTCAGCAAGGCTGCCTTCCGTGTCCAAGGCAAATGTTCTAGGCTGACTAGTTTCCTGCCAGCCCAGGTGCAGGCTCACCCACAGTCACCCGTGCAGGGCTGCCAAGGCCGACTGGCTCCACTGGCTGGAGCTGAGTTGATTTTAAAAGGCCATCAGGCTGCCATAAATTAGCTCACCTCAAAGAAAAGAAACATTCTGTGGTCACACTATGGTTTGGGGACTCTTACTGGCCCGACACCCTATAACCAGGTCAGGACAAGAGAAGTCCCATGGGCTATGATCTGAAGAATGATGGTAGGAGGGGGTGAAAGGAACATTCTAGATGGCAGAGATCTATCATGGCTCATCTAAGATGATGACTACAAGGGCGAGATTCACCAGCCCCAACTTTTGGACTTGTACATCTGCTCTAAGTCATACACGCTTCAATTTAAAAAACAGACAAACAAAAAAAAAGGAGGGAAGGAGGTGGGTGGGAGAAGAAAGGAAATGATCAAGATACTCAACAGCTCTCAGGGCTACTGGAGGACAGGTTAAAACTTCAGGCTGCTAGGCCAGGAGCGATAAAGATGGAACTGATGGAGATGATGTAGATAGATAGATGGATGGATGGATGAGTGAATCGGTGGATGGGTGGGTAGGCAGGCAGGCAGACAGGCAGGCAGGCAGGCAGGGAGGCAGACAGGCAGACAGACAGACAGAATAAGCTTGTGTCTCATTTCTCTCCAGGGCTGACAGCAGACTCTATCTGGCAGAGAAAACACAATGCCAAGGAATGCCCAAGCTGCCAAGGTTTACCTCCTAGGTGACTGATCTTAGACAATGGGCTTTATCTTCAGCCTCAGTTTTCCTAGAAATAAAATGATCCTCTACTTCAGCTGAAGATCAAAATAAACAAACAAAAGAAGCAAAAACCCTCTGAATCTGCATGGGACACATGTGACTTCTTTATTTTTATTTTCTGTGCATTGGTGCTTTGCTATGTATGTATGTATGTATATATATATGTATGTATGTATGTATGCATGCATGCATGCACATGGGAGGATGTCAGATTTTGGAGCTAACGACAGTTGTGAGCTGGCACGTGGGTGCTGGGAATTGAACTCGGGTCCTCTGGGAGGCAGTCAGAGCTCTTAACCGCTGAGCCATCTCTCCAGCCCCCACAAGACTTCTTTTGTTCCTTAAATAATGTGGTGCCGTGACTACAGGCACAGCATGTGCTGTGGGGCATGTGAGTCACCTGGGATGGGGGCTCTACAGATGGAGAGGCACACAGGTAACAAGAGAATACCACACTCTCTATGGTTCTAGCAGCCTCAGCGATTCTGACATATCAGTAATTGCTAAGGTGGCCAATGAGAACATGAGGAATGTCTGAGCACAGCCTTCCACAGACTGGATGCTTGTCCCTAGCCTGTATCTTATCATTAATACCAACCTTTACAGAGCTGGAACAAGAGGAACGCTGATCGCCTCCATTGCAAAGTGTTGTGGTGAAGGTCAAGTGCACAATGTATGTAAGAGGGGTAGCCTAGCTCTGCCCAGTACATTCTGCCCCACAAAAAGCTGGGAGATGCCCCAGCTCTGAGGCCCAGGCCATGCCGAGGACAACACTGGGCTTTTGCATGTGGCATCCCCTGTAACACAGCAACCCAGTGCTGGATAGGATCGTTGTGTTTTCAATAAGGAGCACAAATGACTGGCTGAGATCACACAGCCTACAGGACACAGAGGAGGATGCTACCAAGGGACTCTGTCCTGCGTTCTCCACTGAGTAACAACACTGTCTGGAGAGGACAGGAGTCCCTCAAAGTAGGGAATCCCCCAGGGAGACTGGTGATGCAATCTTTTCACTGTCTTTTCTAATAATCTTCAGATGGGCCATGCTGGGGCCTCCATTACTTCCTCCTGCCTCACTAGAGTAAGCAACAGTATCAGAGCACTCCTGAGCCAGTTCTATGGAATGAACACAAACTTGGGGGGGGGGCACAGGAGAGCGTGGGTGTCCATTTTCAGGAGTCCCAGGAAGCAGATGATTGTATGCTGGTGAAAGAGTGGGGGGCACATTCTAGGTGGGGGACACTAGCCATTGCAGCATAGCCTGAGTGCACGGGGGTGGGGGGGGTGGGGAGGTGGGTGAGAATTGGCCTTGTAGGGAGAGGATGAAAGGGTTGGGAGGTATTGGTGGGGGGGATGTAGGTGGAATGCAGGCGAAGGCCTTGAGATTCTAGGCTGAGGCGTGAGTCCAATGACATCTATGGAAAACAATTTTATTTGCTTTTAGAAGAGCACTTGAATAGTTCGGATTCCTGCCCAAGGTTGCTGGCCTCCATGCTTAACCATCTGATCAAATGGAAACTTCCATGCAGCGGGGAGGCTGCAGTAAGAGGTGGGGGGGGGGGGTAGTTGGTTGACCAGCGAGCCTCAGCTCCTTGGCTTTTAAATTCTGATTTCTTTAGGGAAAGCAAACGAGTGGCTACCAGATGGAAGCCCTGCACAGCCAGTTGCCCAGCAGCGCCCTCTCCTCCCCAGTGATCACCCTACTCCTTACCAGGTCCGGCCGGTCATGGTCTCTCTTCCCCAAATGCACATTTCAGGGGTGATCTTTCTAAATGATGAATCTGCCCTCTGTGCCCAGGAGCCATCAAGCCTCCCATCGCTAAGGATGAGGTCTGGATGCTCTACAGTCCTAGCCACAATCAAGACTCAGTTCAGGGGTACTGGGAAGGAGGGAGCCCCCCTTCTCTTGGCTAAGCTCCTAGTCTCCCCAATTTTGGCCCAGTATAGGGACATGTTCAGACCCACCTAAAAGTAACCTCCAAGCTCCTACTTCCCAAGTAGTCTCTTCCAGCTTGCTACCTAACTCTACAGCCTTGAGTCTTCTAGTCAATAGGCATTAATTTTAATTTGTTATCATTTTTGCTGTGTATGATGTGTGTGGTGGGGCAGGTACACACATGGAGGTAAGGAGACAAGTTTGTTGAGTGGAATGGGTTCCAGGGACCCAATTTGGGTTGTGAGGTTTTCATAAGCATGTGTTTCTGCCCACTGAGGCATCTGGCCCTAATGGTCAATAATTTTGACCAAAAAAGCTATGGCTTTCATGTACCTGAGACTCTAAGACAAGCCCTTTCAGAGATGATTGGGATGATGGGATGGGGTAACCGGGCCGTGGCTCTCCATAGGGCTTAGACACTGCCCCCCCTTACTAACCTTATGGGTTTTTAGCTTTTTGGTGTCTCAGTTTCCCCCAGAAACTTCAGGTAGTCTTGTGATAGATTTTGAGGCCATCATTGTAAGTTGCTAACCTGGATGTATGAGCCTAGCATGTGGCCACATAAAATACCTAGAAAGCACCACATGGTATATTACCTTTAAAACAACTAGTGGGGGGGGGGTGTCCAAGCAGCTACAGTTTACTATCATAAACCCTACCAGGTAAATAACTATTAAAATCTGTAGGAACTTGGCAATCAAGTACTAGAACATTCCACGGCCACTTTCATAGAGGTGGGTACACCCCTAAATACACTGAACCTTTGACCATCCCCTATGGGCCACCTTTTTTCATTATGGTCAACAGCCTGGCCAAAGCCCAGGTTGGACGCCAAACACTCCCACAAACCTGCCTCTCTCTCACTCAGTGGGACTAGAGTGAGCATTTCATGCCACTGATAACCGCAGGCCAGGGCTGCAGTGACCTCATTTCCTTGAGTTATATACATTCTCATGGTAAGAGGGATCTGCTGTCCCTGTGGTCACAGGCCATCAGACAGGAACAGTGGCCTCTCCAACCTTTGCTTCCCGGGCCAGGCTGCTTCTATAAAGAAAGGAGCCCAATGTGGTCAACATAATCACTTCTAGGCTGCTGTGTTAAGTCCTTAGGCCTGCCTGGACCCCCGACAATTTGGTACCACAGTGAGGAAAGACAGGGAGGGAGGGTCCAAGACTTCTCAGCCCTCTTCCTTCCTCCTCAGACCACAGCATCCAGAAGGCAGGAAGAGGAAGTCCCTGAGCAGGGGAGGGGATGGCATGGGGAACACACTGTGCTCTGCTACTGACAGCCCTGCCCTAGGTAAACAGTAGGCAAAGTCCACTGTCAGGGCTTGCTTGAGCAGCCCAGCCTGCTACACAGCTTTCACAGACCCAAGTTCTGACATCAAAAGTCACTTGAGTGTGGCCATACCTCATCGCCACAGGCACACCCTCACTGGGCTGAGCTGACTAAAGCTTCCTCAAGTATTACAAGGAACACAAACATACCAAGAGACAGGGTCTGACTGATGGCAAAGTCCATAGGCCTTGTGTTAAGTATCCTCTAGCCAGCAGTATTTTGTTTAGTCTTTGAAAACCCCAGGTCCATCCATCTGTTATACTATCGCCACTATGCCCCTCGCTAACTAACTCCACCCCACACCATTGTTTCACACCTCACTTAATTGTTTAGCAATGGTTTATAGCGTTTATGTTGTATTACATATTCAAATAATATGAAGACAGTTTAAAGTAGGCAGGAGGACTGGGCATGGTGATGTACAACTGTGTTCCTAGAACCCAAGAGGACAGCCTGGGCTACAAAGGAAGACCTTACAAGACCCCCATCTTGGAAAGCAAAACAAGCCAAAAGCAAAAGCAAGAGGCTGGAGGGATGCTCACTTGCTAAGAGTACTGGCTGCCCTTGCAGAGGACCCAGGTTCAGTCCCCAGCACCCCATGGTGGCTCACAACCCTCTGTAATCCCGGTTCCAAGAGATCTGATGCCCTTTTCTAGCCTCCGAGGGCACCATGCATGCACATGGTGCACAGACATACATGCAGACAAGCACTCATACACAGAGAATAAAAACAAATATTTAAAGAAAAAATATAGACCAGAAGGTTATGGATAGCTTTTATGCAAATTATATGCAGATTTTATGTAAATTGCACAGAAGGAACTGAAATGTTGGGCTTCAGTGGTAAGGGCCCCAAAACAAACTCTCAAGGACACTGGGGTAATAGCTCCAGTCTAGTTGGTCTGCTGGTGTCCACAGCCAGCAGGCAGGGATACATAGTAACAAGAGAACAGCGGTAGGAGTCCACAGTCAAAGCCAAAACTGTTAACTAAGCCATTACAGGGGCGTGGCTTGACCTCCCCTGTCCTCTACGCCCCTGCTTGCTCACTTGGTTACAGCCAGTCTTAACATTCTCCACAGAATCCAAACCATTCCTGCCTCAGGGCCTCAGCACTTGCTGCCTCCATCCACAACACTGAAGCCACCCGCCTGTGCTCCTGCACCTTGCTGCTGTCCCAGACACACAGCTGTTACATACTGAGGACACACCAGTCTGTGGAGTGGCCTCCGTCCCAGAGGAGAGTACAGCCTGCAGAGGTAACAGATGCCTCGCACACTGTCAGCGTGTTTCGGAGTCTCATTTTCTGCCTGCTCCAACCCACCTCTAGCTCATGACAGAGTAACCCCTGGGACACACAGTAACCCAAATACACACAAAGAAGATGCTTCTCATGGTCACAGTCACCTGGTGAGGACTGTGTGGGAAACAAATCTCTCCTCTGACCTTTACATGGCCTGCTGTCATGGAAAGCAAAGATTTTCCAGAGCTAGAAGTGAAATCTGAGTTCCATCTACTCTCATGCATTTGACTCAGAGAGGTTCAGTAACTTTCCTTGAGTTACACAGCAAAGTAGTATCCTGGTTTTGTGTCTCCTAACGCCTTTTCTTGGGCTCTCTCCACAGTCCAAGAAGCTCCCTGGGTTAAAAGCTGGGCCAGAGTGACAGGGAGGCAGATGTTCATAGCAGTGGCAGGTGGGAAGCTATATCCAGATGTGAGCTAAGAGGAGGTAGGGCCAGCTTTTTAGGGCCCAGAAGCCTTTTCACTTTGCCACTGTGGGCAAGTGCCTCCACATCTCATAGCCCTAGTTCTTCATAAAATGGGGGTTGTTTGGAGACAAAGACAGCAGCAGCCAGCTAAAGCCATGACATCCATTTTTGGTTTCCTATTGTTTTGTGGCTGACAAGAAAGCAAAGGAAACCAAGACATTCCATGAGTAGAAAAAGAATATTCCAAGGCTGGGCAGGAGAAGGGGGTGCCAGGACCCAGCCCCATGACAGTTCCGCAAATTGTAAATACGTTCCGCAAATTGTAAATACGGTGACAAACAGGCTTTGAAGCCCAAGGCCAGAGCCCAAGACAGGAGGATTACCAGGCTGTGGGGGACAACTAATTCTGGAATCAGGGTGGACAATTGTGATACCAGCTGCCAGAAAACCCATGCTGGCTCCTCCTGAGCACGAGCCTGAGAAACAAGAGGGGCAGTTTACCCTCCGTGCAGAAGCCATCTGGGCCCCTGAGCACTTCTAGATATAACATCAAAGAACGCACAGAAAACTCACCGGCAAACTCAGAGCCAGTGATGATGAGTACATGTGTGACTGCTCAGTCCATGGACCTGGGAACCCTGTACCCCCAAAAAGGCAAAGGGGTCCGACAAAGTGAGGCTCAATTTTACTCCAAGTTCAAAGCCCTTTTGTGATGTCACATATCTGGATACAGAAGCAAGCCAGTTGCCAGGTTTCTTCCATCCCTTCCCCCAGACTCCTGCCTTTCCTCATCTAGACCCCAGAAAGCCAGTTGCCCTAAGAAAAATGACTTACACTTCCGTCGTGATGAATCCCGTGAGTTCTGACAGGAAGAGGAAGAGGATGAAGAGACAGCAGCAGATGGAGACTGTGGGAAACACATAGTCAGCATTAGGGTTGCAGGATGCTCTAGATAGGAGGCCAGCCTCCCCACCCCTCCTCCTCCCCTGGAGGAAAACTGCTTAGAGGCTCTAGCATACCCACAGGGTAAAGGTACCTTCCTAGAGACTTCAAGCCTCCTCTTACTCATGGCCTCAATGCCCCCCCCCCCCATTTTTACTCATGGCCTCAATGTGATTCCCCCAGAAAGTCACCATTGGCCTGACTTTGTGGTCAGAGTGAGCCTCTTCACACAGGCCCTTCTCAACTATCCAAGATCTCTTTCATACAAAGGTTGGCCCAGAAGAGGACTGTTTCCTGGCGCACAACAAGGCCCTCCATCTGGCTGGAGTGCTGTGTCTGGGGGATACCATGTGACCATCTAGATTTCTGGATTCTGTGAAATACATGGCCCCTGTCCCACACTGGGTTTGAGACCAGAGTTCTCTCCCACGCCAGTGAACCAAAGACTGAGGCACAGCCTGCTGCCTGTCTGTCCTGTCTACAGTCAGTGCCTACCTTGGGGGGAGAGCAGAAACCACTTAGCAGCAGCTATATGGCAGTTTGGGCTCCCTTCCCAGGCTGTAATATGCACAGCCCTGTCCTGATACTGGCTGGTGACAGTGGGTCATGGCTCCTGGTCAGCCTACAGTCAACCAGAGGGTTAGTTAGCACATCAAAGAAGATTCTAGGCTGTGCTGAGTTGTTTCATAGATTCAAACTGACCATCTCTATTTATGCTAATTTGAACTTACAGCACAATTGCTGGGATACAAGCCTGTATTTAACAATCAAGAAGCATCTCCATCCATGTCCATCTGTCTGTCATCTACCTGACTTCCTATCTATCTTCAGAAAGGACAAGAATTTACAGAGGTCTTAAGACATGACCATGTGATGCATTAACAAACCCCCCTACCATGACATCATGGCACCAGCCTGAAGGGGGTTCTGGTGCAAAAATGCAGGCTGAGCAAGAAGGAACTATCCTCTGTGGTCAAGCCATCTAGAAAGACTCCTGAGAAAAGAAGGTACATTCCCAAACTGCCTGATGAGTTTAGCAACGCAGAGCTGGAGAGATTCATAACTTCTGCCCTACCTTAAAAAGCTGTATAGACATGGAATTTAAAAGCTAGAGAATATGTGGATAATATAAACAAGAAAAAGTTCCAACTGGGCACATGAAATATTAATATACATAAACATTACATACAAAATATGTAATAAGTTACATATTATACATATGCTATAATACATACACGTATGTTGGCAGGCCTGGTGGTCCACATCTATAAGCCCAGTGTTCAGGAGCAGAGAAGAACACAGGTGAGAAAAACTGCCCATATTTCAAAGCTGGCCTAGACTACATAGCAGGTTCCATGCTAGCTGGGACACTCCCTCATAAACAAAAAAGTATGTATCTACATGCATATATGCAGATATATAAACTTTGAACCCTTACTAGCTCTAAACCAACAGCAGTACGACAGACACTCCCTTTCAGCTTTGCTTTATACATTCAGCAATCTGTAAATACGTCCTGTTCATGGCGTGGAGATAAGCTCAAATATTATCCTTTCCAGCTGTGGACTAAACCCCCCACAGTGACTCAGCCAACCGACCCAGGTCCTGGCTCTTGGTCTCTCTACCCTAAAATAGTGGTTATTACCTCCTGGGGAAGAATCTATCAGTAGGCAAAGCATCCTGCAGCTGGACCCTTGAGCCTTCCTGCCCCGTGCCACCCACGACCCACATTTTGACATTATTTTGTCCACATCAGTCCCAGTGGATGCTGCAATATATGACATAAAGAGCTTTCCTGAAGGTCATTGCTGACTTTAGGATAGATGTTGGTCTTCTACCTGCTCTTGCAGCTCCATCCCAAAGTCCTAACTACCCACACTGTGGTGGGGTGGGGCGGAGAGAGATTGGGGAGGCCTTTCTCTGAGACCTGTGTGCTTATTCAAGGCTTAGCCCAAAGCCCGGTTAACCCAGCAGGTAGACAGGATAACTCAGTTGAGTCCAAGGGTCCTGTCACACATGTACTTTACTGTGTAAGTGCACCTGACTCCTGTCTCAGAATGGGGAACCAGAGGTGAGGTCTTGGTACCACTGTACCTTCAGGGTCTAACATAGTGTGGGTTCAGAGAGGCACAGTGAGAAACCATGAAAGCATGTAGAAAGTATTCCAACCAAGGCCTTCAGATCTCAAAGGCTGGATGAAGGCTTTCAATCCATGTTTGGGCAAGGCTTGGAGGCTCTCTGACTCCAGACTCCTAAGACTGACTCAGGCCCTGGGTAGTTGGAATGTAACCCCAGGAGATGCTTGCTAGTAAGAAGCTGGGTGCTGCCAAGTTGAAGGGGGCAAGACCTGAGACCATATAGTCTGCAAGAAAGTCAAGGAGTCCATCCAAGGTCACATAGCCGGGCAAAAGAGGAGGCAAAATCCAAAGGCTTACGTTCAAGCCCCAGAATTTCGCTGTCTCCTTCAGCTATTAATAGTAGCCATCCCACAGTGTGTAGCGATGGCGCATGCCTGAGTTGGCCTGCCTGGCTCTGCTGTATGAGCCTCAAGGACGAAGACCGAAGCCCATTCATCAGCACTGTCCCAGCACTTGGCACAGGGCCTGGCCCTAAGTCCAGCTTAATAAATATTTGTGCACTAAATGGTAGCTAAGGGCTGGCTTCCCATGTCTCAGACCTTCCCACTGTGTGATGAAATGCTCATCAGACCATGTTCCTGAGGGCTGCCAAGCAGAACTTTCTAAACAGTTGAAAATGTACATCATCCCCTTTGACTCAATGCTCCTTCCTCCTGGAGAGCTACCTCATAGTAATGGCCACAGAAGATCCACAGATGTGGCAACAGCATCTATATGGCAATAGGCTATATTCAGGATGGCTACCCCCAGTGACAGAGACCAGCCAGGTAGCAACACAAGAAATAGATGGATGGAAGGCAAAGCGGTTGATAGACATGGGAAAGGTGTGTCCAGTGTTCAGCAACAGAGGGGAGAAGGGACATGTAGCACAGCTGGCCCTAGTGTGCAGGACAGTGGCACTGGGCCATCCTGGGCTTTTAAGAGGACACATTCCAGATTGCTCAACATATGGGATAAGGCAAAAGCAGAGAAATCTGCAGGGAAGCCAGGCTTCTCACAGTCAAAGCAAGTCTTCTTCCTAGTGGGGGGAAGCTACTTGGCTTCTTGAGTCACTTACTCAAGACTAGTTGTGGGCTACCAAGAGTCACTCGTGCACTGAGTGAGGGCTCATGTGCCCCGCCCAGTTGCCCATGGACACACAGATGCTAACTAGGAGGATGAAGCTGGCTCTTCCTGACAGAAAGTCCTGGGACCCCGGTAGTGCTCGTCTCCACAGCTGGAGAAGAAACCCGGTCAGTGGGAAGACTAAAAGAGGTAGCTGGAGTCGTGGGGATCTCCAAGGCCACCAGTCTACTGGAGAGTGGACTCCAGACCTCAGTTCACACAGCAAGACTAGGGCAGTTGTGAGATTCTCTGTCCCATACCAAGACGGGTGTGTGGGGGGGAGCAACCCAGGACCTAATTCTGACTGTCCCTTCTGTAAACAGTGACATTTTGGATGACTCACTTCCCCTTTCTGAGCATCGGAGACATGGAGCCAAAGTATTCCCACTTACTCAACGGTGACTTTGGTTTGTTCTGAGTACTATTTTGGGGGGGGGGTGTTTTCTGTTGTGGAACAGTAATGGATGCAAAGCTAGGGCAGTGCCCACACCACTTCTCCTGGCCTCCCCTGTTCACACCTGACATAACCACAGCCCTTTGTCACACTTTGTCAGCGTGGAGGAATTCATGCTGTTGCTGTGCTCTGAGCTCTGTCGCAGCTTTTCCTCAGGTTTCACGGCCTTTCCTAGGAAGGCTGTGTCTGTTCCACAGATCCCGGATCATACCATGCATTTACTCCTCCTGAGTCCCTCTATAATCTGTGGGCCCTTCCCCTTCCCTCAGATTTTTTTCAAGGCCTCGCTCCTCTGACAGCGTACTGCTCCTGTATCTGGCAGAAGACCTCCAGTCTGGGACAGTGATGCTTTGTCACATCCAGCAGGGCTGTAGCTTGATAAGGAAGATCCCTCAGTGCCAATGGGCCTCTGCACCTCACTCAGGCATCTGTAGGTAACCAATCACGGTGAGGCCATCCCCCAACAGCTGAGCTGTCATTCCCAGGTTCCAGACAGGAAAAGCTACAATTTTACATTTCTATTCTCTTGTCCTTGGCAGCGAGTTGCTACATTCAACCTCCCCTTGAGGAGCGGGAGGAGTATTCACAATGGTTACCAGAATTCTTTAGGGAATTTGCCTTCTCTCTAAAATTCCTTCAAAAGAGGCTCAAAGGCCTTTCCTCTAATTCTTCCGGATTTGCTATTTGTTTTTACTTTTGCTCCTGGGGTCCTCTTGTCCCACTGACACCATAGCCAGGCTCAGATCAGACCTTCTCTGCCTGGTGTTGCGAATGGCCCCCTGAGATGCCCAGTTCCTTTGACTGGAACCAAGTCAGCAAGTTTGTGAATTCCTTAGTGACTAAAATTCTTAGCAATTCAGATAATTTCAAAGACAGGAAGGTAAAAGTAAGCCTTCCTCCCACCCCCGATTTACTTGTTTGGATTTTTTTTTTTTCCCCTTCAGATCTTATTTTTTAAAATTTTTATTTAATTTCCTACTATTGCTTTATGATGATGATGACTGTGTCTGTGTCTCTCTCCTTCCACCACGGGTTCTGGGGTCTCACTCAGGCACATGCTTTCACCTGCTGAGCCATTACGCTGGACCCGGATTTAGATTTTACGATATTTTCAGGATAGGGACCAAGTCTGATCAGGCAATTCATATTTCCAGTGTACTTATCCACACAGCCTGGAGGTAGTACCATTTTTTCAGTGCTACCCATGACACAGGGCCAGAGGTGGACTTTCCACTTAGAGTGCATGTCAGGACTCAGAGTTCTGGATTTAGGCACATAGTTTTGGAAGTGGGAGACACAGCGTAGTGGTCGAGTGTCAGTCCCTAACACTGAAAGAAGGACAGGGACACAAAGAAAGACCTTGGAATGCTGAGATCGGGGATCCTGAACCTGCACTGATGTCTTTCTCCATCCTTCTAGACACAGCTGATGGTTCTACCTTGCAGGGTTAGAGGGGCAGGCAGGGAGAATGGTGAGAAGGGCAATTACTCACTAATGGCACCAGTGTACGTTGGCTGCGTGAGGTCCTTGGGTACCTTCCTGTAGATGTCAAACCTGTGGAGAACAAACAGGAATTAGACAGGTGTAGAATGCAGGCCTCGAGGCTGAGGGTGCCGGGTGGCACACCGCCTGGTTCAGCAACCACACTCTTACCAGAGTCCCTTCGAATCTCCTCAGAGAGGCCTTGTGAGAGTCCTATTGTCTTAGTTAGGGTGTCTACTGCTGTGTAAAAACATCATGAGACCAAAAAGCAAGCGGGGGGGGGGGGGGGGGGTTATTCTGCTTACACTTCTACACTCTTGTTCACCATCAATGGAAGTCAAGACAGGAACTCAAACAGGGCAGGAACCTGGAGGCAGGAGCTGATGCAGAGGCCATGAAGGGGGCAGCTAGCTTACTGCCGTGCTCAGCCCAGGACTTAAAGACTTATAGAACCCAGGACTTGCAGCCCAGGGATGGCCCCACCTACAACAGGCTGGGCCCTCCCCCATCAATCAATCAATTAAGATAATGCCCTCCAGGCTTGCCTGTAGCTGGATCTTATGGAGCATTTTCCCAATTGATACTCCCTCCTATCAGATGACTACAGATTGTGTCAAGTTGAGACAAATCTAGCCAGCAAGCCAGCACACCTACGCACCCCATTATCATGTCCTTGCAACACAACCCCAGCTCATCACCCATGATTTTACCCATTCATATGTTTATACTTGGGCACATTTCTTGGTGAGTCTGGCTTCTGTTAGAATGTAACTTACTCCTTAGGACAAAGGGACTTCTTAGGTCTTATCCCCTCACATGGCCTGGTAGGTAGTAAGCACTGGCCAGTAACTGCGCACTGACCCAAACTTCTGGGTCTGGGGACAAACGGGAGGCTCTGCGTCTGCTGAGTTATACTGTGACACTGCTTTCTTGTTCTGTGGCACATTTCCGTTCCTTCTTTTCCTTCCTCTACCTTGCTGTCCTGGGCACTCCTGTCTAGGGGATGAGGTAGGGTCAGCTGGAGGTAAGGCTGACTCCACCTCTGGCTATCATCCCTGGCTTTTCTATACAAAAGCACATCAACCAGGGCCAGGGAAGTCCTGGGATATATGATGGGGAAATGTGGACCCTTGGAATCAAATGGACAGATTTAATTCTCACATCTTGCCCTTGGTCAATTAAGGATTAGGAGTCTGAACTCAGATTTCTCTGGTTTAAATCTTGGTAAATGTTTTCATGCTGTGTGACTTGACTTCTCAGGGCCTCAAGGTTACTCATCTACAAATGCAAGACAACTCCTGCTAAACCATGCAAGATGACTGGGGGGGGGGGAGGTAAGAAAACTCCTCTGTGAGGGATTTGGTACACCATCCCCATGGGACGTCCTTGCACATGGCTTCCTTTCTTTCCAGGAGCAGGCAGCCAGCCTCCTCTTAGCAGAGTTCTGTCAGCAGGTCCCTCCACCCACACACCCTCAAGCTAGAATGTGGAGTACGACCTCAGGGAGGGGTTGGTAGAGAACAGCCCTGTTCCTCTTCGGTGATTGGGAAACCAAACACACCTGCTAAACCTTTGTCTGAGTCAAGGCTAGTGCCCAACTCTGCTAATTAAACATGAACCACCTGTCCACTAAAGCCTCAAGGGAGAAAAATTGCTGTGGGATGCCAGGCTGGCGGCTGCCACTTTCTCTGCTGCCTGCTCTGTGCTCAGCTGTCGGGGCTGGCATGTGAGCAAAGGGCTCACAGAATCCAACCACTTCACTTCTCAGTGACACCTTTAACCTGAAGAGGCCTATGAGAGGTGAAAACATGTCCTCAACCATCACCCCAGCTTTTGGGCATGCCACTTCACTTCTCTGGATCTTACCTACTTTGCAGATGCAGAAAGGTCAATGACTGGATACATACAAAGCTCTTAGAAGCAGGCCTTGCGTTCTGCAAGTGCTTAATTTACTGGTCCTCTTATTAACCCTCATGTAACCCATCAGGTTCCCATGACACACTGAGACCTCTCTACCAATCTGGCCTGTAAACATACAGCTTGCCATCAGAGAAAAAGAAAACCGGGCAGGAAAATTCATAGAGCAATGGTTCTTAACCTGGGGGTCACATATCAGATAACCCTTATATAGATATTTACATTACAATTCATCACAGTAGTAAAATTACAGTTATGAAGTAGCAAAAAATAATGTTATAGCTGGAGGGGGGGGTCGCCATAACATGCGGAACTGTATTAAAGGGTCACAGCATTAGGAAGGTTGAGAACCACTCTCACAGTGTTTAGGTGGGTCACCTAGAGACAACGTGGCATGAAGAAGGGTCCTCAGGTCCCAGTGAGGTTTTCTATAGGAGGGGATGTCTGGACAGGGAAGACTGGAGGGAAAGATGGCTGAGACCAAGGTCAGGACACAAGCAGGGTTACTGGGAGGTTATGTTTAATTTGGGGGAGCAGTAGAGTGGGAGCAAGAAGAGGCAGAGAGGCCCCATGAGGAGTTCCCATGTCAGGCCATGGCCAGGACCCCCAGGTGGGGTGCTGTCATTGTGGGGATGTCAGAGGACTCATTGGAAGGCAGCAAATAGGAAGAAAAAAAACCCAGTTGAGTATAGGTGGGTTTTGACACAATGGGTCCAATACAATCTTTCAATCTGCCGACGGTACGAGAGTGATATGTATTTATTAAGGACTCTTTGCTTCTGATCAGTCCCTGGGCTGGTCATCTCCCTCAGGGTTGAGCAGTGCACAAGCAAACCCATGGAACTTCATTCTCAGCTCGCATGTTTATAAAAGTGTGGGCCACCAGGTAGAGATGTGGGCTTAGGATGGCCAGAAATTCCGATTTTTCAAGAGAGGACATTGAGTTTGCAATTGCACATGGAATATCCCAATTCCCAAATGTTGTACAACACATAGTGCAAGACCAAAAGGCATTTATAAACTGACAAGGGCAGGAGGCCAGCATGTGACTCTGTGGATTGAAGAGCTGAAGAACATGGGCATCCTATCTTAAAAATGGGCAGACAAGCCAACAAAGGCGGGGAGATAGTGAGATCTCTGTCCATTGCTAGGCCTCAGTTTCCCTGGATGAAAAGCGAGGAAGTGCACAGATCTGACAGATCCCTTTCAACTGAAGGCAGATACAGTAGCCATGCTCCGTGGGAGTTACAATCCAGCCTATCTCTGGCCATGTCACCTTCAGGGCCCCATGAGCAAAAACAGACGCATGGTTTGGAGATATGTAAACTAATGTTTCAAAACCAGGAGTTTGCAGTTAGCTAGAGGCTGCTTAACACAAGTAAGAAGTGGTGGAGGATAGGGCATCACTCTGGACGAGAAAAGGAATAGAGATGAAGGGATACTGACCACGTGTGTACCACATCAAGAATAGCAGGGCTTGGGGGCCTCAGCATTAGGGAAGGGAAAAAGTGAAAGTCCAGATGGCTGACCAGAAATGGAGGTAAGAGTGTGAACTCACCATCCCAATATGTACAGCCACATAAAGAGGACACGTGTATGTGTACACTCCACATATATACATAAACATTCTCTAGCTCTTTTCACAGACAGGGCCCACAAGGCACAAGGACGTGGCCAACCAAAACCCTGTTCACAAAGGAATCAGAAATGGCTGGTTTTTGCCCTGGATTGGGAAAGCAAGAAGCCTGAAGCATCTTCTTAGATTAGTATTGAGGACAGTACGCCATCCTCTGGGTAAAATGTGGACATCGCTGTCTTGAACTCACATCATCTGTGGAGATCCTCAAGAGATCAGTTCCACTCATGTTCTATCATGGAGAGAAGTGTGGGCTTATGAGGAAGAGGGTTCTGAGCGGCTCTGAGTGAAGGGATTCAAGGGGTATGCAGCAGTCACCTGAGGCCCACCTCAGGGTGCACAAGTGGTTAAGGGATGCTGGGAGAAGGGAGACCACAAGTAAGTTTAGGAGGACCCCTCATCCATGCTCCCACACTCCTATTAGCAATCAAAACTATTGCTTCACCACGCTAAGCTTGGAGGGGGTTGTTTATTTGGTCTGTTGTGAGTGCCCTATTTGGGGTGAATAGATGTTTATGTCTCCCGGGAAAAGTTAATACAATAGTAAGAACTTATTCTAACAAATGAGGGGAGGTGTTAAAGAGACATAAGGTGTAAAGGGGCCCCCATTGGCCAGAGGAAAGACAATGTGAGACTCAAAAAGATAGTGATCAGCCTTGGGAAAGCAGGAAGTCAAGAATCTATGTGGAATCAGAGGGAGAAGAAGGAGAGAAATGGGATATTGGTGTTGCTTCAAACATCTCCCCAGAAAACACTAATTAGAAAGTGAGAGAAAAGCCTCATTGACAGGGAGGAAGGAACTGGGTAGACATTATGCTGAGCATAGAACATTACCACCATCAGGAGGGAGACATGAAGTCCTGATATGCTCCACACATCATCACCTCAGTGGGTATCTTGTCCACCAGGCACATTTTAATCTGATCCTAAGGAGGCCACTGCAGAAATGAGAGCTGCCCAGCGTGTGTCACAAGTGGGAGGTTATAAAGGACAAGTAACACAGGGACTGTCACAAATGAGAGGAGATGTGTGGGGCATAATGACTGAACTTAGTGTGGGATCACATTAGATTTCTTTTTCTGGAAAAAGGGTCATTTGAGTAAGCTCTGCAGTGTTGCAGGTAGAGCCACAGAATGTCATTGATCTTGTTTTGATAATGGCATTATGGCTATATCTGACAGCTTTGTCTGGCCGTGACAAAGTACCAGAGAAAATCAACTTCAGGGAAGAAAGGTTTCTTTTTGGCTCAGGGCTCCAGAGGTCTCAGACTGTCTGGCTGGTTCTGTTACTTAGGCCCTAGGGTGCAGTAGAACAACTCAGTGTTGGAAGCAGGTGTCATAGGAAGATGCTTGCCTCATGCTCATCGGATAGACAGATAGATGATAGATGGGTGGATGGCTAGATGAATAAATGAATGGATGGAAAGAGAAACAGACAGATACGACAGACAGACAGACACACACACACATTAGGTAGAATGAACACAAGAGACCAGGGACAAAATTCCCTTCCAGGACATACCCCCAGTGACTTACTTCTTCAGCTAAGAGCTCAGCCCCCACTCCTAAAGTTTCCATTTAATTCATTTAACTATGAACCCACAAGTGGATGAGTCCCCGGATGACACTTCCAATCTTCTCTAACACTGCTGTCCCCACGCCTTTAAGCAAAGGGCCTCTGGGGACATTAAAGATCTAACTAGGACATGATGTAAGATGTTGACCTTTGCAGATACTTGGGTAAAGGGCACATGAGAACTCTGTGCTATTTTTGCAATTTGGGCATAAGTACAAAATTATTTCAATAAAGATATTTTAAAATTCAAATGGAAAAAATAAAAGGAAGTCACCACTCAAGTTTCACTTAGTCTGTTTTAGCAAGACGCTTGGTCCCTGTAGGCACCTGAATTAGAGGTGTAGCTTAGCGCATGCTTGTTGTGTGTGGGTGGCAAGCTGCCCTTAAGGCTTGTTGGGATAGCACCAGGGACCAGGAGGCATTGAATTAAAAGAGGGCTGTGACCCGGACCAAAACACAGGAGGCAAAGCTTTAGAAAGACTGATACCAAATGGCCATCTACAGCCCAGGTTGGGCCCTTTGACATACATATTTAGCTGTGTCATGGTAACACTGGCAGGTACTGGTATCCCACTCTCTGGGGGAGATCTGAGGCTCAGGTGGAGGGAACCCACTCAATATCACTAAGCTTCTAGGAAGCAGTATTGATCCTGGTGCTTTGTCCCCAAGCCACTGTCTTCCCACAACCCCACACGAGAGAACTGAGTTCATGCTCTCTCAATGGCAAATTAGACCGAGGTCCTGATTTCCAAGGATACTGCATGGTGGGCAAGAAGAAATCTCAGAAATCCATCATTCATTCAGCAAATATGTATTAAGCATGTAAACATGTTCTGTCTCCAGTAGTGTTTTAGAAGGAAAGAAAATTGATCATGGTCCCTCAAAAAGCTGCCAGCCTCATAAAGCTTTGGGCTCCTCAACAGAGGCCACCTGAACACATGTGACAAAGATCCATTCCCACACAACAGACCCGGGTTGGAGAGTGGTAATGGGGTAGAGGGAGAACAGAAAAGGAACCTGGTTTCTGAGGTGACCACAAGACAAGTGAGTCAGAAATGACTGTCACTGGGAAATTGGGCCACCAGGAGGCTAGTGAGAAGCCCAGGCATGTGACAGACGAGGAAGTGAGCTGTGCATCCTCTCTGGCTTGAATTAGTCAGGCCCTCTCAGTGGTGATGTGATCAGGAGAATGTGGTGGAAAGGGTGGGAAAGGAGATGCTTGTCTCTGTGCTAAACACCTGTGTTCTCAATTGACTCAGGACCAACCTAAGGCAGGTCTTGGCTCATTTCACATTGGGAGATGAGAAAGACCCATGGTTCAGCTAAATTCACACACAAAGTACCTCAGCAGGGACCTGCCTGCAGACCTTTCACATTCTCACGGATTCTTCCAAATGTAGGACAACCATGTCATTCTTGGGGGAAACACTTGAAAAGAAAGGTGCATGACCTGTTATTGCTCAGCCTCACATGGAGAAAGATAAAGAGGCCTCTCCTGAAATCAAATGTTTCTTTCCTGCTCTTCCCTGGACCTGGGACTTTCTGAGTCTTCGCCTTGCAACCAATGAACAGATTGACACAAGAATGAGGCCCAGCATGGGGCAGAGTGGCCTACATCTCTGACCCAGTACTTGGGAAGCAGAAGCAGGTGGGTCTCTGTGAGTTCAAGGCCAGCCTGGTCTACAGAGTGAGATCCTATTTCAAAATAAATAAATAGACTATTAGATGAACAGCAAGCAAGAGGACCAGAGTTCAATCTAGCACCTACTTATAAGTCGAGCAGGGCGGTGAACACCTGTAACCCCAGCACTGGAGGAAGGAGACAGATGTCTCCTGGTGCTGGCTGGCTGGTCTAGATGAGACAAAGAGGTCTAGGTTCAATGAGAGATCTTGTCCCATAAAATAAGTATGAACGGTTAAGTGCTCACCACGCAACTGAAAGGACCAGAGTTCGGATCCCCAGAACCCACAGTAATATCGGCGGGCATTGTGGCCCACCTGCTATACTAGCCTCTAAATTTGGAGACCCCGCTTCAAAAGAAAAGAACAAAAGAATCATGGGAGAAGGTGCCCAACATCAACCTGGGGCCTCTATAGGCACACACGTGTACACATACATATGGGACCCTCCCCTGCACACGAATATGCATGCATATGCATGCACACCGCCACAGAAACACATGGAAAGAAGAAAAAGGGCCGAGGTGGGGGTGAGGTGATTGACGAACAACCACTACCAACATCTGGTCTCTGCAGACACCCACAAGAGTGAGCACACACATCAAACAAAATACCAAATAGCCAAACAACAAAAAAATAAACAAAAACCCAACTAAGCTCCCATAACATGATTGGCAGACGGATGGACTGTGGTGGCGTGGATGACATGTATATGTTCTATTTTGGTAGGGATTTGAGGGTTTCTTTTTTTAAATTAGACAAAATGATTTGAAATTAAAGAAAGAACAACTTGGACTGAGCAAAGCCCAGCCTCAGTGCAAACACGGGATGGGGGCAAGCCGTCTGCTGGGACAGCCTCCTGTCCTCAACACTCACCACTGTGAGCTCTAGACGAGTCCCCGAAGCCACACTGAGTCAGCCGCTCAACTTCAGAGGGAAACTAGACGCTCCGAGAAGAGTAACTTACCCAGCCTAAGTATTTAAAATAGAGCCTGGCATGGCAGTGTGCACCTGTAATCCTAGCTACTCAGGACACGGAGGCAGGGGGATTGCTTGGCTCAGCAAAGGGCCAATTCAAAACATGTAGCTGTGGATCCATGGGTATGAGTTACTTTATTCTGGCTCACAGTTCAAGGACACAGTCTGTTATGTAAGGAAGGTGTGCCAGTAAAGCATGAAACAGGGAGATGAATGCTAGCTCGGCTCATTCCTCTTTATTCGGTTCAGGAGCTCAGGCCTGCCCATGTTCAGGGTGAGTCTTCCCCACCCAGCTAAACCTTTCGAGAAATATCTTCACAGACACACCCAGACGTATGTTTCCATAGTGATGCTAAATCCCATCAAATTGAGAATAAAGATTGCTCATCTCACTTTGGCAACTTTGGTGTCCTTGAAAAGATGTATGCCAGGGGCTTCTCAGACAGGAATAACAGTGTCTCCCGGAGACCTGGACCACAGAGACAGTTTGGTCACTGTTATTAGGGGTGGAGTGTTAGGCACCAAGTAGGCAGAGGCTGGGGATGCTGCTGGCCCCGTAGCTGTACACACAGTTCACAAGGGAAAATGACTATACCCCATGTCCACGGGACTGCCCCTGGGAAATTCTTGTGGAATAGAAGATCACAGAAGGGTGCTCATTTTCCCCAACCATACCGTGTCCTCAAGAGGCTTCAGGGGCTCTGCTTCTGCTGGTGAAGGCATACCCATGGGCCCTGAAGACCCCACAGACACCATGATTCTGGAATTAAGAATCTTTTCATCCTGTGTCTGAAACAGGAAGGCATATGTGGAGAACCTGAAACAAAGTAATATATAGAAAGAGGTCGATCTGCCTGGGCCTACCCTGCTATGATGGCATAGTAAGAATGCGTGCCACCATTTCACAGCGCACTGTGCAAACCCTCCCCCCAACAGCTTCCCCTCCCCCCAGTGCTAAGAAGATAGCAGTGTATGGGAACATACGTCAATATCAGCACTGGGAATCAGTGGGAAACAGGATTTACTTCACAGAAATTCAGTCTGTAATCCACCTCCAGCCTATAGAGGGAGGGAGCTGCAGCCAAACCCAAAATAAACACACATGCCTTCCCAGCCCCCAAGCAAGGGAAGCGCCACTGGAAGGGTGGTCTGACTTCATCTGTGACTTCCTTCCACAGCAGAAGGCCACAGCTGTGCTATTTTAACTGCACGCTCTGGTATGCTTCTCCCTGTCCCTGCAGGTGAATCTGCATAGCTCTGTGTTTTGCTGGATGTGGACAGCTCCAGGTCAGGCGCCTGTGAAATTTGGATGCTATTTAGTAGCAAGTCATTGGGTGGTGGGTCATCCATCTCAAAAATAGTTAAGACACTTAACTGGACCTTTGGCCTGGTTCGTCCTGCCTACTAGTCTGGCAAAGCCCTTGGTGTGGGGTCAGGAGGTGAGGTAGAAAATGCACTCATGGGCTTTTTGTCTTTCATCCACAGAGTATCAGTGGGCAGGAATGTGTGGTTGTGATGTGTACAGAGATGCTGGGAACAGTTAAATGGGCACACATAGGTCTAGTGGCGACAAAGTGAGAGAGAACCTTGGAACCACCGTGGCTTCTTTCTATGGTAACTCAGAATGGTCATCCTATATATTCTAACATGCACTTCTACACCTCCAAGGAGCTGAGTGAGGAGCAGCCAGAAAGATCATCACAGCCTGTGGCCACCACCCCCTGTGGTGAGGGCTCACTGAGCCCCAGGCTCATTTTGCCTCATCTCTTCCTTAACCTTGTGTAGCAGGTCATGTATCTCCCTCCTCCCATCATGTCCCTGCTTCAGAGCAAGAATGTGAACTCAGTTTGCTGAGAGAATCTGCTTTCTACTCAGGCTGCCACACTGCCTGGAGGAGGGGATGGGTTGAGGATGGAGGAGGAAGGCTGGTGTAATGGCAGACACATGCCATTGTATGATGATGAGGTCACTAATATGGATATGGCTTTCTCCCTCCAGCCCAATGTTTGAGCTGTCATCATGACACCTGGCCCCCATACTGAGCCCTCCAGCCTCTGCAGGGCCTGCAGCTTGAGAAGCCTCCATGTCCATCATCCCGCACATCTCTGGTCACCCTTTTGACCGCAGAGTCCTGGCCTTTCTCCTCCACCCTCCCATAAACAACAAGTGTGGCTGATAAGGAAGAGGTGTTGCTGTGGCAGCCACATACCTCCCTACAAGCATCCAACTCAGCTATGCTGGGCCGGGTTAGCTCTCGGTCTTGCAAGGCCTGAGCCATTAATGGCACCCAACATTTTCCAGGTAAAAACGTGAAATGGCATCAGGACTAGGCAGCTCACCAAAGCGTCAGTTGTACGTATGTATGTCAGCAAATGTCTGGAGCCAGGCCAACTCCCCAGGCAAAGGAGGTGGAGAGAGCACAGGCTAGAGAGCACACATAAAGTGGAGAGTGGCGGAGTTGCCAAGGGAAAGGACTCTCAGGATCCTCCTGATGCACAAAAGGAAAAGGGATGGCCTGTATATACGTGGGAGTTGGGGTGCACGGTGGGGAGCAGTGATGACAATGAGTTTATACTCAAGGTAAGACAGATATGTGGACAAATGCTTACACCCGCGATCCCTAAGAGATGCACAAAATGTTAACTATTCAGGACGAAGCTGACAGAAACGATAGACAAGCAGGTATGAATTCATTCGTCGTGCGTAACTAAACGCCATTGCTGAGGGAACTAGAGCTAAGAAAGTGGAGATGTACATCACGGCAAGGGTCAGCATGAGCAAAGGTCACTTCCTCCTCAACTTCCTCTGGGTCCAACTCACTTCCAACCCAAATCACCACTTGCACGTTTGCAGATGCTGACAGGCCAGCTCTAAGATCCAAACTGTCACAAAGAGGTCATAGAACAGGCAAAACTCCACCTCGCTTGGTGTCTCACCTAAAAACAAATCTCAGATCACAAAGAACTGCTCATTTTCTCCTAGGTGTACAACAAATCCTGTTGTGGACACTTGGTCTGAGCCGGGATGCCTCAGCATACTCACTGCGAGTCAGCCATGTTGTACCTGTCAGTACCACATCTATTCTGATCTGCATAGCGCCTTGCTTTGTGGATATTCTATACATACTTCTGTGTTCATGAACATCTAGGTTGTTTTCCTTTTAGTCATTAGAATAAATCTCCCCGAGTGTTCACATACACAGCCCTGTGTAGGTGTAAGCAAATCTTTGTGATTTGAGATTGGGTGGAAATCATCTAGACGAGACACCATAGAGTATACTCTATGAAAGAAAAGAGCTGATGAATTAGGCTTCATCAAAACTAAAATCTTCTGCTCTCTGAGGAAGATGTGTGCAAAAAAAAAAAAAAAAAAAAACACATCAATCACATGTCTGATAAGACTTGAGTCCAGGGTAAAGAACTCTCAAAACGCAATAACTCAAAGCATCACGCTCTGAACACTGGGCAAATAATTTGATTAGATACTTCCTCAAAGATTTAGGATGTCAAAAACCACCTGAAGGGATGCTAGCGTCAAACTCACTTGGAAGCGCAGTGAGATGTCACTACATCTATCCTGACAGCTGGAACTATGTTCCTCTCAAGCAGCTGGAGCGTTCATGCACTGCTATCCAGGGTGTAAAACCGTGTGGGCATTTGGGAAAAACTCAGCAAGTTCTTAAAAATTTAAGCATCTATTATCTTAGGTCGACTTTATGTCACTGTACAGAAATATTGGGTCATTCATGAAATGAGGTTTATTGGAGCGCACAATCCTACCCGTGACTGCAGGGCTACACTAGATCATATCATGATGGAAAAATGACAAAAGTTTCCAGGAAGGAAGCATGTGTGTGAGATAGATGGCCAGGTGCCAAATTCTTTTATGATCATGTGGTCCCTTGGTCACTAATACAATCCCTTAAGATCTTAACTAATTCCCATGAAACCAAGCCTCAAAACCACACAGAGTCATGGAGATGGAGGTATGGAATATCCATACTGTGCTGACAGGTGCTCATGGCCCATTCTCAGAAAGCATGCTGAATAAGGGCAGCAAAGGTCAGATGATATGATTTCATCCACATTAGAGTCTAGAAAGTGTGAATCACTCTAGAGTCCCAGCAGATCACCGTGGTGGGAATGAAGGGAACTCCCGGAGAGATGGACACATTCACCATCTGGATTGTGATGATGTCATGGTATGCGCATATCAGAGTGTACACTTTAAATAGGTGACACTTAACTATGTATCATATATGAACCAATAAATTTAATAACAGTCATGACTGTAACATATCAAGCAATGTAATATAATCCAGGCCTTCCAAACAACACTCCAAAACCACAGCCCTTCTGAACATGTTTCAACATGCTAGGCCACCAGCTTGTCATTCTGAAAATTGGTAAATAAGGAAAATGCTTATTTTGATTCTCTCTCTTACAATATCTATTTCTAGGTCACAAAACAGTTATGAAGACAGAGTCCTGTTTTACAGAAGGGTTTCCAGGACTATGGAGGATGAGAACCTTAGGTATCCAGGCTGGGTCGCTTTGCCCAGCTCAGCCATCACTTTGCATCTCAGGCATACCAACAAAAACACACAGCACTACCAGAAACATTTCTTGCCAATAGAACCAACCTTGGGCTCACTCAAGGCTCTTGCACTCACCAGTTACAGGGGACTTGGAAACTGTATTGTGGGGAATTCTACAGAACAAGTGTTCCAAACTCCTTCATAAATCAAGAGCACACGAGAAAAAAAAAGTCCTTCTTGATCGCTCACCTTGTTTGTTTGTTTGTTTGCTTGTTTGTTTGTTTGTTTGTTTGTTTTTGAGATGCAGTATCTCAGGGAACCTGGAGCTCCTCCACTCAGCGACCATGCTTGGCCAGTGAACCCTGGGGATCCCCTTAGCCATTACCTCAAGCCCGACATGCTGCTACACCCACCCAGCTTTTATATGGATGCTGGGGATGCAAACTCGTTCTTATGTTGCATTACCGGTACTTTAACCACTGGGCCATCACTCCAGTCCCCCAGCCAACGACATTTGATATGAGGTATTGCAGGACAGAGAGCTTTAAATTTTCGGTTCAAAAGGCCAGTTGTTCCTGGCTCTAAACATTCTATCCTCATTCCCATCCTCCTATCTTAGATGCTGATGTGACACCCAGGGCCACAAGGGAAATGTTCAGCTAAAGCGGAGACAGAGGTTGGCATCCTTGGGTAACTAGACCAAAACCTGCAGCTGCCTACACCTCTAATCTTCATGTTATATTAGAAAGACGAATCTATTCAGCCACTTCCGTTTGGTTCACTTAGCCAAGAGCATTCTTTAGAGATAAAATGTAGAAGATACACAAGTAAGAAGTCTTAGTTTCTTACGCTGCATCAGTGGAAGTACTTTGACGCATACTCCCTCCTCAGCAGTCTCCCCACCTGTGGGGAGCACGCTGTGGATGACTGACCTCAGATACCCTTCTCCTAAGCGTATCTAAGAGAAATTTAATTTATAGAGAGTGGGCACAGAAAGACATTAGCAAAGACAAACAGAATGATTATAATGTTATGCTGCAATAAAATTGCCAATATTATTACTCATGTGTTTTAGAACCATTATTAAGAAAAATAAAGCTTAACGCAAATAAACTCTGTAATACCGTGACAGAGGGCCGATGACCAGGGTGACCACCAAGTGACTAATGGGCGGGTCAGCTATACAAGGCGGATGTTCTAGACAAAGGGATATTAATATTCCAGGGTGACAGATCTCATTACGTTATTTAAGACATGTTTAAAACATATGTACCAGGACTAGAATTTTCCACTCAGCATTTATGCACCAATGATGACCTTTTGTAAACAAAACTTCCTATATCTGGAGTGATCATTTACTCAGCAGCATGGCTTACTCCTTCACTTACGCTTCTGTTCAAATGTCACCTTCTGGGAGCCTGCTCTATGTCATTCCACTGTGTTCTTTTCTTCACTCATTTCTATAGTTACATGTACATGTGTACTCGTGCAGTGCCTGACTCTACCATCATGAGAGCCAGAGCCTCTAGCACAAACCCCCCCAAAGAAGAGGTCACAACAGACACTTGCAAGGTGGGTGGGTGGAGGGATGACCAATGGGGTCCATACAGAGTCCCTCAAAACATCAGATTCTCAGATTCCTGGCTTGAGCGTAGAATGAGCCAACAGAGGGAGGACTGGGTCGGTCTCTGAGTCCCTAAGAAGTGTAGTCCAGGAGAGGCCTAGCCACCTCAGGACTTACACCACGCACCTGTCTCTGATGTCAAGTATCTTTCATAAGACCTTCAGTACCCTCCTGAGTCACCCAGAATCAACAGAGGAGTGCAAAAGGGGGCCTGGGGTAGATTGGGTCTCGTCTCCTGGGCCAGGTACTACTTAAAAACCACCTCTATCCTGTTGAATCTGGCCCACTAACAAATGCAGAAACCGAGGATTCGAGAAGTCAAACCCTTGCATCGGCTCACAGAACCAGGAAGAGATGAGATTGGAGCCTGGTAAAGAACCAAAGAGGATCACCTGATGATCTTCCTTGACAGTGCCAAAACCCCACTTTTGCCCCCCAGGAACCTTTGATACCCTTGCTTACTGCTGCCCTCCGGAACCCTTATAGGACCCCGAGCTAACAGAAGGCTGTGGGCATTTGGTGGGCTAGTAAAGGAGAAAAAGTACCCCAGAACCACACAACTGCGGTGTGCTACAGCCTGGGGATCCTGGCAGTACCTATCTGACAAGGGGCTTGACCCCCAACGTCTCCCCAGCCCTGCAACAGTCAGATCAGCTAAGACCCTGAGAGCAGAAAGGCACTTGGGGCTTGGCTTGGATTCAGGTTTCCTGCGAGTGAACAGGAACCCCCAAAGTGTTTCCAGCTCACTGAAACAGGATGCTCTGCCTGGCCCCACACCACCCGGACAGACGCTATAAATGGAAATATATTCTTAGAGGGGGCAGAACATGAGCGGGGGCTTGCAAAAGTGACCCATCATGGGGTAAAAATACAGGCGGCATTTAAACGCTGAATGGCAAGAGCTATTCCTGGACTGGGCTTTCATGCTTGTGGCTTCCCGCCAGGGGCAATCTTCCAACAGGTTTAAAAGCAATAAACAGGGGTGGTAGGTTGTGGGGGTTAGTGTTTGTCACTCAGGAGGGCACTGGGGAGGGGAGCATGCAGAGACAGCTGTGGAAAGTGCCCTTGAGTGGAGTCTAAACGTCCTCTGGGCCTGTTGCTGGGCTAGGTGCTGAAGGCTGAGAATGCCTTTGGACAGCATCCTGCTAATATGGGAAGGAAGTCAAGGCCAGGTACTAAGTAGGACGGAGTAACGGACCAGATGAAGGTTATAACCAAGAAAGGTGAATGAGACTTACTGAGGACTTACTGGGTCCTAACTCATGCCTTATCTGATCTTCAAAACCAGGTAGGAATTTAGGAATTCAAGGCATAACAATTAGATTTATCACTATTTCCATTTTAGTTAGTTAATTAATTAATTATTTTTTGAGACAGGTTTCACTGGGTTGTGGCTGTCCTACAGAACTCACTCTGTAGACCAGGCTGGCTTTGAATTGAAATATCTACCTGCCTCTGCCTTCTGAGAGCTGGGATTAAAGGTGTGTACCACTACCACCCAGCTTTATCCCTCTTTTGATAATAATACCCCCGACTCTAGAAAGATAAGCAGAAATAAATTTGGAGAAAAGGGTGGGAAGAATCACAGACATCAGGCAGTTCCTACAAGTGCTCACACAGTTGGGTCACCAAAGCTCAAAGTCACTTGATGTCAAGCTGGTGTCAAGGTGGGGCCTCCGTCCTGGTCAGTCTTTGCAACTGAGATGGTAGAGGGGCCTGGCAGGCAACTGAGAACTTGAAACACCAAAATCTGCTCCTCACATTACAGTGAGGGCAACTGTCATAGTCCTGGGGTAGGGTGGATGGAGTGAGGGTGCTACAGCAGACCTGGCTACAGGTTATAAAGGATTGTTTCCTGTAACAAGCTGGTTATTTAGGAGAAAATAAAGGAACTTGGGCTCTGTCAACCCTTCTCTCTGGCCCTTGAGTGTCAGCTCTGGGTCTTTGTAGACACGCTGTGCCCTCTGTGCCCTTCACCGGCTCCCCCTCCCACCTACCAGCGCTACGGTTCTTCCACATTATTGAGCAGCTGCTATGACCAGCGCCCTGCTAGATGCTGGGCATATAGCATTGCCACCCCCAACCTTCCTGCCTTTGCTTCACTTATTTATGCCCTGGTGGGAAAGATAACAACCAGTTAATATGTTAGCCCTGGTAAGCATTTGAAGAAGGAAGCAGTGGAGGCTGCGTTAGGATGCGTGGGGAGCGGAGCCTGGTAAGACGAGGAGCCGAGCAATAGATCCAGATGGAGTGAGACAACAGCCAAGGGACAATCTAAGAACATTCTAGGCAGCAAGGACAGCAGGGACAAAGACCCAGTGGTCAGTGCACACCAGGAAGGTGAATCCAGGTCCGTGGGAGGAGCAGACTGATGTCTAAGATAATGCTTCAAAACTCAGCTCACAGGTCTCCCTTCCTCCCAGTGAAGCCAGCTGAACTGTCCACCCCTCTGATGTATCTGCACCCTACCGTCACATCCCCTGTGTTGTCATTAAGCCCATGTGTTGTGCTCAGTAATGAAGAGCACAGCTCGTGATGTCTCATTTACACTAGTGTCCTCAAAGTTATGAATTCTCCTCAGGACAGGGAGCTGTTTCACACATCTTGGGGTCTCCAGTGCTTGCCCCAACAGTCTTAATCTGGGACTATCATCTTGAAGCAACTGAAGGCCAACTGAGCCACAGGGTGCCAGGCATCTGGCACCCTACAGAGAGCCATAAAAGAGTGTTGGAGCTATGCATTGTGTTCCCAAAGACAGTCAGTTTCCTGCCCCACTGATGGTGGGGGTCACAGATGACATGGATGTAAACGGTGTTTACCTCCATGGCTCCTGGCACACCTGGCTTGGCTCTAAGGAAAACCACATGGGAAAACAGAAGCCTTGCACCAATTCCCCAGAGAAGCATCCATAGGTGGGAGCAATATTCCTTCTAAGAAACATCAAGCCAACCAGCTCTCATGTGTCTCCAAAGTAGAGAATGCAGCAGAATAAGACTCAGCAGGTCCTGGAAATATAAGAAATGGGCCAGGCAGGTCCTGCAATGGCTGGAGAGGCCCCAGAAAGAATGGCTCATGGGTGAAACAAAAAGCCCTAAGATCACCAGATCTGGGAAACTCAGAAATCTGGAGGTCTTATGTGAAATAACCAATTTGAGAAAGGTTGCCAACTACTGTTTTAAAATAATAATTTAAAAAAAAACAGACCAAGCAAATATCTATGAATCAGATTTGGCCTTAGGATAACCACTCAACGTGTAAGCTCAGCCTTTAGTCTTGACAATGAAATACACTTGTACCAGAACAGACAGCAAGAGGGCAGACCCCTCAGTGAAAGCTGCAGGACCTCAGTGGGAACTGTGAGACCAAGGACTGCCCTATGGTCCAGAAATTACTGCCCAGGACTACAGGTCTAGAGGCACTGATGCTGAGGCGGAACCCTGCCCCAGCATGTACATGTTGAGATCGATCAGTAATGTCTGCCAAGGACACACACATGGGTGCATGATTCACACCTTCCAAATATTCACGGAGGCTGATTCAATACAAGCACTCCTACATACACTAGTTGATTTATTATTATGTAGTCTACACTGCCCCCTAATTCACACTATACCCAGGCTGGCCTTGAACTTTCAATCCTCCTGTCTGAGCTTCCCTAGTGCTGGGGTTATAGCTGTGCACCAGTATGCTCTCTACTCAAACACCTTTTAAAGGGAGGAAACAGATGTCCAGAAAGTTGCCCCAAGTCCCAAAGTCACAAAAACTAGAGTGTCATATGAGTTTCTTCCAGGAACATCAAGATATCCCTAATTCTCCAGACTCATTTCAGACAGGAGTCATCTCTAAGTCAATAAGGCAAATAAGAAATTTGATTTTTGCAGAGATTCATTTTGCTCATGACTTCCTAGAGACAACATCTTCTCTAAACAAGGGTGAGCTTCTGAGCCTTGACCTAGCCATTGGCTCCCACCACCTATAAGCTACATCCAATTGAGGAGCTAGCTGGACAAGCAGCCTAGCACAGAGGGTGCCTGGGCCCATTGAGTGCTCACAGCCCACCTCTGGCTCAGTCTGCCACTCCCATGCATGAGTCATGCCTGAGACTTCAACATGCTGGCTGCCCAAGCTCCAGTTTAACTTGGCTCTTGAGCAAAATGTACTTTTCCAAAAGACATTGATTCAACTCAGCTTGTATTTTGCAATGCCCCCCGGAGAACGAAGGTCAGCCTCTCCCCCACCCCCGATGCCAGCACACACTGTCCTGGGGAATGGGACCCACAAAGTGTAGTATTCTCTCCCTCCCCATCCCTCACCGGAGGACCAGTCAATCATTCCCGTGGCATAGCCCTGCCACTTATGCCAGCCATCGCCTGAACTACCCAGTGCCTGCCTCCCTCCAGCCCTGACACAACAGACATGGCTAAATTGGATTTCAAATGACACTACAAAGCAGGTATGGAAGGAGAGCTGGAACAAGACGAGCCTGAGCTTATCCTTCTGGGGAAATAGCATCCTCTGCAGAGCCATGGAGCCTATGCTATGGGTGCAGGAAAAGCAGGCTGCTGGCAGCCCAAGAACCAACATGCACATCATGGACTTGTTCTTTTAAAGACAGATTATTTTAGAAGGGTAGTGGTGGAGATCAAACCCAGGGCTTTGTACACACTAGACCAAAGCTCTGTGGCCATTCTGCATCAAGCCCTAAAATAGACTATGCTTTAGAGTAGTTTAGGTTCCTAGCAAAACTGAGTGGAAGGTAGAGAGTTCTTACATGTACCTGTTGCCATGTGCACTCCCCAACAGCACCCTCAGCCAGAGGTCATCTGTTACAGTCAGTGAGCCAGCCCAGCACAGGTCACCCAAAGGCCACGTTTTGTAACAGGGGTCTCTCTTGCATTCTGTGTTTGTACAGGTGAATACTGGCATTGCCCTAACTCTTCTGGGGTGTTGCTTATGTGAAATCAATGGCCTATAGCATCTGTAGACTGGCCTTTTTCATTGGGGGCATGTACCAAAGGGTCTTCCATATCTCTTCCCACCTTTACAGCTCACTGCTTTTTGGTGCTGAATAATGCTCCATTGTCTGGACAAAGTCAATTGCCTGGTTTTCAAATCCTGACAGATCTTCAGATCCCATGTTCCATCACCCTATGCCTTAGCTGAGTGACTAGGAAACACTTTTCTCTGAACCTCGGACGGTCTTTACCTAAGATGGGAATGAAAGGCCCTGAAAATCAGAGTCTTTCAGGAGAAAGGATGAAATGTGGAAATGCACATATGAGCTCACAGTCCAGAGTAAGCACGGGGCAGCTGTGAGCTGCCATGACATCATCACTATGTTATGACTGCAGCTTCAGCAGGAGGCTCATCCATGCCTTCTCCTTCCATAGAGCAGCATCAGGGCAAGCAGGCTTTGAATTCAAGTTCTGACTCTGCTTAGGCTACATCTCTCTGGACCTCGGGTTTACTTCCCCCCAAATGAGGTTGATATGCTTAACTGGTACCCTGAACCTGTGCCACCCAGCAAACACTATAGAAGGCAGGGTCCTCAGTGGAAAAGGCTCTCCTGGCATCCCCTGCAGCCAACCAGAGATTCTGGCAGCACCAGGTACCTTGATGGTGTCCCATGGATACCCGTGGGAATGCCAGGCTGCCAGGCCTCTTGAATGCTCTCATGATACATCCTTGGTCTTGCTCAACCTAGATGTGCCAGTGAGGGGGACCATCACCCTTTGTACTCAGTCTGGTGGCATCTCTTTGCTAATCATGCAACACCAATGACCTTGGAAGGAGTGGACTATCGGGCCCCAGTTTCCTCAATAAGGATGGTAACTGTCACTGATGGTGACATTGCCAGGAAACACTTGAGCACAGCTGAGGCCTAAAGCCTCCATGTTAGAGCTCCACGGCCTGCAGCCAAAGCTAGTCTGTTCCCTCCCAGATTTTCCTTTCCACATTGCTCCTCGATAGCACAGACCCCAGAAAGACTTAACACATTGACAAATGTTAACCGGAAGCAACAAAGCCAATAAGCAAGCTGTCCACAGATGTGGGCATGCGTCCATGCACTCGCTCAAATTAAGGGTCTGTTAAGGACTCATAAGCAGGGAGCCAAAACCCGTTAGTCATGTAGGATCCCAAACACATCCACAGTGACTCTGCTGGGCTCAGTGGAAACTGGCAGAGGAATATGGGGACGAAGCTGCTTTTTAGGAAAAAGATGGGTCTATGTTATTCTCTGGGTGATTTTATATGTCAAATATATTCTAAAGAATCTTTTAAAAGCTGGAAGAGCACAAAGAATATCGGACACTATGACGTCAACAGCAAAGAATGAATTCCCGAGACAGCCATTTGGGTCACATCTGAAGGTAAAAGAAATCCAAAGCTCAGATAGTCGGAAAAGTGTGAGTTCATGTGTGTGATGCCTGGGACACAGGACTGTTTCTGTAAGTTCAAGGCCTAACTACCAAACAGTAGTAGCCCATACCTTTAATCTTAACCTGGATGTGAAACAACTGGGTGAAGGAGATATTTAAGGCAAGTAGAGGAAGACAGACCATTATTCTACAGAAGCTGGGAGTGAGGCTGAGGAAGGTGGAGCATAGCCTAGCTGGGTGAGATTTGCCTGTGGTCTGTGTCTCTCTCTCTCTGATATTCCAGCTTATTACCACAAGACACTAACACAGGAAGGAAGTTAGGAGAGGGTCATGAAGGAATCTGAGGGAGTAAGATCTTCCCTGTGACCAGGGTACCTGCCACTGGCCTGTATACATGTGTATGAATGAGTCGTTCCTTAATTTAAAAATAATTTTAAAAGAAAAAGATAGATCAGCCAGCCCTAGAACTCCTTTGCCTTGGCTTAGGGCCATGTTAGAGACCAGGTAGGGTTTTTCTCCACTACCTTGCTGCTTGGTCCTTCCACTCACACATGTGCTGACCACTGCCTGTAGGAACAGCTGGAACAGGGTGCAGAGAGGAAGCCCCCCAATGCCCAAGAACATAGGCAGAGGTCAGCACGGCCCAGGCTCTGGAATCAGACCGGCTACTTTGTGAGCTGGGCAGTCATGTCCTTCTCTGAGACCTGGTGGAATAGATTAATGGGGCAGAGTACAGCGCTATGCAGCACATAGTAGGTAGTTTTGCTATTGTTGTTAATGTGGTGCTAACTTTAGCCTATGAAAGAATGCTTTTTCACACACAGGTTTTGATGAAATCAAGTTAGTAGATTACAACTGGAAAGGGATAAATACACACACACACACACACACACACACACACACACACACACACACACACACACACACACACACACACACACACCTTCTTACCAGCAAGGAAGCTGAGGTTTAAAAGTCTGACGTTTTGTTTATTTTAATGTTTTCAGATAGTATCACTATGTGGCATGGGCTCTCCTTAAAGTAGTGATCATCTTGTCTCAGCCTCCCAAGTACTGGGAACACAGGCCTGGTGACATAGAGAATGTCAGATCCATATGCCAAAATCTAGTTCTCAGAATTAAGTAAGAACAATACCACACTGGAAATAGTCCCCATCCTTCCTAGAACACAGATCTAACCCTGGGCTTTTTAAAGAAGCTAAGACATGTGGAATTGGGAGGGGGGGAAGGCACATAGAGGAAGTGGCATCAGACAGGACTGCCAAGGATGACCAACACTGGATCCCTGGAAGAGGCGGGCCAGGCCACATGAGGACCACAGCCCCCAGCCTGTTGTGTCTATGTGCCCTTGTTTTCCTGTCCCTCAGGAAGTAACAGGTGGATCTGGCAACTCTATGTGCCTAAGGTGACGATGTTAAGTAGAAGCCTAGAAATATAGCACATACTTCTCATTTCTCTCTCAAGTGTCCTGATAAGTCAAACAAAACAAAACCAAACCGTCTGGTGTCAACAGGCCTTTGAACGTCTACTAATCTCACTTTGGTGAGAAGGTGCTGGGGAGGGGACCAGGGTCTAATGTATGCCAGGCAAGCACCCTACCACCGGCCCTGCTTCTATATTTTCAATGTGTAGTGTGTGTGTGTGTGTGTGTGTGTGTGTGTGTGTGTGTGTGTGTGTGTGTGTGTGTGTGTGTGTTTGTGTGTGCGCGCGCGCGGAGGTAAGATACCTTAGGTGTCTTGCTCTATCACTCTTTACCTTATTGCCCCGAGACAGGGTCTCTCAAATAACTAGAGATAGGCAGGTGGTCAGCGAGCCCTAGAGATCTTCTTGTCCCAGAGTCCTCTACCTAGAGTTACAGGCTCAGCCACACCCAGCTTCTCATGCAGGTACTAAGAATTTGTACCCAGATCCTTACACCCAAGTAGCAAGTATTCTTACATACCAGGCCACTTTCCTAGCCACTGAACATGCAGCTTTAAAATATAGTCCTATATTCCTTGTAAAACAAAGTTCTGTTATTAGAGTGGTTGACTCCAAGACTTCACACACACCAGGCAAGCACTCTAACACAGAGATACCCTCCAACAGCCTAACTTTTTGGTGAAATGACCAGCAGGCTTCAGCATAGAACCTTCTGTCCATGACAGCCCTTCCCTCAGGCCTCCTCACTGCCCACTATGGATGCCCGGGATCACTGCTGAGGGCTGTTTTTCCATTTGTGGGGATGAGATCAATGTTTGTCTTTGAAAGTCAATCCATTTGAGCTTTAGAAATGAGTCCACTTGAGTAAAATATGCTGTGTGCATAGGGCGGT
Organism: Phyllotis vaccarum; assembly: GCA_033318265.1. Classification (NCBI taxonomy): domain Eukaryota; kingdom Metazoa; phylum Chordata; class Mammalia; order Rodentia; family Cricetidae; genus Phyllotis; species Phyllotis vaccarum. Next base: position 63,651,296 of record JARWLC010000016.1, on the reverse strand, counting down.
GGACATGTGACAGACAGAGCAGACACTGTGGCTCTATGTGGGTGGCACTGGAAGGGATCAGAGGACAAATCCCTCCTAGCCCGGAGTCAGGGGTGCCAGCGAGGGGCACACTCCCCATTTCGGGAAGGCTGACCCAGACCTCTATCCAGAAAAGGTATTCCTCACAAGAATGAAGATACTCTAAAGAGACACTTGTGTCCCTCAGTTTGGCTACTGGAATACTGAGTCAGCGAGCCCATGGAACTGGAATTTCCCTGAGATTCTCATGCTGGGAGAAGGAAAGGGCTGAACCTGACCTAGTACCAGGCAGAAAGGCAGTCCGGAGTCCTGACTGGCAGTCACCTAGCTGGAGACTGGAGCCCACACCTTGATAGGACTCCAGCTTTTCATTTGAACCTAGATCTCCCATCAAATAGACTAGGAGGTCACTGGGGCTCCTTATTGGTTCCTCTTCCCAATGTGGCCACACTGAGTAGGTCTACATGGGGACTATTACGAGTGGTGGCCAAGCCAGGTTGTCAGTTACTGCCAGGGCCCAGGCTTTGACCCTAGCTCAGATAAGGAGGCCAGTTAACTTTCTGGGGAGAATTCTTCACGGAAACAATTTTACAGTGGGAAGGCCTTTACCTTCCCATCGCCAAGCCTTTCTCCAAACATGTACAGTTGTCCCAGGCATCCATGGAGGACTAGCTTTAGGACTTCCTCAGAGACTCCAGGGATGCTCAAAGGTGGTATACAGAATATGCAGGGTCTGTAGAGAACACACATCCTACATCCTCCTGTACACAGGAATTCAGATCTCACTGACCTAAGATAATCCAATGCCGGTAAGTATGTGAAACAGCATTGTTTGGGGGTACAAGAGCAAAGGGGGGGGGAGTCTGTACACAGTAAGACATATACTATTCAGAATATTTCCTGGGGTTGTCTGAATCTGTAAGTGTGGATGGAGCCTGAGGGTTCAGAAGGCCCAATGCAAGCAAACACTTGGTCATGGAGTCAGATGACCAACCCTCTTATTTCTTGAGACAATGTCTCACTAAGTAGCCCAGGCTGGGTCTAAACTTGCTCTGTAGCCCAGACAGGCCTTGAACTTGTAATCTTCCTGCCTCCAAATGGCTGGGATGACAAGCCTGTAGTAGGCCCCTCACATTTTTCTCTTCTGCTCCTTCTCTCTTCCACCCTTGTGTTATCAGCATAACCTTTACATTTTATTCCATCTCTAGAGGATAAATATGACCACAGGTTCCCACCATCTTTCATCAGCTTCTTGGGTGAGAGGCTAACATCTTATGTAACTTAAATTCTCAAAACTAAGAGGCTAACCTTGGCATGACCCCATCAACGAGACTGCCAGCTTTCCCAGGTTTTTCCAACTTTCCCACTTTTGTTATTTTATGAGTGTGGGTGTTCTGTTAGTATGTGTATCTGTGCATCACTTGAATGGGGTTGGCCACTCCCCCTTCAGGAGCCCAGGACCCTGGATAAGCATCTTCGGACCTTATCAGCTGACACCTGAATCCCACCACACCTGACTCTGCTTCATATTGGTACATCATGAAATTCTTCTCTGTAATGAAGTTAGGAATCATGGGTTTTCCTGAACAGAGATGGTCTCTAAAGATAGCCCCTCAGGCGGCTGCAGTCGACTGTGTGGAGCTGTGTCTCTGCCCCTTCCACCGATGACATAGCCTTGTTTTACTCTTGAAGGGTACTTGTTGGTTAGTTTCTGGAATGTCTCCAGACTGGATTTGTTGGTGTTCTTAGTTCACTTTTGTGGCTCTAACAGAAGTATGTAACTTCTGAAGAGGTTTGCCCCGCCTGTGGTTCTACAGCCTGGGGTATTTGAAGAACAAGGCATCGGTGCTCAGGCATTGCCTGTGCAGCCTCAGCTGAAAGGTAGATGGAAGGGAACCTCCTAAAGTAACTTCCATTCTGCCCTCTGGAGATGTAGTATAAAGCATATATGCAGAGGCTCTGGGTTCTGTTTCCAGGTAAGTACAAACAAGCAACAGCCTTAAAAAATCATCATAAAGTGACCTCTCTGAAGCAACCAGAAGCCTCCAGGAAACCAGCTGAATCACAATATGTGGCCAATGAAAACAGCCAGCCTTCCCCTGCCAGCTGCTGGTATACCTTATAGCCCCCACTGTTTGAAACTACAGTGCCTGGGGCTATGCCTGGCACACAGCAGGAGCTCCACGAATTCCTCAAATGATCCAAGAAACCAAGTCATAGATTCAGGAGACATGGCTGAACAGTGGGTAGATGGCAAGTCAGGTCTCTGTGCCAAAAGGACTTTAGCACCAGGCCCATGACCTCTAGAAAACCCTCCTGCCTGAGTCTGGAGGAAAGCAGAGAGGGAGGGTGAGTTTAATTTTGCCCTGGAATGTGGCCTTTTTCAGTCAGCTGGAGAGGGTGATAAGGAAGTGGCTATGGGAACCGTGGGAATGGGGGAGGCAGACCCCATTCACAGAGCAAAAGGCACTAGCCTTGTGGAATGTACAGGGTGTGGGGCGCCAGGAAGCAGAATTCCTGAATGACTGGCTAGGGCTGGGCCTCAGTACCGCAGTCCCCCAGGGAACCTATGTGGCCAAAGGCAGTGTCTCATCAAAACAGGAAAATCATAGAGGAAAAATGCACATGTAAGTGGACTGGTATTTACAAGGAAGGGCTCCTGCTGTGACCCTAGCAGGGGGATGGAGGGGATGCAGGGCACAGAGGAGAACTTAGGGTCGGCCTCGGTGCCAATCACATCTGGTGTGGTGAATGATAATGATGAAACAGAAGGGGTGATGCAGGACCATATAGGTCTGCCCTGCCTCCCAGACCCTGGATCCCAGGAGGCTAGAAGGGAAAGGGCAGGCAAGAAGACCACAGAAAGGCTCCTTGGATATGCTTCCAGGCTGCCTACAAATTCTCTCTGGATGGCTGTCACTGGAGGGCTTCGGGCACACAAAGGTTTTGGCCCCAAGTACTTGCAGAAGCCTCTACCCCTGGATAGCAGGGATTGATACTCCAAAGTTTGCAAGGTGCTGAGAAGGCTAAGCAAACAAACTTTGGCCAGTGCACACATGGCCAGCCCAGTGTGGACAGCTGCTCCTGCTTCTGGGCTGGGTTGGCATCATCACACACCATTACCCAGAAATACTCAGCTGAGATGCCTCCAGTCCTCTCTATCCTGAGATCCTGGGATGCTCAGTCCTGCATCTGTGGCTCTTCTGTGAACCCATTCTCCAGGGTCCCGTTCTGCCCAGGAGATGACATGAGATGTTGTGGAATAATATTTTAAGATGTGTTACATTGTTTATGCTGTGGAACATTTGTTTAATGTTGTGAAGATGTGTTACATTCTTTTATGTTGCGTTTGTTTAACTCTGTGAAGCTGTGTTACTTTGCCTGCCTAAAACACCTGATGGTCTAATAAAGAGCTGAACGGCCAATAGCAAGGCAGGAGAGAGGATGGGCGGGGCTAGCGGGCAGAGAGAATAAGTGGGAAGAGAGAAGAAGAAAGAAGACAACAAGGAGAGGACGATGCTGGGGCCAGCCACCCTGCCACCCTGCCACCCTGCCACCCTGCCACCCAGCCACACAGCCACCCAGCCACACAGCCACCCAGCCACCCAGCCACCCAGCCACCCTGCCACCCAGCCACACAGCCACCCTGCCACCCAGCCACCCAGCCACACAGCCACCCAGCCACACAGCCACCCAGCCACCCAGCCACCCAGCCACCCTGCCACCCAGCCACCCTGCCACCCAGCCATAAAAGTGAAAGTAAGATGTACAGAAGAAAAAGTAAAAGCCCAGAGGCAAAAGGTAGACAGGATAATTTAAAGAAAAGCTGGCAAGAGACAAGCCAAGCTAAGGCTGACGATAAAGCTTGGAGAAGGGACATTGTAATAAGTCCCTTGTTACAGAGAGAAAGCAATTCCAGAGTGATGATGGATCTCCTAATCACCTTCCCACAACCAGGAAGGGGTAGAGCCCAGACTGTGACCATTCCTTGCTACACACGAGTCTGGCCAAGAGTTCAAGACTCATAAGGGTGGAGGTCTCCGGTTCATAGTCTCTACAAGGAAGTGACATGAACAGAGAGGCATCTTCCTGAAAGTGCTGGAGAGGAAATGTTGCTGCTTCTGCTGACTATGGAAGTGGCCACAACCTGAACTGCTCCAGGATGTGAGTGAGGACTGACCCAGACTGAGCCCATTGCTAAACCCTTCTGCACCAACTCATGAAGCAGGCACTGGCCTCCATCCCTCTCACAACGAGCAAGTCAGAGGCCTCACAGGTTCCCTGGCCTCCAACGCAAGAGTTAACATGGACAGTGTGATGAACATGAACATATGCCAACCTGTTCCTACAGTCTACTGTCCTGGGGCCACAACACTACTTTTCAAATAAGGTTTAACATTTCCCAGCCGAGGAGTCCTTGCTGTAGGTTCTTGTCTCTTAGCAACACTCACCTAGGGCCGTCTGCATGCCTAGCACTCTGCTAGCATTTCATAGATACAGTGCTTCACAACCTCCCCCCCCCTCCCGCGCCCCAACCCGAGACTGATTTTCCTATTGGTAAATGGACAAAATGAGGTGTGAGGACAAGGCTAGATTCAGTCTTGGATTTCTGCCCTGTCTCCATGAACAAGGCTAAATGAGGGACACACCCTCTGCCATCTTTGGGAATTATGCTCACCCAAGCCTTTTCCTCCAATACCTACGGGGTGTCTCCATGCACTTGCTCCTTCCTATCTTCCTTAATATGACATCTGTTCTAGAACCTTCTATGGCTCCCACTGGCTGACACAGCATGTGCAGACCCACTTCACCTGTCTTTTTCATTTCTCACTGTCATCCCAACTCCACCCAATCACACTGGGTACAGACACTACAACGCTATCTCTTCTCTCAGTCTAATTCCTGCTCATACTCACCCAGGTGCCCCCCACTCCAAGAAGCCACACATCTACTATGTGCTTCACTTCCAATCAGACACAAGTGCACACCGGCCTTGACACCCCTTCACCTTCCCAGATAGGGTCAGATTCTGGGAATCAGGCTCCAGGCAACCTGCCTGGACCCAGCTGAATGCTCAGCATGGCCAGCTGAACTTCCTTTGCCACACGCTCAAGCCCAGCCCCTCATGGCAGTGACACGCTGTCTGCCCCAGGACACAGGGATCACTAGGGCAGGTCTTCTGTGGTTGGAGTGCTTAGGCACACTCCTGCCAAGATGTCACATACTGAGTCATTGGCCCATTGTCTTTTCATTAATTGGCTGGATGTGACTTACAATTTAATAAGTGACATTTGATGAATTGAAGGCCAACGTTTTCAAAACATCTCTTGATGTGGAAAATGTGAATCAAAGAGATCTTGGCAGACAGACTGGCTGCTGCTAGACCCAACTACTGCCCAGCTGATGGGTTGGCATTGTAGTTGTGCAGGCATCTGCCTGGAGTAGCCACTGCCCACAGAAAGCTGGTCCTGGCCATGTGAAGCACCAGGGGCACACTCCTTCCCAGGCCAGGAATCTGTTTACCCACTGTGCTGATCCATTCAGAATGACATTTGCCTCCAGACCAGCCTGGGACTCCCTGCTCTAACCAAACCAGGTCTGTTTATTATTAAGTTCTCAGGATAAAGATCGTAGGAGATCCTTCTAGAATTCTGAATGGAGCTAAAGCTAAATATCCCTAGAGTTCTCTGGGCATTCCTGTTAGAAACTTTGGCCATGAATTTCCAGTTGGAAAGCAAGCTTCACAAAGGGTGGGCACTATGTCCATGGAGATCAACTTGACATCCAATCTTCTGCCCATGGGCGCAGATAGGAGCACATAGTGCTCAGTAGGCAGCTGTCACTCTGTGAACCAGCAAACAGGCCAGCAAGGATTGGCTAGGCCTAAGGCTTAGTCGATGTACTTTGGCATTAAATTTTTAGCCCAGCCAGACCACCCGTGCAGAAGTGTAGGGAATGGGGAAGAAGCATGGAGGATGTAGCCATCCTGGAACCAGACAGTCACAAGAGGCAGGTGGATGTATTTTAACCTTTACTGTCCTCTGTTCCAACTCACAGTGTGCCCTAGTGATCTAGGAAATGGCGCTGTAAGGGAGGTGAAGCGATGACCTCTAACACTCATACTATGCCTGCCCAACTAAGGGCAGTCAGCCCCATAGCAGCCTTGTCCGTCATAAGAATGCCTCAGGCAGCTTGCAACAGGCTCATTTCAGGAGCCCTGGTGGTCTAGTGTCCACTGGTCAAGTAACTCCTCAGAGATTTCCTTTTCTTTGGGGGGTGGGGGTGGGGGGGGGCTGAACAAGTCTGATCCCAGTGCCTGCAATGATCATTTTTAAAGAGGCAGGAAAACATTAGAAGTTACGCTCCTGGGCTTTGGTTACTGTTCCTTAAACTGCTTTTCAGGCAAGTCTATGTGGTCTCATAGCAACAATCAATGGCTACATGCTTCTAACAGGCCAGGCACACATGAGCCTGACATGGAATTGTCAGTGTCCCTGAGAGGTGGGATCCAGGCCTCACTCCATTCCAAGTCAGGAAGATGAAGACAGAGAGTAAGAAATAAGCCCCAGCAGACAGCAGGGCTGAGAAGTCCAGGCTCTGGGGGATCCAGAATTCCTGCTCCCTCTTCTCAATGGGTGCCTAAATCCCAGATACCTGGTAGACTGTGGTGCCACACCTCCACGTAAGACCGGGAACCCATGGGGGGGGTGCTATTACAAAGGAAATGAAGGGTGGCTGTGGTTGAGACAATGTCTCATGTAGTTCAGGCTGGCCTGAAACCTGCTATATAACCTAGGATGACCTTGAACTCCTGACCTGACCCTCCCAAATGCTGTGATTACAGGCCTTCCCCACAATGTACAGCTAGCTGGTTTTGGCTCTTGAGACAGGTCTTATCTTTAGTTCAGGCTAATCTGAAACTCTTTATGTGAGACACCTCTAGGCAGAGGCCTTTGGCTCTTCTCTGTTCCATGGAACCCTAGAAATACAGGGGGACATCAAAAGCCAGCCCACACAGCAAGGGGGTTAAGACCAGGACTCCTCTGGAGGCTTCTCCCTGAAGCAAGAGGAGACCCTGAGGCCAATCAAGTTACCATGGCAGCTGGCCCTGCAGCACACTGCACATTACATGATTTCTGTGAAATTCCTATCTGACAAACAGCAACTGGGCACACCTGGCTAACGAGGACATGAAGCCTAGGTTCCATGTCCCACCCTGGGAAGCCTCAAAGGTTACATCACTGAGGCACAGGTGAGCATAAGCGGGCCTGCAGCAAGGCCCAAGTACACAGCCCTACACATGTACATATTCTTATGTGTATGTATACATAAGTATTTCTAGTACATTCGGTGGCTCCCCCTGGAGGTCCCTTCCCTCAGACTGAGGCCTCTACCCCTAGGCCATTATCACAGGGTAGTGGAAAAATTCCAAAAGGGCAGCTGACCATTTAGAAGTCTGTCTGGAGGTCCAGACAGATATAACTGAGGGACCTATAATGACCCAGCCCCCTATGCTAACTGTTGGCCACATGTGTGCAAGGCCCAGTGACTCCCATGTCTTATCTCAACACTTCACTGTCCCCAGAAGGAAGGTGTCATCCTCAGCAAGGCCAAGACAGGGCTTGCACACTCACTCCACAGCTCTACCACATTCTTCTGAGTTTTAAGTGCCCCCAGTGCTTCCCTAGATCCCCAAAAGCTAATGATCAAGACAGAGCGGCCCCTGACATTGGGGGTTTAATGACTCATCTATATTGTCTCCCCCAAGGCCACTGCCTCCTTCCACTGAGAGACACACAATCCACCCTGGCCCAAATCTTGCTGTCCCTTCTAAGGAGGTGGTCCATACTAGACATGATGTCACCTCTTTGATTTAATATCAGCCAACAAAAACCAGGGCCTGCAGGCTAATTATCTGCCTAAGGCCACTGGGACAGCCCACATCTATGTTCTGAAAAAGCAGAAGCCATCTACTCTCAGTCCCTCACTCTGCCTCTTTTTCTTTCCCATTGCTGCATTTCGAAGCACGGTGCTCAAAGAAGAAGCACAAAAATGCCACCCCCACGTCCACATTCCCAAGGCATCAAAGGGTGACAATAACCAGATGTTTTGGCCACTCCTCTTCAGTTGGTTCAGCGACCAGGAGGTGCACCTGGCCACACTAGGCTCCGCTTGGCACTTCAGACACTCACTGGGAACTTTTGGGGACACCCTTTTGGTCTCCAGATGGATTTACAGTTGTGTGGAAGAGCGCTTTCCCAGCATGCCTGAGGACCTAGATTCAATTCTTAGCACTGAAGCAGAACGGGTATTGGGCAAATCTGCTTAGGGGTGTAAACATAGCTGTTGCCACTCAGAGCACTTACTGTGCATCCGGCTCACACATTAATGACCTAGGATGTTCATTTGGCAAATGAGAAAAACGGGATACAGAGAGCTTTAGAACCTTGCCTGGGCCATGGAGCAAAATACTTTTACCCAGGATCTGTCTTAGGCATCCGGGCTCCTGACAATATCATCAATTACAGTTTCATCCAATGACAGACAATCCAGAGACCCTTGCAGCAACTGACGCCCCTGAATTGTCCACAGACCTGGCTGTCCCCAGCCACTACGCCTCCCTACTTTCAGGGTACGCCTCCCTACTTTTAGGGTGCTAAAAGCTCTATCCAGTATCACCTCAGCCTGTGTCTATTTCCTCTAGATTCTGTCACTTCCATAACCCGACCCATTAGAAATCGGGGGGGGGGGGGAGGGGAGTACATACTCAGAGCATGTAAGAGCTGAAGATGGGGCCTTGCTTCAGCCTCAGCCTAGGGACTGGCATGTAGGCAGAGGTCAGCGAGGCTCACTCACTTTCCGACAAGTGTGAGAAATCAAAACTTTAATGTAAAATATTCCCATATGTTTGCATTTGTGGCCATCTCACTTACTGAGTGGCCTGGTTTGCTGTTTGCTAGAGAAGTCTATCTGGAAGTTTCACAGTGTGGAGGGATAAGAGCCAACTTTGAATTAGGAGCCACAGGAGCCTGGGCTCTGCCAGCTTCTGCACTCTGAAAGCAGCCCTTTCTGACACCCAGTAAACAGGCCCAGAGTACAGTGAGGAGCCCAAGGACATGTTAGTGGGAATGCAGAGATAGGACCCAGGCCCATGAGAAACATAGGTTCTCGACACCCTCCACTTTGCCCCACCCTACTAGCCCTGAGCCTCTTGCACAGCTGTCCCTGAACAGAGTCCTTCATGGGTGACTCGTCATGCTCAGGGGAGTGTGGGAGCAGGTAGAGATGACTGACGTGTAGTGGCCCCACGTCACAGAACCTGGCCCAGGGCAGGGTGGTGGCAAGCCTTCTGACACCCTCCCTGACTCAGGGTTAACTCAGCTCTGACATACCACCTGGCCTCTGGTGTGACCCAGTTTTTCAGGTGTGGAAGGCTGGAGCCAGCTGCTGCCACCTGCCTGCTGGTGAATCTGGACAAGAACTACCTGCTTCCAGGAACTATCTTTCTCTGGCTGGTGCATCTCGGGCTTCTGTCCTTACTGATTCTCGTGAGTGCAGGACCAGTACAGGGAGGGTTACTCTCCGCTCAGCATTCTCACCCAGGCAGCACCTTCAACCCACACCCAGCACATTGACAGGTAGCGCTCTCTCATCAGCCATTCTGTGTGCATTGAATGATGGCGCTGTTGCCCCCATGCTGCTGCCTTCCGTATCTTCCCTAAACAGAGGTGTCAGAACCTGCAACCTGTCACTAAGAAGGCTGGGAACCTAGAATTCAGCAACCATCTGTGTCTCCCATGGGCTTACCACGGGCTCTGGCAGGTAGCCTGGGGGAGAAGAATCTCAGCTCTATCACTTGCTGGCTTTGTCACCTAGGACAAGTTACTTGGACTTCAGTATCCTTACCCATGAGATAGGGCTGCTGTTAGTACACAGGGGCAGATCCTTAGCATACAGCACATGGCACACTCAGTCTAACTCCAACTACATCTTAACACACACACACACACACACACCACTCTGAACACAACAGCTCACCTTCGTCTGTTCAGACACTCCAGTGGATCACAGCTCAGCAAAGGCCTGGGCTTTCACACATGGCTTACTAAGCAATGGAACTCTGAGGACACAGACACATGGCTACAGGATTCCTACAGCATAGACGGGAAGGAAAGCTGTGTTTCTGTGACCCTTTCCAGCTGTGTGACCCCCAAACTGCACTCAACTGCCCCCAGGGCCTCGGTGTCCTTATCTGTGGACACTCTGTATCGTCTCTGAAGGACTCTGGGAACTCTCAAGTCCTGTTGGCTGCTTTTGAGAATGAGTACAAAAAGGCTGGTGGTACCTGGGTCCAGGTCTACAGATCTTGTTCATGGTGTCGAGCCTGCCTGATACCAGGAACCTCTGTAGTTAGTTGGAAAAGGTGTAGATCCCCAGACAACTGAAGGCAACTGGGGAGAACTGCCAGATGACTAGAGAATACAACTACTCAGTTCCCAACCCAGTATCGACTTCCAGGTCAAGCGACACAGAAAAATGCTGGGGATCAGAAAACATTGCATTACAGCTCGGCTCGGAGACTTTGCTAGTTGTGTGGCTCCAGGCAGGGCTCTTGACCACTCTGAGCATCTGTTTCTATTACAAGGAAGCCCACTTCTCAGGCTGGGGCGAGGGGTCCTTTCTTTCCTGATTCTAGAGACACACTAGGCATTAAAAGGGGAGCCTGTAGACTGAAGGTAGAGAATGGGGCCTGCATAACACAAAACTTCCCTATTCCTTAGGACACCACGCTGAGTCCTTTCCAGTATACTTACACCCTTAGGGAAAAGCCAAGAACATTTCCTAAACACAGAGAGATAGAGCCACATGGCACCCAATCAAATCCCAGATGAAGATGCTCTCTCACATTGGGGTTCAGTGTTATATTATGGGATGTTGTCAGCTTGCCTTCCCTCTCCCCTTCTATACTGACAGGGCTAGCAGGTACAGAGCCCAGACTCTCCAGCAGGCCCTCTATAAGTGGTGGACAAGGCTGTGTTCTCTGGCTATGCTTGTCATCAGGGCAGGCAGGTGTTAACTGGACAGAAAAGTGGACCATCACTCTGTACCAAGTAACAATACAATGACCCATAGAGCCTGGCAAGGTGAGGGAGAGCACGCAAGGGGTAACATGGGACCCAAAGGAGCCACAGAGCTGCTTGTGAGAGATCTTCTAAGGAACAGGTCTAGTTAGCAAAGTCACCGTTCGCTCCCTCCTTTTTCAGGACTTACATTGTGACTCTACCCATACCTCTGGTCACAGCAGCAATCCTAACTCCTCTGAAGCCCCTGACGGGGGGGGGGGGGAGGCATTCCCCGGACCCCCACTCACCTTTGCCCACAGTGAGAATCCCAATGCTTCCTGCAGGTCAGTAGTACTGCTGGCAGAGCCGGGCATGTGGGCTTTCAATGGACAAGGCTGGTGATGCTCTAACGGGGGAGTGGATAGATCCCAGAGGAGGGGAGTTGGGAGCAGAGGAAGAGGCTAGACTCCTGCCCTGTGAGCCAAGCATACCAGTTGTATCTGAGTTATCAAGACCAATTGTGGAAGAGCCACAGGGCCTGCCCTCAAGTAACCTAGTTTACTCAATGAAGGTCTCAAAGCTCAACTTTCTAGTACAGTACAGCACAATTATCATTACTCTATTTTAGTTCTAATTTATGAATTAAGCTATCACGGATGTGTATGTATAGGAAAACTGTGTGTGTGTGTGGGGGGGGGTGGATCCAGCGGCTAAGAAGGACCACTGAATCCTCTGAAACAGCAGATTCAGCATGCACATCAACACCATTGCAGCTGGGCTCATGTGTATGCAGATGATCCTGCTTCTTTGCTTTTATAATGTATAAAATAACCTTTCATTGGTAAAAGTGTTCATTTCTTTTGAAAGAGGGAGGGTCAAGAGAGGGTTTCTCTGTGTAGTCCTGGCTGGCTTTGAACTCAGAGATTCCCTGCTTCTGCCTCCCAAGTGCTGTGACTAAAGACATGTGCCACCATTGCCTGGCAAAAGTGTTAATTTCGAACACGGACTGACTTAAAGAAATAAAAGTAACACTTCTGTTTAGGAATATGCCCAAAATGACAAAGATGGTGGAGGAAGAGGGGTGGACAATGCTGACTGGAGCCACAGGGGGAGGGGTTGCAGCGCACAAGCATGTGAGCAGGACAGACAGTGGTACATCCTAACTCATGCCTAAGGCTGCTTCCCGCATACCCTGAATGAGGGAAACCTGGTCTCAAATCCAGAGAAGTAGAGCATCCGCTTCACTGGGACTTCTTCACATAAGGGGAAAATAAACTTGTGTGGCATGAAGACACCAAGATTCTCTGGCCCTTTCTCAAAGAAGGTGACAGGAATGAAAGGCGGCATCCATGAGGGTACACCCTTCCCCCATCTTCTCCAACAGCCTGGTTTGAGGGTGCTCCCTTTGCAATGGGCAGGCTGAGGGCATTACAGAGTGCTCACTTGATCCTCAAGGCAGTTGGGGTGCAGGCATGAGGTATCATTAGGCCTATCTTCCAGTGTTGTCACTGAGGCCAAGAGAGGTGCAGGGACGCTGTGACATGAAGCAGATGTGGCATGTAATGCCCCGTGCCTTTGCTGAACACATCACCTGGGGGCCATCACCTGACCATGTGCAAGGCTCTAGGCCAGGTCCTGCTGAGGACAGCATAAGCCTGACGCTGCCTCAATCTTGGAATTCCACTAGTGTGGAAGTGACAAGGCCCATGAGGCACATGGCATAGAGTTGAGGAGATGGGAGGGCCACCATGGTCAGGGCTATACAGTGTTGGGAAGGAACACGACCATTCTAGAAGAGTGGGGGTGGGGCTTTCTGGAGGAATGGAGGTACCTGAGGCCGGCAGCAGAGGTGAGGGGATAATGTCATACTTACTTGGAGCCTAGCATTACCTCCTAATCCTCAGGAATAAGCTCAGACAAGCCCACTACCCTGTCCACAGTAAGAACATATAAGAATCCAAGGAAAAAAAGAAACTAAAATCAATGAAAATTAAATAAATAAATAAACAAACCTTCCAATGAAGAAAAAGTCCACAAGAGACAGACAACTTCACAGCTGAAGTCTAGGCCTCTGCAAAAAGAATCAGTGCCAATACTTGAAGCCATTCAGAAAGGAAGGCTGGTAGGAGCCCTTCCTAACACCGTTTATGAGGCTGATGTCACCTTAATGCCTAAACAAAGGAACCAAGAAAGCAGGCGAATGCAGATGACATAAACATCCTCAAGAAAGTTTGAGCCAGCAGAACCTGACTGCAAGTAAGAACAAAGGGAGATGGGGTGGGGGCTTCACCTGCCAGGTGCGTCTGCCATGGCAGCTGATTAGGGCATCAGGGAAACAGAGAGGGGAACCACACAATCCTGATGCAGAGCAAGCTTGGAGTGGCGTCTGCCCTTGAATGCACTCTTAGAATTCAGTCATCTATGGAAACTCCACAGCTGATATAATCCATGTGGAAGGTCAGCTTTCCCACAAGATCCAGCAGAAGGCTGGATGCTGCTCTAACTGCCTCTACTCAGGACTGGCAGAAGCACCAGGTAAGAAACAGAAATAAAGGGCATTATTCACATCGGGAGGCAAAATCACCTCTAACCATAGATGGCGTGATGTTGTAACAGGAACCCTAAGACGGCACAAAGCCATAGTAATGAGATCAGCATGAAACTAACATAAAAACCATTACAGAGACCTGTGGGGCAGAAGTTCAATCACATGTGGTCACCTCATTTTGACAAGGCCATCAAACAATGGATAAAGATGGTTCTTTAATAAATGGTGCCAAGAAACCATTTACTTTTGCATGTAAAAGAACAAAATCATATGCTCATCTTATTGCACATGTAAAACCTCCTCAATGTGGATTAAAGAAAAACAAATCGTAAGACCTAAATATAAATCTAGAAGCCACAAAACTGCTGGAAGAAACCGTTGGCTTAAAATATGATTTACTGAATAACATACCAGCAGATCAGGCTATAAGAGTACCAAATAAATAAGATAATAAATAAGTCATAAATAAGACTATAACAAACTAAGAGCATTGAAAGAAAATGGCCCCCAGAGGAGTGGCACTATTGGGAAGTGTGGCCTTGTTGGAGTAGGCATTGTCTTGTTAGAGGAAGTGTGTCATTGTGGAGGAGGGCTCTGAGGTCTCATATATGCTCAAGCCACGCCCAATGTCTCAGACTACTTCCTGTTGCCTCCAACTCTGAGCTACCTCTCCAGCACCATGTCTGCCTGCACACTGCCATGTCCCACCATGATGATAATAGACTAAGCCTCTGAACTATAAACCACCACGATGAAATGTTTTCCTTTATAAGGGTTGCCGTAGTCATGGTGCCTCTTCTCAGCAACAGAAACCTCAAGACAAGCATCTACACAACCAAAGAACAAAATGAAATGATAGCTGATAGCCTGGGAGAAATATTTGCAAGATACATATCTGATGAAAGAGTTAATATCCAAGATTTAAAAGGCAAGCAGGTAGGCTGGTGGGGTTTTTGAGATACTTTTTCAAAGATGAATGCAATGAAAAGATGCTTAGCATCAATGAACTATCAAGGAGATACAAACCAAAGTACCTCTCCGTTGTCAGGATGGCTGCCGTTGAATCTGGAAGGTAATAAGTGTGTGGGAGAATGTGGAAGGCAGACAACACTTGCACACAGCTGGGGGAAATGTGGCTTGGTGGACCAAACACAGAACCACCCAGTGATCTCTCTTCTAGGTTATACCCAAAAGAAAGGAAATCCCAGAGGGTTACCTGCACCTCTGTTGCAGCACTGTATAAGCTGGAACTTGGGGCAGCTACCACCTGACAGAGAGATACAGAAAATGTGGCCCCCGGACATAATGGAAATTATCCACCTTATGCCAGAACAGACTTGGAAGACATTCTGCTATGTGGAGTGGGGCGGGGGAAGAGAACCTGATACAGACAGAGAAGAGTGGTTACCAAAGTCAGGGTTGGGGTGGGAAATGGGAAGGTAAGTCAACAGATCCAAAGCAGAGGATGTGGTACACTATGCTGGGAAAGATCGGGTAAATCCACCAGGTCTCTAATATTAGCGTGCTGCGTACAGGGTTTTCTACACAAGGCCATAGCTGTTCTTTGTTGTGGCTATAGAATGAATATGGAGATGATCTGCTTCCAAACAGAACTCATGAAAGAAGCTGAGTCACCACACAGTGATGCTTCAAGGTAGTTGGCCCCCTTCAGAGCTGAGGGGGTACTGATGAGGTAAAGACAGGGGAAGATAGTGGTGTTGTGTGATATTTTGATCGCATTCTAAGACCCCCGAGACTGGCAATAAAATTTGCTTTGAATCAGAGGGGGAGGGGAGCTATCTACCAGCTGACCAAAATTAAGCATAGAGATTTTGAAGGACTGAGTACAGAATCAAAAGTAGTAGTGTGGAGCTGAGAGTCTCTAGCCCTGACTGGATCAAGGAATGAGAGAGAGAGAGAGAGAGAGAGAGAGAGAGAGAGAGAGAGAGAGAGAGAGAGAGAGAGAGAGAGAGAGAGAGAGAGAGAGAGAGAGAGAGAGAGGAGGTCATGCTCACTTCTCTGCCGCTTCTCCAAACATTCAGGTTCTGACTCTAATATCTGGCTCCCTAAGTTTTTATTGATAAAGTATGAATAAATAAACACTTCATTTGACAAAGCCTACAGCACCTAGTATTCCAAGGCAGTCTCCCATCCAAGTACTAACCAGCCCTGATCATACTTAGCTTCTGGGATCAGATGAGATTGGGCTCATTCGGGTATTTTGTGTGTGTGTGTGTGTGTTTTCATTTGGTGCCCAACGTGGGGTATGTACCAAGCTTTTTCTTTTGGGGTACCAGACAGCTTCCAAATCATGACTTGGGGACTTACTAGTTTTGAATGCTCAGCCTAGCTTAGGCACATTCCTGGCTAGCTCTTTTAACTTAACCTGTTTCTCTTCATCTACCTTTGCCTCGGCTTTTTACAGTTTCTTACTTTCTTGCTGTCTCTATGTCTGTCTGTCTGTCTGTCTGTCTGTCTGTCTGTCTGAAGACTACCTGGCTTCCGGCTCTGGGCGTGTCCCTCATTCTCTCCTCTTCATCCTTTTGTTTTTCTTTCTCTCTTGAACCTAGATTTCTCCTATTTATTCTCTCTGTCTGGCAGCCCTGCCTATCTCTCTCCTGCCTAGCTATTGGCCATTTAGCTTTTTATTGGATCGATCAGGTGCTTTAAGCAAGCAACATGAAACAAACGTAACACATCTTTGCCTAGTTAAAATAATATTTTACACACAGGACACTGAGCCATCACAAGAGCTGAATATGGATCCTGTGAAAGCCCAGTCAGTCCCCACAAGAGGTGGCCATGAAAGAGCCTTTCCCATCACTCAAGCCTTCAATCTTACCATGTGACCTCTCCCCAACTGCACATGTCCAGCCTGACACCGTGAGCCAAGAGGTAAGATGGCCAGGAGGCCCCCCACAGAGCCAGCCCAATGATGTCTACATTTCAGTCTCCAAAAGTGACCAAAATAAACCTCTTTTTAAAAGTGACCCAGATTCAATACTTTACTACTAGTAAAGAACAGACTAGAGAAGATGAATATGATAATATGTCTCATTATGCAACCATTTTACTGTAGGTATATGGATGTAAATATCTCATGACGTCATGCTATATGCCTTAAATATCCATTAAAAAAAACACTTTTAGAAGAAAGAAGACTCATGTCTCATGTCCCTTAAAACACTAGCCAGTGCTAAAAAGATCCAATTTCAGATTGTTTTATTTTGAGACAGGGTCTTACTCTGTAGATCATGCCTACCTCATTCTTGGGGCAATCCTCCTGATTCAGCCTTCCAAATGCTAAGAACACAGGTCTAGAGCCACCACTTCCAGGTTTCCAGGTTTCTCCCGACTTGGTTCCTATACCCCTTGTTACGGCCCACTCTCTAAGCCCTGACAGTACTTTCCATCCTGCAGGTTTGTGATAAAAGGAAGTGAGGTCCTGACTAAGCCTATACCTCACTGACTCCCCTTACCTGTGCCACCATATCAACTCAGCTAGAAAGGGATCCAGCCACCCACTGCGGTGGGGCCTTTGCCATGTGACTCACAAGGCCTCACTTCTAGGCATCGCTGGTTTCCCACTTCCCAAAAGAATGTCTGTTAGCAGCCAGGGCAGAGGTGAAAGATCAGAATCACCAACATGTCATAGCGTCCTGAGAGGCTGATCCAGAAGAGCCTGCCCACTCCTGTCCCTCCCTCGGCCCCACAGTCACTGGTGAGATAGGTCAGACAGGCTCAGAGGGGAGAAATACTGCAGGGCCCCTGGAGAGTTCTTAGACGGCCAAGGTCATGAAAGCCAAGGCCTGGGCAATGGCTCCAGCCAGCCGGTGGCGACTACGGTGGACTAGAGTTGCAGTATGAGGGTACGTGGGCGCCTGCATGGGAGACTGAACACTGCTGGGACACTGGCCCCAGTGAAGTGTGACTGTAGCAAGCACGCGCCAGCGTCACTTCCCCAGCTGAGATGACGCCATGTGGTGATGGCAGCATGTACAGCGGAGACAGTGGGCAGCTCTGCCTTATCTACAACTTCTTGAAAACCTACAGTTACTTCAAAATTGAAAGTTCACTTAGTTTTTTAAAAATGAGAAGTAAATGTCATAACTAAAACCAAATCCAAGGGGCCAGGGACAGAGGCTTGTCTGTGCCCCAGATCCCAGAAAACCTGGCACACAGCAGACCCTAGTGACCAGTGAACTACTCTCACACTTGGCTGCTCCAGCCTCTCTAAGGTGCTCTGCAGGTACACACAGGAAGTCCTGCATTCTCTCTGCAGCTCCTTAGCACGGGCTCAATGGTAATTTCCTGCCCAGAGATGCCCTCATGACAGGAAACAGTCACTCAGGCTTCACCACTGGCCTACCACCCTCCCAGCATCCATGGCAACAAGCCATAAAGACAACTAAGATACTAACCAAGATGACCCCAAGAAAATACAAAAATGACACACCCTCCAGAATATGATGATGCTGAGAAAGCCAGCTCTTGTCACAGACATGGATGAAAATCTCAGTTGCGTCACCTGCCACTGTGGCATCACAGTCAAGTGCTGCCGGAAGAGATAAAGCTCCTCCCCGACTGTGAACCAAGGAGACCCACGGCAAGCCTTTGGCCTAGCCCTAAGTGCAAGCTGCCCACTAGGTACACTTGGTGCCAGAGCAACACAGCCCCAGGGTGGCCTGAGGGTGATGCCAGGCACTGATGGTATTTGCAGTGGAGGAAGGGTGTACCCCTAGGGAGAGAGCTAGCCCTGGCCATGCCCTCCAGTGCTGCTCAGAGTGGAGTTCAAGCATCAGTCCAAGGTCAGCACAGGGGAACAGAACCCTGGCATGTCCCTCCAGCCACAGACCAAGAGTCTTACAGGCTCTGCTCAAAGTCCTGTCCATCCAGTGAGTACATGTTGGTGACACTGGCCAGACAGTGTATGTGACACAGGACTGCACTGCCAGCCAGAGATGTGTTTGGTCCATCATCTGTACATAATTTTAAGATTTTTGTCATATCTTAAAAGAGGATCCAGAGGCCACAGAGACAACACACTGAGGTCACTTTTCCTCAGGGACACCACTCTCCAGCTAGCCACAGCCAGCTCTTTATCTTAGTGTGACGCTTCCTCTCAGGTAAAAATACTGACTTCACCGATGGTTGCTGCAAAGGGCAGCCCAGAGCCAACCTGTCCGGGGAACTCTCAGGTGCACACCACAGGACCCTTCCCCCCCAGGGCCCCACCACTGTGGTCCAACCAGTTTCAGTGAGAATATAGGGGTTACACAGCTGCTGGGGTTAGTGCCTCTCAGAATCTCTATGATGAAGGAGCACCCCAATCTACAACTGAGGGAAAAAACCCCAAAAACCTATACCTTGTTGAGGGTTCCCTAGCTAGTGAACAATGGTGAGAAAAGAGACAGCAATCATGAGAGGGCCAATCCTGGGTCAAACTCAGGGAAGCCAGTGCTCATTTATCCTCTGAGGCATTGCAATGGAGAAGAGCATCCTGGCCCAAACTATGTGTCACATTCCTGAAGATCTGAAAACACTGTCTACCATGAATGGATTCTGGGGCCCAGCAAAACATCAGAGCGGGCCAAGAAACACCAGGACTCTAAAAGCTCTCAGGGGACATTCTGACTAACTCTTACACACTCGCGGCTTCTGATGGGACTGTGTGAGGAAAAAACAAGGCCTCACCAGGACTTATGAAAATCAGTAAGCTCAAGGTGTCTGAGACGTAGGACCCTGGCAGTGGGGTGCTGGGTTCTAGAACTCCAGTCTTGCACACACAGCTCAGCAGCTGTGTGGCTGACCAGTTACTTTCCATCTCTGAGCCCCGACTTCCTATTCTAAAATGGAATTAGCAGAGAAAACAGTTACTGGAGAGCAAAGGGAACCTGCAAGATGGGAAAAAAATATTCTCGAGCCATGGATCTGATGAGGAGGTAATATCCAAAACATAGAGGAAATCTTTCAACTCAACAGCAAAGGCATATGCCACCACAAGTCAAAGGTCAGAGAAGACGTTTGAAGGCAAAAAAGTACCTTGTGGGTATGAAGACTAATCACCAGGGACACGACCTCCTGGAGCCTCTCCGAACATCTTCCTGAATGACACTACCCAAAACCAAAAGACACTAAGTGCTGGTGGGGGTGTGGGGACGGGAACTCAGAAAGTCGCTGGGACTATTAATAACAGTATAACCACTACCAGAACCACCTGCCCAACAACCCTGTTACCTGG
The DNA here is from genome assembly GCA_033318265.1 of Phyllotis vaccarum. Lineage (NCBI taxonomy): Eukaryota > Metazoa > Chordata > Mammalia > Rodentia > Cricetidae > Phyllotis > Phyllotis vaccarum. The sequence goes on along the minus strand of JARWLC010000016.1, from coordinate 63,631,426 downwards.
CATTTATTGTTCCCCACAAATTGAATACAGAATCTCAAGTAGATATCTGCACACCCCTGTCCACTGAGGATTGAGCACAACGGTCAAGCTGTGGGAACAACCTCAAAAGATGAGCAGATAAGAAGGTAGTATGCGTACATGGCAGAATACTAGACAGTCTTAAAAGGGAGGACACCCTGTCATTTGAGATGGGACAGATGGACATAGAGAACGATGTTAAATGATAAAAGTCGGTCACAAGACAAAATAGACTCCCCTCTATGAACTCTCAAAAACAGGCAAGCCCAGAGAAGCAGAGCGGTAGTTGCCAGGAAGTAGGAAAGGGATCGAGGGAGCTGTTCAGTGAACAGAGTTTCGGGTACATGAGATGAATATCTTTTGTAGACCTGCTGCAGACACGGTGCCCACAGCTAACAATGCTGTACTGTGCAGTCCAGTCTCTTAGGATTATATTCTTCCTGCACTCCAAAACTCAGATTAATACTACCTGATGATAAAGCGACAGTCTGAGAGTCTGCTAAGGTGCTGGACCTGTTCTGTACCCAGATGGGAGTTGTGACTTCAAGAGCGTGTCTTAAATTTCATTCTAAGTACACCAAAAAAGTCAATTTTATTGTGTGGGAATTAGAAAATAACACAAAGACAATAAAGCACTGTTAACTGCATCTGCCTCACAGGACTGGCACGGTTGTCAGTGATGTGCCTGGTTCAGTGCTTATCTCCCCCCCCCCCAAAAAAAAACCCAGCCAAGACTCAGCCTCAAATGAAAGCAAGAAGGAGGGCCACAGAAGCTGCTGGGATTCCACAGACAAAGCTGGCAGGTGTGAGTCGCCAGCTCCAGCTGGTCCTGATTTTTCATTTCCCAGGGCTGATGGTGGACTTCTCTGGTCCCCCTTTGACCACTTTCTGTTCTGTTCTGAGAGCTGTATATTAGGGTCCTTTGTGACATTGTTAAAATTGGGTTACGTGGTGTTCCAAATATAAACACATTATTATTCACACATACACATCGGGTTCTGTGAGTTCACTTAATTATTAAGTTTAGCCAATGCCAGGCCTCTCATCTTGGGCAGGGTTCCCACTATTTGGATGAACAGCACACTGGGTCCATTTCAGACAGTCCTTGCTTCCTGTCCAGCCATGTTTCAGGCAGGTTCCTGGAAGGTGGCTGGTGTTCCTGGACAGGGAGGCTGTGCCACCAGAATGTGCCTGGTATGAGGGGGCTCCTTGGGACACTCTCTTAGAGACCCAGAATTCCTGGTGGCCAATCTCAATGGGCTTACTTAAGATTACTACTCAGGCTCTATGGGTAACCTCCCTTTGGGAGAGCGCCTCTTCCATGACCCTGTTTCCTCCTGCTTTCCCCAGGAGCCATGAATTTGCAGAACAAATTACACAGGACTAGCAGAGGGCCACCTTGCCTGCACTTCCTCCACATACATAACCAATGCAATTAGACTAATAGACCTACAGGCTCAAGCTGACAACAGATGATTAGGCTAATTACCCCTTCCTTAAAGGATCAATTAGGGCTGTGCTGCCCAAACTGTATTCTGAGAAATGGTGCCAAGGCTCCCAACAACAGGCTCCTTAGACTACACATCTGGCACCAACTAGGCTGAACCAGGACCCTACTCCCTTCCGCAAGGGATTTCAGAGGCTTTCGAATGGCGGCCAAGTGTCAGAGAGAGACTACAGACTGGAAGGAAGAGCTGTGGGGTCCAGTCAGTGGCATGGAGGGCTCGGTAGACCTCAACATGGCTCTAATCACCAAGGGACTTGTCAAAGCACAGAGTCAGGCTGGGCACAGAGATCCTGTATGCCCCCACAAGCTTACAGTGATGCGGTTGGTCTTTGGATTTTATGTTAAAGGACTAAAATGAGAACAGAAAGCGTAGGAGGCACACACCTACAAACCACTACTTGAGAAGTTGAGGCAGGAAGATCTCAAATTCCAGGCCAGTATGAGCCCTGTGTTTAACATCAGTGGGGATGGGGAGGAGTGGGGGACGACACAGGAGACAGACTCTGAGACTTTCTCTCTTTATTGGTCACTGTAGAAATAGAAAATCAGACTATTTAAAGTCACACAGTTGGGTCAGAACTCTTCTCCCCAGGGTAGTCTGCCAAGGCTCCACCAATCCCCTGCTTCCCTCAGGGTACAGGCCCACTTGCCCGTGGTTTTTCCACTTCAGCCTTAGCTTATGTTCACACAGACCCACAGCTGGCTCTGTTCTGATTTCAAACAATGCCCATGGTTAAACAGGGTTCTGGCTCACTGATTTTAGAAGTGCAAGGCAAGCCTTGGCCAGAATGTCTTCCTCGACACTGTCAAGAATCCAAATGGCCTGGGACGAGAGACTTTTCCAGGTGAGCATGTGGACATAGCTATTGACCCCCAGACTTCCAGATGCCAGCAGTGTGGGGACTTTAGCAAAAACTGGTTTTAGAAAATTCCAGAACTGGGTGTTAGAGAGAGGGCAAGAGGAAGGAGGGAGGGAGGGGAGGGTTATGAGTGCGTATAGATGGTTGGAAGCTTCAGGATGGTCGCTGCTGGGCCAGGATTAGTGAGGAGGAAGGAGACACATCCAATTAGAGAAAGAATTACTTCTCTTTGAATTCATGGACCAGAAGAGAAAACGCTTCCAGCCCACTGGACACAGGAGCTATATAAGCAGACAGAGTGTGGTGCCAGCTCCTGCAATGGTCTTATTCATGACCTTGGTCCCCAGCGGACTCGGTGATGAGATGGCAGGGAGTGTCTTCAGGGCCTGCCTTGCCTAGGTGTGGGTTGTTCACCAAGTCGTGCCTGTGAGACACCAAAAGTTCTAATACATACTCAATAAACTCGAAACCCCGCCTTTCACAGGTCATTCTACCTCCAGCCTGAATTTCCGTTATAATTTTATAAATGTGATGTGAAGGATGTGTTCCCATTAGTTTTCAGTTCTCACTGGAATGTGCAGATAGAAACAGAGGCATTCCTGTAGCTTTCTCGGTTGACAGTTAACTCTGTCCTCAGCATCATTGATGGCTGGGCTTAGCCTATTAGGGAGTAAGGAACTTCATTTTTCTGCAGGGCCCACTGGGGAAGCTATGTCCGGTACTTGATTTTTCAGATCAATGTCACTCATTTGGAGGTTGAAAGTGGAATTCGGAAAAACTCAAGCCAACTTCAAGAGGGCCATGCTGGGGGTGTGGCTCAGTGGTAGAACACTTGCCTAGTAGTAACAAGCAGGGCCCTGGGTTCCACTCCGAGCATTACAAACAAGAAAGTGGGGAAGGGGAGCAAAGAAAACCTTTTCAAGGTCCACTCAAGTGCCTTGAGGGAGGGAGACCTTTGGAAAGCCAGAGTAGGCTGTGATGGAGGCCAAACCAGGTCACTACCATGGGATTACTGCAGGCAAATGACCTGTGCTGTCATAAAGGTCACAAGTTCAAAGAGGTCCCCCTCCTGAAACTCTCTATCCTGTCTCAACAGAGAACAACTTCCTTCGTACTGGATCCCATGAATCAGAATCTGGACCTGATACCTGGGCCCTGCACTGCAGGCCATCTAAGTGAGGCACACATGTCCATCCCCGTGAAGGGAGCACACAGATAACCAGCGCTCTCAGATCATGGTGTTTCAACCTGTAGACTGCCACTGTACCAGAGCTGCTCACTGATTCCCTTTCCTGACAGAGGGGCTCAGGGTCCAGGGGAGGGACGCTGTGAAAGCCTGTGGAGTGGCAAGTAGCAAGTGCCACTAGCCAGCCGGAACTGGGGACAACACCCACGGACCTAGGTCACAAAGCCAGCATTGTAAGTGCAACCATCGGTATCAGTTTAAACCAATTAATAGGAGTAAAGCAAACACTAATCATTTAAAGCTCTCAGTCCCTCCCCACTGCATTCAGCCTCCTCCCTTAACCCCTAAAACTCAGAAAGGACCAAATCAAGGAAGAGAGAGGGTCTCAGGATATAGCTCAGTGGTAGAGTGCATGCTTAGCATGCACAAGCCCTGGCTTCCACTCTAAGCATCAAAGACAGGAAATAAAGATGCAGAAGTCTCCACCAGCAGCTGCCATGCACAATCACACGATAGCTACAGCGCTCTAGACAAACTGGAAAGGCATGTTGTGCCCAAGGGCACCTCCAGCCAAGCACCATTCTAGGTGCTGCAGATACAACCATCTGCAAATTAGCAAAAATCCTTGCCCTTAGGAGATGAAATACTGATGACAGAAAGGGAAGAGAATATGCATAATAACTCACTAATTACAGAGTGGGAGGAGAGAGAGGTGCTTCAATGAAAGTATAATAATGATAGTAGGCAGAGGCCAGAACTTCCTGGCGCTTGCTGGGTCCCACACATCACCGGGTCTCATGTGTGGATGATGATCATACCCATTTCATGGGCAGGAAAACATACCAGAGTTAAGATGTTGGTTTCCCCTTGGTCTTGAACTGGGGTGGGGGTGTGAACAGTGTTCTAATCACTGCATGCCTCTCTCTACTCTCCACGATTAAAAGATTTGATCTCTACTCTCCACTATTAAAAGATTTGACAGAGTGGCAGGCATTCAAGATTGCCCTTGTGCCCCAGAGCTGAGTGCTAACAGCCCGAACTCCAATTCCAGCGTTATCTGTATGCATGCAAGGTGCTTCTACCACAGAAGTCACCCATGGTTTAAAAGGAAGATGCACACACTCTCTCAAATGACAAAGGGATAGATATCAAGCTTTGTTTGTACAGTGGATGCTCCTGGTACAGTCATATCTTGGAATGATACAAGGGCTGTGCCATGTACTACACATCTCCCAATGGTTGGACAAGTGACAAAGGGCTAAACATTAGGTATGACATTCGGCAAACTGACAAGTGGCCCTGGAAGCTGCAAAGTTCTGTAGAATGGTGACACCTTCCTTCATAGGAAGTCCTGAAGTACTATTGTGTCAAAATATGAAAGAGGGTACATTTGATGGGCACACAGTTCACCCCGCATGAAGTGACTGACCATACAGGGGGAATCCATTCCTACTGTTTTCCAGTGAGCCCAAGCAAGAAAGAACTTACTAAACCCACATTGGCGGGGACCCCATGGCAACTGTAGCATGTCCAGAAAGCCTCAGAGCTGGGTTGTGTACTCTTTAATCATCAACGCGTTAAACTGGCTAGTAACCAGCAGGACAGCCAAGGCAAAAGCAAGAGTTCACCTCACCTCACCTGCCCCTCAAAGTCCCAACCAGAACTCAGGTCTGCCCTGCTCTGCCCTTCTAGCATGAAGGCAGGGAGAGTTTAAAAGAGCAAGTGGTCCAGAGCAGTGATTTCTTCAATAAACTCAAAATCCCTAGAACTTGCTGAACCATGTAGGGAAAGAGGAGGGTTGGGAACCTCTACAGTCAGCCCTAGAAGGGCGGTCTGGGGGACCCGGATGTGTCCAGAGTCCTTTCTACATGGATACACTGGTCTTGGGATTGCTCCTGAATGCTGTCACAGGGCCCTCCAGATTCAAATCCACCATAAGTCTGGATGCATTTGTCCAAGTCCTTAATCAACCCCAGGGCTGCCTCAAAGGAGCTGGTTTGTCATATGGTACCAGTGCCCAGGATGGGCTAAAAAGCACTTCAGTTGGTCAAGCAATCGGAGGCCAATGTCTTCTCCAGGCCTAGACCCCAGAGTGCCAATGTGCCATGATGTGACAGCAAGCTTGGACATTTTCTAGGTTGACTGTAACTCTTCTGACTTCATGCACATCAGTAAGAGGGGAGGAGGGGATACTGAGACCCATGGAGGAGTAACTGTTCCCTAGTTGTGGGGACTACTCGTTCACAGAGCCCCTCATTCATAGATGCCCTACTTCTGAGTTCCAGTCTGTGGAGAACAGGCCAGGGGTGCCTCATACTTCCTGTCCTTTCAGGTGGGGACCTTATTTTTAGTACCAATTTGCAAGAGGTGAAACCGATATTTCGAGCGCACCCAGACACCTGCTTGGGGCCAGCCAGCTAGCTAAGCAGTGAGGGGCTTAGGGGCTGTACTCTAAGCCTTGGCTTCCAACATCTAGATCATATGAAGCAGCTGGTTGGAGGGGGCAGGAGCCAGAATCCCTTTCCTCCAAAGCATCCCACCAGCTCGGAGCATTTCAGTGCCTCTTATCTCAAGGGAATGTCTGGTGGGGTGGGGGTGGGGGGCTTTCCCGGACAGGCTTCCAGGAGGCCTGGCCTTGTACAATAGCATTCCAGGAGGTAAAGGACCCTACAAAGGCACCCACTGTAGGGCCTGCAGAATGCTTGACGGCCCCCACCTCTGCAGAGCCCCCAGACCCCAGTCTCCTCCTCTTCGTACCCTGTCCCCAAACCCAGAGCACAGAGCCAGGACTGGGGGGGGACAGGTCTTCATATCTGGAGGGCAGGGTATTCTGAGGCCCCGAAGAATTAAGCTTCCCCAGCTGCTGTCAGACAGAATGGGGCTGCAGCCCTGAGATCCCACGGGGGCAAGGCCAGGCGCCCGGCCCCACCTGTCAGCCTGGGTGGGGTCTATTAGGGAGGGCTGGGGAGAGAGAGCCTGAGGATGATGGCTACTTTGATTTGGGTACCAAGTTGGGGGAGGGGAATGCAAGCTGGGGGACCCCGCGCTGCGATAAGAGAGTGCGTGGGCTTGCCCTGGCTGCACGAGGGGCTGAGGAGCGGGGATGGGCTCCGAGACCAGGGGAAGGCCGCGGTACCCCGGGGCCTGCCGAGACTTGCAACGAGATCGCGTTTGCAAGCAGCGGGGGTCGTTACGGGCTGCAGAAAGGGCCTCAGGACAGTGCCTCACTCACCTCCTGAAGTCAAAGGGCATCGTGCCGCCGAGCCGGTGAGAGCGTTGCAGGCCAGGCGGGCCGCAGCGCCGCGTGGGTCCGAGGCCGCTGCCAACGCCTCCTTGGCCGCCCCGCCCCCGCCAGCCGGCCCGACACTCGCCACTCGCCTCCCGCCGCCGGGAAGTGACGCTCCGCGCAGCCCATTGGGCGCTGCCGCCTCCCCCGGCCGCCCCTTCCGCCGCCTGGTTAAAGGGGCCCACGGGCCGGTGGGATGAGGCGGGCCATGAGTAGGATGCTGCCCAAACCTAGTTCCCCAGGATTCATGCTTTGATTCCATTTGGCCTCTGATCTTCTTTCCTATGCTGTGTGGAGCCTCGGGGCAAGTCCCTTTGCTTCTAGCAGTGGGCTTTGTGTTTGTAAAACAAAGCCATTGGCGTTGTGAAGATCAGAAAGAATGCTGCAAGTTAGGGTCCTTGCGTGGGTGCCACCTCTGGGTGAGGGCTAAAACTAGGGAGTGGGCAACGCAGTCCTGGACTGGGAAAGTCCACGGGGTATTCTTTGCCTGTCAGAAACAGCCATCTGGCTCCTAGGATCTGCTCCCATACTTTATCTGCATATATCCTGGCTTTTCTTAGGAATCAAAGGAGATGTTGAGGCCCTGGCTTAGTGAACAGCCTGGCATTCACTGAACGCTTTTTCACCTATTAGGGCTAAGCTTAGCTATCTGCTTTTTTAACATCTTCCACTTGGGATTGGCGCCAACCAGTATTCTTTGAGCATCTATCTACCTGAAGTCAAGTCTATGCACAGTTATCCAGAGATTTGGGGTTTTGCGTTGTTTTAAAAATGGCAAAATTGATTTCCCCTTGAGCCTCACTTCTCAGAAACAAATGCAGAGAAGAGCTCCTTGATGTACCTGGGAAGAGGGAACCTCAGTTAAAGAGTTGCCTCAGTCACATCAGCCTGTGGGCATGTCTGCGATGTTTTCTTGGTTATTAATTGATGTAGGGAGGCCCAGCGCTCTGTGGGTAGCACTATCCCTAGGCAGGTACGCTTGGGATCAGAACGGTAGCTGAATTCGAACAGAGGAGCCAGGCACAGCCTTCCCTGACTTCCTTCCCTTCCTGCTTCAGTTTCTGCTTCATGGTTCCTGCCTCGATTTCTCTCAGTGGAAGACTGTGATATGGATGTTTGTGTCAAATAAACCCTTTGCTCCCAAGTTGCTTTGGTCACTTTTTCACGGCAAAGAAAAGCAAGCCAGAATACTGATGTAAGGGAAATGTGACCTCTGAACATCACTTGGTTCAGAATCTGATGCCTTCTTCAGACTTGTAGTGATTTAAAACAACAGTGACTCGGAGGAAAGTGGGTGCCCAAGTTAAATTAAGCAAGACCTGTGGGCAGTATCCTGATGTAAAACCAGATGGAAACAGCTTCTTGATTTCCTGAAGGATAAAATGGGCAGCAAAATCCAAGATCGGAAGTGCATGAACCATGGTCTCACCAGTTCCTTCTCCTCTGAAAACCCATATTCCACCCCATTCACTCAACAAGTGCCCCATGCTCTTATGGGAAATGAGACAAATCTCAGCATGGTCCAGAATCTGGGAGCTCAAAGAGAATCAATAGGTCTTCAGTAACCCCTGGGTGCAGATAAGCCCAAGACAGAAGATATGAGTTGTGTTGATACATTTTACCCAGAAAACTCTCAACTTTTAGATAGGCACATAGGAACTTGCATGTTACAGCTTCCCTTGCAGCTAAGGGTGTCTATGTGACTGGGCTGTTGAACTGTAGGGAGAATGTGGCTTTAAGAAGAATGGGTACTACTGGGCGATGATGGCACACACCTTTAATCCCAGCACTCAAGAGGTAGAGGCAGGACAATCTCTTAGTTCAAGTCCAGCTTGACTTACAGAGCAAGTACCAGGTGAGCCAGGACTATTATACAGAAAAACCTTGTCTCAACCACCCCCAAAGAAAAAAATAAAGAAGGAAGGAAGGAAAGAAAGAGAGAAAGAAAGAATTTGGTGCAGACTCTTTGCTCTCTCTGTTCCTTTATCCAGCTGAATGCCTAGAATATTGGACCATGAAATAGAAACCACACAGAACAAAGTGACAAATGCAAATTAGCCCAGTTATTGTCACTCAGTAGTTCCATTTTTATATAAGACAGAAATCAGCATCTGTCTTATTGGATCTACTATTTTGGATTGCTGAATGCTTGCATTGAAACTTAATGGTAATATTCCTGTTCTGCTTAAATCATGTGACTGTTCAAATACCACACAGAGAAGCAACCAGTCCAACTATTATCTAATGTCCTGTAATTTTCCTTGGGAGAACTTGGCACAACTCATGCTTGGATTAACCAGCTAGTACCCACACCCCTAACTTGAGTGGAAGCTTCCTGAAGGAGCTTGGATGACCACCACTCTGTCCCACTATTCACCCGGTATCTCCATGTTTACAGAGAGGTACATTTGTAAGGCAGAATAGTCACTGAGGCTTCCCATAGGACAGAGAGAATGGGAGCAGAGTGGCCGTGTCACCAATAGACTCTGTGGGGACTGTTGAGTTTGAGAAGCAAAGTGAGTTGGCAGACTCATGTGTCAATCCACCCAGGAGACAATGAGAGGTGGAGCAAAGGAAATCAGACATGTGTCACGATATCTGGGATCACTCTGGACCTCTTAGAACATGGCAGCAGCTAGTATCAGCTGAGTTTGGGGACTATTGATCTTGTGGTATCCTGTGGTGGTCAGCCTCCAGTGGTCTTCATCTATCAACAGCCCCGGGCCCTTATATAGTCACCTCCCACAGTAAATAGGTCTGGCTTATGTAACTCAACAGGATATTGCAGAAGGTTTGACTCCTGCGGCTAGGTTCCAAGAAACATCACTTCTTCATCAAGACTCTCTTGAATCACTTTTCTGGGGGAAGTCCCAGTGCTATACCATAAGGATGCTCAGGCATCATTCTCTTAAAGCAATTCACACAGCCAGCCTGAGGCCTCCTGCCACATCCTGGTGAGAGAGTCCTCCAGGAAGCCTCCTCATCCCAGGTCATACCTCAGAGCTGCAGCCTGGCTCACCTTAGCTCCAGCTGGGGCTGGGAGGTGAGCCAGAATTCCCCAGCTAAGCTGCTTCTAGATCTTGACCCCTAGAAACTATATGATACCGAGTGTTTAAGTTATTGAATTATGGGCAATTAAGAAACACACAATGGCATTTTTCTTCTTCCATCTTACCCCCAACCAGCCCGAGGAGGCAACTTTTGGAATCAGAGAAGCTTCCAGGTGGCTGACCTGGAGGCATGCTTAAATTCCCTATATATCCCCGAAACTATGGGCAATAAGTCCTTCCCTGTGGCAGATTGCCTGAGGCTGCCCTGGTACCCTAGTGAAGATGACTCCAGGTCCTGTGATCTTGGGCCATCCCCTCCCCCAGAGCTTAGCTGGATTAACCAAGTTGAGCCAAATGAACAGAACACCACATATTGGTGTCGGTTCTGAAATTATGTTACAAAACAACTTTTGTTACATATTATGTTACACAGCAACTTTTGTCTCAGATGGTAACTCACTATCTCTTGGAGAAGGGAGCTGCCCCACTGAGGCTACCCTTCACTGACTTCAAGTGCTGGCTTGCAAAGGAATCATCAACAACCATGTGAACGTGACTGGACAAAAATTGATCAGCTCCAGCTGTATCTTGGGACACTGCAGCCCTGCTGGATAGCTTGACAGGGCTCTGAGATGCCCTGAGCAGAGACAACTCAGTTGACCCCCACTGGATTCTCACAGGACAATAATAACAACAAAATTCACAACAGCAGGTAACAAATGTGCTGCTCCAGTCTGTGGAATGAAGTGGTATGGTAGTGTCTGCCGTGTAGTAGGTGATCATTAAATGCTTGCTGAATCACCCCATACAAAAGCATGTCCTTAAGGGAGACCCTACCTTGACCCCACATGCTCATTTTCGCCTCCCCAGCCCTGCCAGAAACACCACTACCCATTGTTTTAAGCAGGGAATATTTGGGTTGGGTTTGTTTTATGTAACGAGTCACTAGCTCATGTTCCATAGGAGTGGCTGGTTCAGCCTGGTCTGGATAAAGAGATTAAAATACAATAACCCTTTGTCAAACTCAGTAAGGCTTTAGAGAAGTTAGATCTCAGAAAACAGGTCTCTGAAACTGTGTACCCGTTCTTGATCTAATGACGCCCTCTGGCCAGCCAGAGGTACTTGCCCATTTCTTGCATGGTTATTCACTGGTGCCATTATGGGATGTGTTCTGCATGTAGAGATGGGCATGGCATAACTTTGATTTCAAGAAATTAGGGAGGAGGTTAGCGAAAGCATGGAAAAATAACCGGGGGCGGGGGTACCAGTGTCTGGTACAAATTTGTGCAGTGAGAGTAAGGGAAGGTCTGAAGGCTGAGAGGCCCCGTCCTAACTCCAAGCCATAGGGGTGAGGTCTTTGGACTCTTTCAACTGAAGGTGATAAAAAGAAATCATCTCTAATTAATGTCCCTGTCAGGGGAGAGAAAGGGAAAGTGAGGGGATGGGAGAAATGAGAGAGAAGGGGAGGAGAGGAGAAAGGGCAGAGGGGGGAAGAGAGGGGAGGGTGGGGAGGGTGGGGAGGGTGGGGAGGGTGGGGAGGAGGGAGAAGAGTGTTGTGGATATTCTTTTAATTGGGCAAAGAAGTGTTACATTTGTTCATTTGTTTCTACTGCCATGTCAACAGTGTACAGATGTGTTACATCTGTTTCTGACCTAAAGATGAGTGCTTAACTATGTAAAGATGTACTGTATCTCTTTTACCTTGTCTGCCTAAGGCACCTCATTGGTCTTATAAAGACACAAACATCTAATAGCTAGGCAGGCCAGGGAGACAGGGACAGGTAGAGAGAATAAGCAGGAGGAGAAATCTAGGCTGGAAACAAAGGATGAGGGGAGAGAGGAGAGAATCAGGAAGGTGACTGGGGCCAGCCAGGCAGCTGCCTGTCAGCAGACACAAGACGCAGTAAATGTAAGATGTACAGAAAGTAGGTGAAAAGTCACACGGCAAAACATAGTTACAGAGAAACAGGTTAATTTAAGTTAAAAGAGCCAGGCAGAAGTGAGCCTAAGCTATGCCAAGCACTCATAACTAAAAAGAAGTCTTAGTGCCATGATTTGGGAGCTGGTTGGTAGCCTAAAAAGAAAAAGCCTGGTACAGGGCGGATACTTGTGGTCTTGGGATGGAGTGATTCTTATCCTGTGTACACAACAAATCAGATGGAATAGTGTGGCCCTCTGAGGCAACATCCAGGTGGTATTGCTAGAGAAGATGAAGAGGATATTGGAAGGCTAAAAAGATCTGCTATCTTGGACAGGAAGTTAGGGAAGGCTTCTAGGAAGAGGAGGAGCCTGAACCAAAAACAAGAAGGAATTAGTCATGGGGAGATCCAATGCTGTGTAACAAATTAGCCCAAACTTAGAAACTTTAAAACTCCACATAGGTTTCAGTGCTCGAGAACCAGGTGTCTGGGGTCCCCCACATGGACCTCTGTAGAACATGACATGAGGGGCATGGGAGACTTAGATTATTTTGTTTGGTTGGTTTTGTTTTGAGACAGGGTTTCTCAGTGTAGCAATGGTAGTCATCCTGGAACTCACTCTGTAGACCAGGCTGGCCTCGAACTCACCAAGATCCACATGCCTCTGCTTCCCAAGTGCTGGATTAAAGGTGTGCACCACCACCACCTGGCTAGGATTGATTTTCTGCTATGAGCTGAATCTGAAATTCCCCTACAGGCTCATGATTTGAACCCTTGTTCCTCAGCCTGTGATGCAGTTTTGAAGGTTGCAGGATCTTTAAGAGCTGGGGATTGGCTTGTAAGAGCAAGGCCTTTAGAAGCCTTTGCAGGTAATTCCCACCACTAGTTCTGATCCCAAGCTCTCTGCCTGCTGCTCTGACAGCATCGTCTGAACTGCTCCTACCGTTATACCTCCCAACATGATGGTCTTTTACCCTCTGAAACTGTGAAGCCAAAGAGGCCCTTCCTCCTCTAAGATGCTTTGTTCAGGTATCTGGTGATAGCAATGACCAGCAGAATCTATACAATGACAGCAGGGGCTGGGAAATGGCTGGTGGGCCGACATCAATTGGCAGAGTTAACTGAGGGGGGATCTAGAAAGTAGAAGATGTAGAGTGCCGTGATAGATTTTTTTTTTAATCATGTAAATCAACCCATTTATTGCAGGCTAGGCAAGTCTCAAACAGTCTGCGTCTACTGGTCTTTCGGTTCCTTCAATCTTCTGATGGCAGACTTCACTGTGACAGCAGAGGTGATGTTGTAGGTCCAGACAAGCCCCTCCACCCCCAAATTCTGTTTTCATGCAGAAACCGTAGTGCCAGATGCCAAAGGCTCATCTCTTCATCTGGGTCTTGTCACAGAAGGAGTAAGAGTATTTGGCATGCTGGCTGATTTCAATTTTCTTCATTTTATCTGGAGGGAGGCACCATAGCAGGACTTACTGGATCCCGGCCTTCTTGGTACATTTAGCCATGTTGTTGAAACCAAAGCTCAAGCCCCAAGAAGGCTGTGATAATTTTTTTTTTAAAAAAAGAACTGTTTTTTATAGGCAATTAGGAGCCTGGACACATTTAAAGTTGGGAATGAGTTGTAATAATTGACTTTAAAATTTGAGACAGGCCAACACAGAGTATTCTTTTCCCTACTTGTGTTCTGACTTCACTGTAGGTGGCTCCACATAATAGGGAGTTGTACCAGGACCAAAAGAGAGAAGTATGTTGCAGACCACAAAACCAGGAGGGTGGAACCACCTAAACCTTCTGATACCAGACATGGAGCTAAGGAGTTTGGATTTAGCTATACTGTGTTCTCATCTTGCTTTGGGCCACTATTTACTCCCTATATCCCATCCTTCCTTTTTCAGAATAGTAGTGTATATTTTATCACTATGTGTCGGAAGTATGTGATTTGCTTTTAAACAGTGTTAAGACTGTAAAAGACTTTGGGAACTTGAAGTTGGACTAAATGCATTTTGCATTGTGACAAATCCATGTGCCTGTGGGACCAGTGGAATGTGGTGGTCTGAGTGGGAATGGTCCCCGGATGTTCACATTTGAATACTTGGTCCTCGGTTGATAGAACTATTTGGGACAGATTAGGAGTTGGAACTTTGTTGGGGGTGTTGTTTCTCTGAGGTTAGGCTACTGTCTCTCTCTACCTCCTGCTTGTGGCTCAAGATGTGAACTTTCAAATCTGGTGCGGTGGAGCACGCCTTTAATCCCAGCACTAGTGATGCAGAGGCAAGGGGATTTCTGAGTTTAAGGGCATCTGCACTACATAGTGAGTTCCATCCAGGCCAGTCAAGACTACATGGAGAAGCTCTGTCTCAAAAAACAAAGGAACAAAAAGATGGCTACACCTCGACTCTGCTCCACTGTTATGGACCAACTCTTTGAAACGCTTTCTTTATAAGTTGCCTTGGTCATGGTGTTTTGCCAGAGAAATAAAACTAACATACCACCTCTAACTCAGCAGTCAGAATCCACCCTTCAAGCAAAAGGGTAGGAGAGCAGTGTCTGAGAATACTGAGTGTACTTACTATCACTCATGGGGTTGTTTGGTTGGTTGCTTTATAGAGATAGGCTATCATTATGTAGTCCTTGATTGATCTGGAACTTACTATGTAGGCTAGGTTGACATTGAGCCAGTAGATATGTGCCTATATTAATAAGGCCTTAGCATCCTATCAATCTAGTCGTCTTTAATTATATCCTAGAATTTTTGTTTGAAAGAAATGTATAGAAGAACTTGAGGCGGGTTTTTATTGTCTTTCCAGACACTCAGGGCAAATAGAATCATCTTATTCAAGTTTAGAACTTGCTATTAAGGGAGTCAGTGAAGAGGTTGCATGTAGGCTCCAGATGTACCTTTTTTTCTTTTCTGAATGTGCCTCCCTTCCGGGCCACAGCCAGGTTTGAAGGACATTCAACAGTGTCACCTAATCATGTTAGACCTGGACACTGATATTTGTTCCTTAGGTCTTCAAGGTTAATTCAGAACCTGAGTTCCTCTAGTCACATCACACAGCCCCTGACTGATCCAAGCCATCATTGTCAACTCTCACCTAAGTCCAATGCCAATTGCAGATGAATTCCTGCCTTTGTTCACGCCGAAGACATCTGAGTCCTGACCTTGCAACCAGAATGAATTCCATGTTAATCAGGCTCACCCCTCCTGTACCTGTAAAATTTCAAGGCTTCTTTGTCTCAGTAAAGAGCCCAGACCTTCCCATGACCACAGCCTATGGGGTTTACCCTATTTCACACACCTGCTTTCCAATTCCTTACTCGGCTTGCTTTGTTCTGGCTATAGTGGATGTTTGAGAGGCCTCAAACACAGAAAACATGCCCCTGCCTCAGAGCCTTTGCGACCCTTATCTAGCACTCTTCATGTCTCTGAAACAGAGATCTTTAAAAAGGATAGTATAGGGCCTGAAGAGATGGCACAGTGGTTAAGAGCAACTAGTAGCCTTTCAAAGAACCTGAATGTAGTTCCCAGCACCCATACTAGATAGCTCACAACCACCTGTAACTCCAGATACAGGGGACACCATGCCTCAGCCTCCACAGGCACTTGCATGTGTGTGCACATAACACACACACACACAAACACTCTTACTTTAAAAATCTTTTTTAAAAGTATATATGTAAACCCTTGAGCCAAAAGTGTAGTAACTTTTTTATCAAGTGACTACAAGTGGGTGTGCTACACTTCTCTGTGCTGCCAGCTCACAAGATTTGCTTACAGCAGTCACCTCAGACTCTCGAGGAGTGTCTTACACTTCCATGTTGACTCTGCTATCCCTGCAAGAGTTTGCAAGTTTCATCATCATCTTCAGAGCCACTGTCTTACACACCGTCTGCCATCTTCTGAAATGTTAGGAGGCAATGGCTACATAATGTTGGGCGTGGATAGAGTCGGGTCTTCTTTGTAGGAGGTGGACGTTATAAACAGGGAAGGAGACCTGGAAGAGGCAGGTGCCTCCGAAATGGAATTCAAGGTTCCAATAGATTTCCACCATGATAGTAAATACCCTGGATGATCAATTTACAAAGAGAAAAGACTGATTTAGGGATAACAGTTTTTGGAGATTTCAAGATGCTGTGACGAGCTGGTCATGTTTCATGCCTGCAGTGACATATTATCTCATGACGTGGAGGCCTGGGATATAGCCAGAGTTCTTATCTCAAGGCAGGAAGCAAAGCCCAGGGAGAGGGCAGGGCCAGTTGTCCCCTTTGATGACACACCCCTACTGACCAAAAGGCCTCCCATTTGGCCCCACCTACAGAATACAAGTCTTCAACCCACAGGTCTTTGGGAGACATTTAAGATTTAAACCATGGCAGAGGCTTGGATGTGAACTCATGGGCTTTACGTGTGCAGATATATAAATGGATGGGTGGATGATTGATTATTGGATGACAGAAAGGTATATGTGTGTGTATAGATACGCACATAAGCTCCCAAGCTCTGTCACCTGGCTGAGAAGGGCTGGAAGAATCATACACTGTCTACATCTTAGCATCAGACCCCACTCACTGCACACAGAGCTCCTAGGATGGGGAAAGGACCAGATGAGTCCAGGATCCTGTCTTTAAATGTCACAGGCAAAGACATGTTCAAGGTACCATGAGGACTTGTCATAAGGACCCAAGGGTCAGAAGGAAGGTACTCTCTGGAGTCACATCTGGGACAATTTCAACATTATAATCAATAATGACTGAATGACTGTGATGGATAACTGACCTGGGAGAAAAATTAAGATCTTCCAGTTTACACTGCCAGAAGTAAAGATAGAGATGAGCAAATGGGAAAGGAAGAATTCTTCCTCACAGTGGGGGAGCTGGAAGGAAAGGATAGAATTACAACCCCGCTTGTCACCTCTGATCAGGTGACATTCAAGGACAAAGACACTGCTGAGGGCAGATTGCACATTTGCTCCAATAGACAATTTTCTGGTCTTGTCCGCTCTCCAAGAGACTTGAAGGTTTAGGGGACCTTCCCCAACCCAAGGCCTCCAAAGAGCAATATGCCATCTAAACTGTCAATCCTTCATGCCTGAAACCTGGAAGGTACCACATGTATCTGAAAAATGCCAGCCACACAGTAGATACTCATGTGATACCAGCTAGCCCACCTCGATTATAGGAGGAGACACAAGTATCTTCCCGTCTCAGCCGTAAGCTCTGTATCTCAGCCGTAAGCTCTGTATCACACACGTGTGCACTTGTATGTGCAGGGGTGCCAATGAG